>OZ024836.1:11337158-11451903 GCA_964016985.1 Anodontia alba | reverse complement strand
TGTCAAAACTCTAGTTGTACTCTATCTATCAAAGCATGTTTTTGTGAACAGAGAAGGGTCAGTAAAATCATGCCCAGCAGATATATTGGCAAATCTGGAGATTTTTGTGTATCATATATTATAAAGAATAGAACTCTAGATAAGAGTGGATACTAGCTAATTATCTTATTTCTCCATGAAAACATGTACAAACTCATCAGAAGTGCCTGAGTGAGGCTATTCTAATGAGTACCCACAATAATTTTCATAGAAAAATAAAAGAAACATGATCAATTTTTGACCCAAAAAACAAAAAGTGTAATCAAGAGATATGATGTTTTTTTCCTTGGCATGACTTATTGACGAACATCCTAGACTTTAGCAGTGAACCATGATGCTGTAGATGTGCTGAAGAACATATTTTCATCAGTAGCATGTGCATAGTCTCTGTTCATCTTTACCAGGCCGGATTCATCCTGTGATTCAATCTGCTGAACACTGTGGAGAGTATATATGGCCAGCTGAGACAGTTCAATAAAATCACAGTCCAAGTTCTGATATCAACCAGAATATGAGAAAAATCATGACTATAAAAGCTATCAGCAGTGCAAGAACGCTGTATGAACCTGAAGAAAGAGAAATAAAAATACTGTAATTATCTTGGGAATAGACACATTTGATAGTTTTGTTGATGAGGCTATTCTAATGAGTACCCATAACATTTTTTTAGATACTGCGCCAAAACTACGCAGGTTTTTTTTGGGGGTGCCCAAAAAAAAACCTGCGTGGTTTTTGTGCAGTATATGCATTTTTTTGCAGAAAATATTAGTACTTACATGTCTGTTTGCAGAGTATTTGATGACTTAAAAAACATCACAAACAGATTAACTATTTTCGTGTGAAAGTCTAATGACATGTTTGAAACTAGTGTACAAGTTGGACACTACTGAATACAATGGCTGGATAATAGAAACAAAAGGCTCAATGAGCCTGTACCACTCACCTGAGGAACTTTTTACAATTTACAGATTTGCCTACTGAAAGTGCTAAAAGACAGATTTGAATACTAAAAGTGCTAATGGAATCCTTTAATCCCACCTGATAGTTTGTGCTCACGACCAAGTGCATGTAACTCCAAATTCAGCTTACTGAAATCACCCATTTTCAAACTTCACCTAGACTTTTAGCTAGTTTTAATGATCTGTAAGTTTGAAGCTCATCTGAAACGAAGTCACCCAGTGGCAATGATCCCTCACCTGAGAACCCGAGCAGTTATTTAACAAGACCTGCCGCCAGACAGGACAGCTCACCTGAACTCACGCTTATCAATCAAATAAAAAATTATGACCTTGAAATGAGATGGTACTGGATACAATTTTTGATGAACATCTTCCATAGCTGCTATCTGTATACCAAATATAACTAGTATGATTTGGAAAGTATCTGAGTAAATAAAAGATCTTAAGAACTTTGAGGTAAAACTTTCACATAAAATTTCTAAGTCTGTGACCTTGACCTGTAGGTTATAGGGCAGGGATAGTGCTGAATAATATTCTGGAGCAATTATCTATAATCATGCCAAATATTAAGTAACTCCATGCAAGGATTTAGAAATAAAGAGATCTTAAAAATTTTGACGCAAAACTTAAACATAAAATTTCTGAGTCTGTGACCTTGACCTCCAAGTCATAAGCAGGGGCGGGGACAGTGCAGAATAAAATTTTGGATCAATATGTATAATCATGCCAAATATAAAGTAAATCCATATAAGGATTTAGATATTAAGAGATCTTAAAAACTTTGACGCAAAACTTTAACATAAATTTCTAAGTATGTGACCTTGAACTCTAGGTCATAAGCAGGGGTGGGAATGGTGCAGAATAAAATTTTGGATCAATATCTATAATCATGCCAAATATAAGGTAACTCCATGCAATGATGTAGAAATTAAGAGATCTTAAAAACTTTGACGCAAAACTTTAACATAAAATTTGTAAGTCCGTGATCTTGACCTCCAGGTCATATGCAGGGGTGGGGTTAGTGCCGAGTAAAATTTTGGATCAATATCTATAATCATAACAAATATAAAGTAAATCCATACAAGGATACAGAAATTAAGAGACCTAAAAACTTTAACGCAAAACTTTAACATAAATTTCATAGTCTGTGACCTTGACCTTTAGGTCATAAGCACGGGTGGAGGTATTGCCAAATAAAATTTTGAACGAATATCTATTATCATACCAAATATACAGTAAATCCATGCAAGGATTTAGAATTAAGAGATCTTAAAAACTTTGACACAAAACTTTAACATAAAATTTCTAAGTCCGTGACCTAGAGGTCATGAGCAGGGGTGTGGATAGGGCTCAATAAAATTTTGGCCTAACATCTATAATTATACCAAATATAAACTAAATCCATCAGAGGATTTAGAAAATATGAGGTCTTAAAAACTTTGACTTAAAACTTTTAACATTTTTTATGGTAACACCACCACCGCTGCTGATGCTAACGCCAACGCCGACACCGACGCCGGGGGTAGTGCAATAGCTCTTCCTGTACTTTCGTACAGGCGAGCTAAAAATCAATAATGCCTGCAAATGTGCAAGTTATTCAAAATAACTAGCTGATGGATGTTACATTCAATCTTGTTTAATGTCGATAAAATCAAGGTCAGGTTTTCAATACTTCAATTTGGAACATCCATTTGACCATATGTAATGGTTGCTGCCATGTGCATCATGTAAATCTGGCCAGATGACCTGGTCACATTGACAAAGGTCGAACTTACCAATTACTGTTAAAGGAGATAAATAAATTTGCAGAAACAATATGTCTGCTGACCCTGAAGGGAGAAGATATAAATGTCTGAGCTCTGGGCTTGACTTCAGAGAAGTTTTTTTTTAAACTTACGAGGGATGTTCGAAATGAATTGCTTATTGTCCTCTAGCTCGATATCCATGTGGGGCACGATAAAAACCAATACATGCCTGTATAGGGCTATTCAATATCTACACAATGGTGTATAAATGTACATGTTAGACTAAGTGTAAGACATAAAATTTGCCATTTGAATACATGCAGTCATTGACCACTGCAGTAAAAATGAAGTTTTTTAAAAGTAAAACATATTTTAACGAGTAATACTTAACCTATAGATAATGTGCTATTCTATTCTGTTATTCACCCCCTCCACAGAAAAAACGACCTTTCAGTCGTTATAAAGTCTTAATTCAGAAGGTCCCTTTAACAGTTACCTGTATGACGTAGTTCCTCCCGCTCAAATGATCACGTGTCAGTTTCTTTTATGTGTAAAACAATACACAATTAGGAGAAAGGAGCGAGGGAAGGGAGGTGGGACGATAAATACTTATCTATAGGTTAAGTATTACTCGTTAAAATATGTTTTACTTTTAAAAAACTTCATTTTAACTTCGTAATACATTAACCTATAGATAATGTGCTAGAATTTGTAGAATAGGAGGGAGGATTTCTCCTAATAAGTTAGTCCCAACTTCTGAATTAAGGCTTAATAAAAGGATTTATTTTTTAGTGCAGGCTTTATATATATATATATATATATATATATATATATATATATATTTATTTTTTTTTTTTTTTTTTTTTGGATCACTGAGCTCATCCTGGTTATTTTGAAAATCGAATACCGCTTTAGCTGGCGCTAGGTCGGGTATGCAACCTCCCTAAATTACAGTGCTGCATATGAAGAAACTCGATCAAACCGAGTCCCCGATTTTTATGATTTTGTGTGCTCTTTGTTTCCAAAGGCAATCCTTTTTTACTGTTATGTTGAACCGTGTGGCGGCCGTAAAAAGTCTCCCCATACATCATCATAGTGCAGGTTATATATATATATGCAGCCTCGCTAAACTACAGTGCTGCATGTGAAGAAACTCGATCAAACCGTCCCCGATTTTCGTGATTATGTGTTTTCTTTGTTTCCAAAGACAATCCTTTTTTACTTTTATTCTCTTTCTCTGGATGTCTGGGAAGGGCAGCGGCTTGTGTCTGTGGCACTCCCTGGACTTTACATTTTTTATCACGAGGTGGTTAAATGTTGCCCTAAGATTTAGTGGACTGGATACACTTGGTAGATAATTCTTACAGTTTGTACTTTTGACGACTTACTATTTTGGATAACATTGTAACTTACTGTTTGCTTTTCTGTAAACATAGCAACCTTTCGAAATGGAACATGGATGTACTCTAAAAGAAACACACACACACACACACACACACACACACACACACACACACACACACCACACACACACACACACACACACACACACACACACAGCATGCTTTCTAAGTGAGCAAACACTTTTCTTTTCATTACGAAAACACGCCTATTGAAATACATTGAAAATTTCATCACTAAAAACAGAAAGTTTTCAGCTAAAAATTCTGATATTTTTCATATTTCTGCTCAAAAACAAAGAGTGTGGGTGCTCGTCAGAACCGCCTCGGCGAGGCGGTTCTAGCCAGTATCACAATCTACATTTTTAAGCAGAAATAAGAAAAATAATGTATATCCCTGTAAACCCCAATTTACTTAATAAAAGTAGGGTTTAAGGGGGTCAACATTGTAAAGATACGTTTTCGTGATGTAAAGAAAAGTAAGGAGGCAACAGAATTTTTTACCAGTGATACCTCCAATGAAAGCGCATCCACTCATTTAATACAGTAATACTATTTTAAGATAGAGTAGTTGGTTTTGCGTTCGTCCGCTGATATACCATCATATCTTACATTACATCGAATCATTTTCGGGTGGCAGTATCAAAACAAGTTGTTTGAACATTTACAGTTGACTCTCGTTACCTCGACTTCGCTCATCTCAAATTACCGCTTATCTCGAAGTGAAAAATCTGGTCCCTGCTTTAACGAGGAAATCTAACAACAGGTAACAAAATATTGTGGAAAAGAGGAGAAATTGCTCCTAAGGAGCAATTTCTCCTCTTTTCCACAATATTTTTAATATATCTGTAACTTTAGGGATCAAATTATATTTTCATTTGTGAAATCTGGTTCATGGTTCGATTTATTTTTTTCTTCAATTCTGCAAATCTGATATGTCGAGGTACGGATATCTCGAAGTATTTTAGAGAGTTCCTTTGACTTCGAAATAACGTGTTCCGACTGTACTTAAATAACGAACATCCTACAATACTAGTTCTCATCTGTGCATTGAATGTTTTTATTTTTTATGACTTTATGTAAAAAAACAATAATATTGTAAGAATACGTGTTATGACCTTTGTTGCCCGTAATAGTTCATGGATGAGCTGAAAACCTCCATGCGGATATACTTTTTTACCACAATGGAAGGTGAGGGCGGGGATTGTGATCCCGTAAAGTTAGCTTACACCTCCTAGTAAGTTACCGCTCCAAGGAAGTACTTTCATAGTAGTGTACTTTTTGTTTAATGTTCTGTAGTATTTTTCTTTTTTTTTTCTTTAAACTATTATGTAAGTCAAAGATATTTTCAATTAAGTTTGGGTAATAGAGTTGCTATATTTGGAAAATATAACGTCAGTCTGACACACTTCTGCAAGAATGTATATCGGGACCAGAATTTTACGGTGACTTAGTGTACATATTTAGAAAAAAAATGTAGGAGAAATTCAGAAAACTAATTTACTGTTATTAAAGAATTGGCTATAGCCTGGATATTATGCCGCAGACTGCATGCCTAGTTATCAACCCAATCATTGTTGGTGGCTATGCTTCACTCCTTACGTGCACGACGGCGTTTCGGGCCTCAGACTCAATGACGGTCTCTTCGTAAAACTTTAACCAGTGGGATGGGGCTTGACGATATGTCTTTGGCTTGGCCTGCTGTGGTTCAACTATTGGTTTTCATTCACTCAAGAACACAGTAGAATTAGCCATGAGTACTTGTCTTTGTTTATCATAGTGATTCATTTGATTTTATGTTTCCGCTTTGATGCATTGACTGAGTTGGGGCTTTTATGTTTGTTCGATTTGCGCTTGTTTGGCGTTGTCTGTTTTCTCTTCCTCTTGGTGTCTGGGAAGGTATGCGGTTGTGATTGTGACACTCCCTGGACTTTCACGTATCTTTTCTGCCAACTCTGCTTGTCATCTGTTCTTTTTGTGCTTATTTAAATATATTTGCCAGTCTTTCCTATTGATGTTGAGAATTTGATATTGACATGATTGTTTCAATTCCTGAGTTCACTTATTTACTATGCTATGACATTTGTATGTTTTGACCTTATTTACCAAGCTATAATTATATCAGATGGCACGAAATCGTGTTACCGCTTTTGATCTGATGCCTTAACTGTGCTTATCACTTAGCACTCGGGGTCAAAATACAGCAGAATACATTTTGAAATATTTTTATTTTTTTGTCCGGAAAATGGGAATTTACATTTCATGCTAATTATTATTAAAGCATAATTGAAGCAGACAACTTGCATGAACGATCAAAGCCTTTTTTACTGAAAATAGAAAAAAATCATATCAATTTCTCGTCTACTGAATATGCCCAGAGAGTGATAATGGCTAAGCTGAACTAGGACATCAGTGCTATTTCGTTTCGATACGATTTCTAATTATCCATTGTTACTGTAAAGAAATAAACAGTAACATACGAAAGCAGCTTCGCCAATGTGCTCCCAATAAAACTCCTAATGAACCTGTGCATCCCACAGTCTAACGAGACTCTTCGTTTTCCGCATAACGAAACTTTGTATAATTGGCCATCTAAAATGCGCTCAGTGAATATTCTAAGCAGACCAGGCGAACTTGCAGGCTGATCTGAATTTTCCCTGCATATGCTCGAAGTTGCGTTTTCTGACGTTGCGGCTCAAATCGTTGTTCAATTAATAATTAAGCCTTCGTTCTTTTTTGATGATTAAAAGGTAACAGTTTCATTTCAGCTGTCTAATTGCATAGATTATATTAAAAGCTGTCTAATTAGATTCTGTTTGGAATGTATAGAGTATCCAACGTAAACCATTGTTCAGTTAATAAACATCGCATACTATTGGAATTGATTAAATACGGTCAATGTATTTACGTTTTTAAGTAAAAGTCAGACGGTCAACTTTGTCATATAAAATACGTCAGCTAAAAACATAATATGAGGATATATACATAATTTACATACAGTAACATATATAGAGGATCTTACATTGGTTGTAATCACATAGGGAATTTATGAAACGAGCCTCATCACGAAAACACGCCTATATAATTTTGACCCCCTTAAACCCCACATTTTGACCCCCTTAAACCCCACTTTTATACAGTAAAACTGGGGTTTACAGGGGTATACAATATTTTTCATATTTCTGCACAAAACATAGATTGTGGGTACTCGTTAGAACCGCCTCACTGAGGCGGTTCTAACGAGTACCCACAATCTATGTTTTGAGCAGAAATATGAAAAAATATCAGAGTTTTTTTATCTGAAAATTTTCGTTTTTTTTGGGGGTGAAATTTTCTACATATTTGAATAGGCATGTTTTCGTAATGTTCTGCGAGTTTCTTAAATTTTGTATGATGCTCAATGCTTATCTTAAATCGGAGCAAACGATAAAAAAAAAGTGAGGCCAGAAAAGACATCGCATGATATCGATAGTTAGGATCAGGTTTCGAAACACATCGAGGACGGACTGGAATTCTTTGTTGAAGTTTGTTTAAATCTTAAATTATAATCATATTTCCAAACTTCAGTATCCTGTGGATCCAGAGTTCAATTTATATAATGAGTGCGCTAGCGCACCAAAACTATACCCTATCAGACGGGTCATTCAGAGAAATCAAGCATAATACTGTTCCATGAAACTTTTTTTTTTTTAACAAACGTAGTGGTGCAGTGGTTATGTCTCCTGACTCTGAAGGGCTAGGCGCTGTAGTCGTAGCCGGCGTGGGTTCGAAACTCACTCAGCCCAGTGGTATTTCATATTTCTCCCTATACACTTTTTCTGAAGTACTTGCATCAGTAATGATCGTTGGCGGAATTCTTTGTTGACGTTTGTTAAAATCTTAAATTATTATCATATTTCCCAGCATCGGTATCCTGTGGATCCAGAGAGTTCCATGTATGTAATGAGTGCGCTAGCGCACCATAAATATACCATATCCGACGGGTCATTCAGAGAAATCAAGCATAATACTGTTCTATGAAACTTATTTTTGACAAGCGTAGTGGTGGTTATGTCTCCTGACTATGAAGGGCTAGGCGCTGCCGTCGTAGCCGGCGTGTGTTCGAACCTCACTCAGCCTAGCGGTATTTCATATTTCTCACTATACACTTTTTTCTGAAGTACTTGCATCAGTAATGATCCTGGGCCGGAAGTCTTTGTTGGAGTTTGTTTAATAATATGTCCAAGCTTCAGTATCCTGTGGATCCAGAATGTTCCGTGTGTGTAATGAGCGCGCTAGTGCACCAAAATATACACTATCCGACAGGTCATTCGAAGAAATCAAGCATAATACTGTTCCATGAATTTTGTGGATTTGTCGGTTTCCTCTTCCTCTTGGTATCTGGGAGGGGCTGTGGTTTGTGGTTGTGGCATTCCCTGTACTTTTCTCTTACCTTTTTTTTAACAAGCGTAATGGTGCAGTGGTTATGTCTCCTGAATCTGAAGGGCTAGGCGCTGCCGTCGTAGCCGGCGTGGGTTCGAACCTCACTCAGCCCAGTGGTATTTCATATTTCTCCATATATATATATATGAAAATAATGAATATGAATATAAGTTGCCTGTGTACAGAAGGCAAAACTATTTATGAGGCTACTCAGGAAAGGCCTTAATGACGAAGCACAACCTTCTTGAATTCAAAACACTATGGCATATTTGCAATAACGACATACAAAGACGAACTACTACAAGAAATAACTTCTGGGCGATTAAACTAATTGTACTCAGTTGAAACGTGCCCTTAATTCTGATGCACCTCAAAATTACAAATATCTGTTCGGACCGCGCACTTAGTAAACGACTACGTGAACACAGTATAACATCTAAAAAGGACCCGAATAGGGCAAGTTAGTAGTATACAGTAAATCTAGTGAGAATCTAGAAATGCCAAATTCAAGGAATACAACCCTCCCATGACATCGAATATAGTTGAATGACATGAACAGACAACGTAAAAACAGCTCTTTTTCGAAAACAGAGCGAAGAAAACATATGGAGCTAGAAAACGAAATACATTATTTGAAAGGTTAACAACAAAACAGCTGAGCGGTTAGGGTAGGGTATGGCATAAAATTGATTTTATAGACGCCAAACTTCGCCATTAATCTTGATATAATTCTAGCTATACATAATTATTCGGTCCGTGTAGGAGTTGTCTAAACCATCCGTAAGACTAGTGTATAACTTAAATCTTTTTTAATTTCTAGAATCCCGTCCTCCATACTCAATGTATCCATAGTACTAATTAGGGCATCGAGAATTGTATTTCTAAAGCAAATCACCACACACACACACACACACACACACACACACACACACACACACACACAGTATATAAAAATCCAAATTACTATGAAGCGCCATGATTCACCCAATGGCCTGTCCGACAAAATGAGTCCATATATTTCACGAATTAATTGTTTTACCGGCTATGTTACATGTTAACATTTGTTTCCAATTACAGAATATGAGCCGTTACCTCTACAGGACAGAGATTTCACTTGCCGTATTGACTTTAACAGACGTTACATAAAAAATGAAGCGCTGGTGCAAACAACAGTAAATTGGATGCTTTAAATGAGTGGCATAAGTATCCTATTAATATCGATTTACGTATTTTGATTAAATCTAATAATACTCAAAAGGATAGAAGATGTCCAGCATCAACTGCAACCAGAGACTATAAACGTCAAAAAAGATGCCTTTGGAAACAAAGAACACACAACGGATTAGAAAATGGGAACCTCGGTTTTATTGAGACTTCAAAAGAAGTAATAAAGTTTGCAACACTGCTTACGCCCTCAAGTGCATATATGAGCAGAACTCAATTTTCAAATATACCACAATAGACCCAATGATCCCAAAGGAAATGAAATATAATCTCTACTATGGTGATGTACGGGGAGATGTTCTACCGCCGCCACACGGCTCTATCAATGACACTAAGAGGAACAGTACACAATCAACGAGGATAACGCTCGCTTTACAACGAAACGAAAAAGTAACTAAGCCTCTGTTTACCTCTATCTGTTACAATAACATGTGATATCAATGTCAAACAACTATGTTAGTATCAGAAGAAGAAAACATGACACATGTAAAACATAAGGAGCAAAATAGGTAGCCCTACAGCGGGTGACCGTAATGCTAGCTGGACTGAACATGCCGCAAAGGACCATATGGTGCTAACAAATGCCTTGGAAACCTCAGCAAAATAAATGTACAGTACGGTTTCCTGTACAAAAGTTTTGCTCCTCCTCGAATCGGAAAGATATACAATTTATCTAAATACAGGAAGAAAGCCTTGGCATTTTTGTATAAACAAACAATCGGCATACCGATGGGTACTAATTGTGCACCGTTACTTGCCGACTTGTTTTTATACTCGTATGAGGCGGAGTTTGTACAAAGTCTCCTCCAAGCAGGCAAGAAACACCTCGCACAACAATTCAATTTCACCTACAGATATATAGATGATGTATTGTCTCTGAAAAACACAAAATTTGCAGAGTATTTAGAATTCATCTACCCACGTGAACTTGAAATAAAGGAAACAACGGAGACTTCAGCCTCCTCCTCATACTTGGATTGTTATCTTTACATCGACAATGGAAAGCTTACTACTAGGCTTTACGACAAACGGGATGACTTCAATTTTCCCATCGTTAACTTTCCTTTCCTGAGCAGTAATATCCCTTCTGCACCAGCATACGGCGTCTACGTTTCACAGTTAATCCGTTATGCCAGAACTTGTTCAAATTATCAGGACTTCATGGAGCGTGGGAAAGTGCTCACTCAAAAGTTGTTGAGCCAGGGGTATCAAAAAACCAAACTGGTAGCAACACTTAAGAAGTTCTATGGGAGACATCATGATCTAGTCAATCCCTACAATGTGGCAGTTTTCAGAATTGTTTCTGATGTTTTTGCCAGTGACGCGCCATAAGTAGACTTCCCAAATCCCGGACATACGCTTCTACCGATATTTCCTTCGTTCAGGCCCATGGGCATGGTGGGCGAAGCTTGCTTACCAAGTAATGCTTACTATCCGCGGACGCCTGATTACACCCTTTGTTCTGGGGTCCATGTCTGTTGGTCTGAACATTCTGATTCGTCATTCGTTTATGGATTTATGATTTTGGATTACGGCTTTGGTACCATGACCGCAACTACATATAACAACTGTATAGAAGGTATGCATACATTGTATATAATAACTGTATAGAAGGTATGCATACATTGTATATAATAACTGTATAGAAGGTATGCATACATTGCATTTCGCGAAAGCTTGCACGTTTTTTTGGAGGCCCAGTTGATACTCAACAAAGTCTATGTGTACAAGACATTGTGTATTCAGATTAAACTCATGGAGATAAAGACAAAATGCGTGAAACAGAAAGCAAAATGTTAATTTTCTCATGCACAGGAAGCTATGAGTGACACTGTGGTTGTTTACCGCATTCAAGGGAGAGTACCATGTTTTCCTGTCTGACATTAGTTTTCAAATTTCGCAACGCAAACTGCATTTCAAATAAACCTTCAACCGTTTTCTGTACCATTTATTTGAAGATTTATAGAAATGGATTAACAAAAACAAAACAAAACAAAAAAAAAAAAAAAAAAAAAAAAAAAAAAAACATGTTCGATTGTTCGAATAGTATGATCGCTACAATTAACCTGTAAGAAAATGTTTGATTACAAATTTTATATGACATCGTTTTAAATTACTCGTGTTAAATTTCACTAGACATCTTTCCAGTGTTCATGCTTATGTTTTTTTTTTTTGTTTTTTTTTTTTTTTTTCTATAAAATAGTTGCTAGAACAGTGCATTATACGTAAAAAAGGGGGTAAAAGAAAAGTCCAGGGAGTACCACAATCACAAACCCCACAGCCCTTCCCAGACACCAAGAGGAAGAGAAAACATACAAAACAAAACAAGCGCAAATCGAACAAACGTACAAAAAAACACCAAGACTAGGTCTCTCTTCCCCAAGCGAGGAAATGACAATGCTAAAAGGACTGAGAAAAACACAAGAACAAAATAACACAAGGCAAGACATAAACAAATCGCCTCGTAGAATAAACCACAAAGCAACAAAGAGTACGACAACCACAGGGACCACCGCCTTAGAACGGTCAGTGGATTAAATTCCCGGGGGTGGGGGTGGGGGTCGGGGGTGGGGTGTGGGGGGAGGGTAAAACTCTTTTACGGCCAGCAAACTTCTCCCTGGGTCCCGATGTAACTCTTAATACAGAAAAAAGCATAAAAAAAACGGACTCACTTTTAAAAATGCATGTTGAAGGGAATCGCCACGCATTTCGCCATGCCCATAATTTCAAAAACTTTGATGACGAATTATACTAACTATACTCGGTTTATGAAGACCAAACGTAATAAGTGACGTAATTTCCGCAAAAAATGTGTTCATCAAACTTCCATAGACTACACACCATTTTGCTAAACGTGACAAGAATTTTAAACAATCAGTGCTTATATACGAGGACTGTTCGAAATGAATTGCTTATTTCTATCTGGAGACTTCAAATTTCAAGTTAGCCCAAAAGTACTCATTTCATGCTCGTCAGTCAACAGATGTGGCACCCATCTAGCAGAAACCTTTCTGACTTTCAAATGCTTCTTCAAAATAAGGTGAACCGTTGAAAGTGATATGCCTACCATTTCGTGCAATATCACGAACTGTAAATCTGGCATCTCCTGCAATGATTTTTTTTTATTTTGGAAACGATTTCTTTACGAGATGCAGATTTTGGCCTACCTGATTTCGGTGCATTTTTTATGGACTCTACACCAGACTCAAATTTCTTTTTCCACCGCCGAACTGTGTCATAAGACACACAAGAAGGTCCAAAAGCAGTAGAAATTTCAGTCATCAGCTTCTTCAAAGAACAACCAAGTTTTGATGTAAGCCCGTATTTCATCTTTTTTTGTCGACGCTTCTACCAACCATTTTTACTGCAGTGGTCAATGACTGCGTGTATTCACATGGCAAATTTTATTCTTACACTTAGTCTAACATGTACATTTATACACTATTATGTAGATATTGAATAACCCTATACAGGTATGTTTTGGTTTTTATCGTGCCCCACGTGGATATCGAGCTAGAGGACAATAAGCAATTCATTTCGAACATCCCCCGTATATTCAGACAGCAACTTTACAGATTAACTTATCGCGAGTCGAATGTACATTTTACCTGTTAGTATATATCTGTGTACTATACGCTACATAGAACTTACATGGCTTGGCCAAACTCTAAACCAGTATCATGCAAAATGCATGCATTTATTTTTTTTTTTTTCAAAAAAATGCAATTAGTTTCAAATTGCTATATATTAGTTTTGTATGAATCAATATCGAGGCTTTATATATACAAAAACTCAGCCGTATATCTTCCCGATTGTTGTTTACGTTTTTTAATATAAATAATAAATAAAACTATTAAAACGAAGAAGAAGAAACATTGCGTAAACCTATTTTTCCGACATCTTAATCAAAGAGTCTAAATATATATAAATGATGTAACCCTGAAAAGGCCGCAACAGATAAAATCTTGTTGTAAAAATTGGCATTTTTTAAGTGCTCCGAACTATTAGTCGACCGAGTTTTTATTACGCTGCCTTATTGTGAGCTACCGACGTTTCTTCATGGGAGGCCAAATAGAGAAAGTTTCATCGCAGACGATTGAACTCTCAAACTGAATACATGTATTTGTAATTGCCTTACTACTATTAAAATAACGTGTAGTTAAAATTTAGGTTCATACGTGTATAAAATGTATTATAACAATATAGTTTGGTCAGTAAAATATCTCGTGAGGTTTTATAGTGCTGATTTTATTGAAAAATATTGTCCGTTAGGTCTCATGGGTTCATACATGATATGAGAAAATCAAGGCTCAAACCTGCTATGGCAAGTAAGGGATGGCGCATGTTTTATTGACTCATTCAAACCAAACTAGTATTTTTCTGTTGCATGTTTCTATATTTCCGAAGTACCATATATCTAAATCTGTCAAATAGCAATAAGAGAAATTAAACTAGCGAAGAGTTTCTGGAAGTGCCACTTCCACAGAACATTTACGCCTACCAATGACATCAAGTAAAAAGTAAACAAACAACAACGGATAGCACATATATGACAAAATACGAAAGCTAATCCCCCTCTCCCAACAAACTGATTACAATGTCAGACAGGACCATCAAACAACGAATGAGACTTTGAACAGGTATATGAGAAAACATGGACTGTAATGCCACAGCATCACACCAAACAAAAATAAAATTTAGATATTCCACGCGTCTAGTTGTCGTTATATGACATTTCTACATTTCATCCAACATTTTCATATTTAATGGTACAAGTAGAAAGGACGACAATGATCAGAACCCATGCAATTACCTTGCACCTTCCGTCTAAGACACAAAATGTAAAGACGGACGCATGTAAAGCAACGGCACCACAATCAAAACACTTCAAGCAAAAAATCAAAAGGACAGCTTCTTTCCCGAAAACTGGTCAAACGGCTATCCAAAATAAAAACAAATCACCATGACATACATGCAAATACATACAATGACAGAATAGATAAACCACAGCAGAAACACCGCTTTTGAACGCCTCGAGGCGGAAATCAATTTTACGTGGCTACAATCTCCGCCCTTAATTCTGCAGTGGTATACACAAGTCATTTGTTCAGTCCGCGTTAAGGGTCTCTATCAGTGCAACATCTCGAAAAAATTAACATCAAACTAATACAGAGATGAGACAACGATGAAGGCTCGATAGCAAGAAATAACTGAAATGCTGAAACAAAAGAAAACCAACAATTGGACTCCAGTGGGCCCGACCAGAGCCATAGCATCAGGCACCAGCCGACTTACTTAAAAGTCTTTAGGCCGGAGTCGTCATAGAGTCTGAGGCCCGAACCGCCGGCCTGCGACCAAAGAGGGAAGAAAAGTTATCATCACGAAAACACGCCTATATTATTTTACCCCCCTTAAATCCCACTTTTATATAGTAAAACTGGGGTTTACAGGGGTATACATTATTTTTCTTATTTCTGCTCAAAAGCATAGATTGTGGGTACTCGTTAGAACCGCCTCGATGAGGCGGTTCTAACGAGTACCCACAATC
Source organism: Anodontia alba (assembly GCA_964016985.1). Classification (NCBI taxonomy): domain Eukaryota; kingdom Metazoa; phylum Mollusca; class Bivalvia; order Lucinida; family Lucinidae; genus Anodontia; species Anodontia alba. Next base: position 11,436,566 of record OZ024836.1, on the reverse strand, counting down.
TATGTTTTGAGCAGAAATATGAAAAAATATCAGAATTTTTTATCTGAAAATTTTCATTTTTTGGTGGTGAAATTTTCTATATATTTGAATAGGCATGTTTTCGTAATGTTAACCGTGATTGGATTAAATACCATGCATGCAGTCTGTTGCATTACATTTATATGTTGTACCCCAACTTTATATATCGTAGAAAGATTTTACGAAATTGAGTGCTAAAGTCATCGCAAGCATATATTTTTTTCTGAATTTTTATACTGTCAACATAAAATTCAGGTTTCTGATTGGCCTTGTTGCAGGAGAGATTTCAGGCCAACATTGAATTTTTTTAACTAAATCCACATGACGTCTATAAAATTTAGAAAAGGCTTTGAGGAGATTATGGTACCCATAACCCTGATTTAGAAGTTCAGCAGTTAATACGTTATTTCGAGTGTTGAAGTCAGTAACATGAATAGACACTCTGGCGAACCGAATTTGTTGCGATATTAAAACACCGTAGGATGCTTGACGAGGAACAGCCCTATCCACGTAAGGAAAGTTAACTATCATCGCGTTTGTTATAAATTTTGCATGAAATTAAACCAAATAAAATAGACAAATGCAAATCCAAAAAGTGGGCGTCAGTTTTAGAAGAAATTGCTTTATTTAATTGAGGCTCTGAAAGATAAATTTGAACAAACCATCGAAGTAGTTATTGTGAATATTTGATAAATCGTCCAAGTATCTAGACGTCGAGCTGAAAGCTTAATTAATTTCAGACTGCTTTTCTTCAGAAAGGAACATTATGAAGTCTCTTTTATAACAGAGCAAGAACTAGAAATGTGTCAATATGACAAAGATGCCCCCGCCCAGGGGCCTTCCTCGTCCGTACCCAGGCATTTTGCAGGAAATTAAGTTGAAAAAGGGCCATAACTCTCATAATAATGGCAGATTTTACCCTAAATCGAACTTGACCTATATTTTATGATAATATACCTGTGTATAAAATATAAATCAATACACCAATCATTTTTCAAAAATAATATCAAAAGAAAACATTTTTGAAGGTGAAAAAGGGCCATAACCAATAATAATGGGTGGAGTTTACCCTAAATCGAACGACTTTATTTTATGATTATATACGTGTGTATTAAATATTAATCCAATACACTAACGTTTTCAAAAGATATTAAACGGTAAATATTTTTAACGTTGAAAAAAACCCCGTAACTCCAAAAGTAATCGGTGGAATTTACCCTGAATCGAACTTGACCTATATTTTATAATTATATGCTCGTGTATAAAGTACGAATCCAATACACTAATCATTCAAAAATTATTGAACGGAAGCCATTTTTCAAATTTGAAAAAGGGCCATAATTCCCAAAATAATTGGTGGATTCTACCCTAAATCAAACTTGACCTATGTTTTATGATTATATATCTGTGTATAAAATTTGAATACAATACACTAATGTTTTCAAAAGATATCGAACGGAAACCATTTTTTAAAGTTGAACATTTTTCAAAGTTAAAAAAGGCCATTACTCCCAAAATAATTGGTGGATTTTACCCTAAATCAAACTTGACCTATATATCATGATTATAAACCTGTGTATAAAATTTCAATCCAATACACCAATCTTTTTAAAAGATATCGCACCGAAACTATATGTGTTACGTACGGGACCGGACAGGACGGGACGGAACGGACGTACGTACGGACAGCGGTGGTACTATATGCACCCCCATAGAAAATGGCCGGGGCATAACAAATCAGCTACAAGCGGTGCGCAACTCGTAATCATTGGAATACCCACAATTTGCTTGAATAGCTTAGTACCAAATCTTATATAAATATTGTCAAGTAGAAAGGTGAGAGTTTCCTACACTTTCTGATAATTTGTATGCTTTTCGGAAGTAAAAAAAGCATAACTTCCGTTACATGCAATACAGAGGGAATCCTCCCTATGAAATGTCCATTCAGTGAAATAATTATTTTTTTTTTCTTTTATAAGACTATTAGATAGTGTAGAGTAAAACGTGGACAAAAAGCACACGCAGACAGACTTGATGCACGAAAATTTCTGGATTTTTAGTTTATTGAAAACTTTATTCAATTTGGGAAGAAATGTCAAAACTTGATTTTCGTGATGGCGGCTGTTGCGGCCATATTGGATTTTTATACAGCTCAGTTTTTGCTACTTAGTGTCTACTAGGCACCCTGATGGTCCGCATCAAGTTCCAACTCTATTAGGTAATAGTCTTTAGAGCAGATGCTCAAAATATGAATTTTCAAAATTTTCCCATATAAATGCATAGGGTTCATACACATGCATAAGGAAGCAAATCTGACATTGCCGTGAAAAGGTCAAAAGTCAACAAATGACCATTATATTAGCAATTACAACTGACCTCCCGTCCGCGGTGATTTGTGCAAAGATAAGTCCCCAAGGCATAATATGTTCTGGAGAAGACGATTTTTTTTAAGATTTTTATCATATATGGACATGGTGGCCATCTTTGTCAACGGACCGCGACGATTTTAGCAATATTTTGTTCCCCAGCCTAAAAGAGGCTCAACGTGAGATTTGAGCAACACTGGCCTAGCGGCTTCAAAGGAGAAGTCATTTGAAGTTCTAACATTTTGCCTATACAAATGTATTGGGCCCGTACAAATGCACAGATAAGCAAACTTGACCTTGCCATAAAAAGGTCAAACGTCAACGTACGACCATCATTTTAGGAACTTTGGGAGACCTCCAGTCCCAAATGGTTTGTGCAAAGATTAGGCCCTAAAGCTTGCTTGGTTCTAGAGAAACAAATTGTTAAGGTTTTACCATATATGGGCATGGCGACCATCTTTAGCAATCTTTTTTTCCCTGCCCCAAGGAAGCTCCAAATGAAATTTGAGAACATTGGCCTAGCGGCTTCAGAGGTGGTCTTTTGAAGTTCTCAACAGTTTTTTCCTATACAAATATCGGGGACCCGTACAAAAGTTTAGGGAAGGAAACTTGACCTTGCCGTATAAATGTCAAACATCAAAGTACGACCATCATTTAGCAATTTTAGTAGACCATTCGTCCGCAATGATTTGTGCAAAGATTAGGCCCCAAGGCTACATTGGTTCTGGAGAAGATGTTAAAAGATTTTTACCATATATTGCCATTGCGGCCATCTTGGTCAACGGAAAACAACCGTTTTGTTCTCCTGCCTAAAGGAAGCTCCACATGAAATTTGAGCAACACTGGGCTAGCGGCTTCAGAGGAGAAGTCATTTGAAATTCTCAACATTTTTCCTATGCACTTGTATGGGGCCCATACACATGCATAAGAAAAAAACTTGACCTTGCCGTGAAAAAAGTCAAACGTCAACGTACAACCATCATTTTAACAACTTTGGTAGACTTCCCGCCCATGATGATTTGTGCAGAGATTCAGCCCCGAGCCATCCTCGGTTCTGGAGAAGAAGATTATTAAATGTTTTTACCGTATATGGGCATGGCGGCCATCATGGTCAGCGGACCGTGACCATTTTAGCAATGTTTTGCCCCACAACCTAAGGAGGCGCCATATCCAATTTGAGCAAATTGGCTCAGCGGCTTCAGAGGATAAATCGATTGAAAATAATAACAGATAGACAGACGGACGGACGGACGATGGACAAAAAGTGATCACCATAGTTCATCCTGATTATAGCTCAGTTGAAGTAAAAAGCATAAAACGATTGATATATTTCTTTATCAACATTTTAAACGTACAGGCAAATCTCCTGTTAATGTATCCGTGCAACCATTTGAGCAAATTAATTACGATGGAAACTCTGATTTAAGATTAAAAAATATCAAAAGCCATCAAACTGAATTAAAATGGATTAAGCTATTACAAACGCCTTTTCCACTGGGATTTAATGATAACATTATCAAGAATGTAATATAATTTCTAAAATGCTCATTTTGACGTATTTTCTCTTTTGGACATTCGGAAACGTTAACATAGCAGACATGGTTTAAGAAAAAAAATGAAAATTAAAAACAGATATTTCAAAGAACATTGGTCGACATTCTATGGTTTCATGTTTAAGTTCCCTTCCCGTTTCCGTCAAACGTATTTGGATCTCGAGGTGAACAAGTCTACAAAAAAATCATGATGCTGCACTCCTGAGTAGATGTTATACTCAGCATGCTTTCCGTTCCTTTATCGATACCGAAATCAATCATAAAGAAATGAATAATATTTATTAATTTACCTAGTATTGTAAATGACGGATGCAATACTTTATCAATACTTGATTATTTCGAAAATAGGGAATCCCATTGTTGTTATAAATATAACAAGCGCATAAGAAATACTATTTTTAATAAATTTGTTTCAAATCTTGACTTTCATACAAATACCCCGGCACACGAGTTTGTTAAGACTCCATGTTTAGTTACCCTGCAGCTAGACATGTCATTATAGGAAGTCTTACAGCCATTTTAAATCAAAGAACTCGTAAAATAGTTTCTAAAGACCCAAAATACAGATTTCCTAATCACACAGATTTTCATAAACGTAGAGAAGAAATAGCTTCTGCATTGAACGATTTTGGTAACCGAAGGAGAGCATGTTGAGCTTAATATATTAAAGGAAGGGAAATTAAATATTTTCAATGTTATCTATATACATATTATTTTTTTTTCTAAATACAGTAATCTATTACCACCGAAACCTAAATATTCTTTCCGTCATTTGAAGCAGGGTATTCAAGAATTTCATACGAAGTATGTTTGTGTTCCAGCCGACAAGGCCGCAAACAACATTGTCTTTTTTTTTTTTTTTTTTTTTTTGGACGGTTACATTATATTAATACATTGGAATAGGAGCTTAGCGGCAAGATCAAGAGAATTCCCACGTCCGGTTTCACAACATACGATTTTTCTACGCTTGATTTATCTTTGCCCCATAATTTAATCAAACAGAAACTTGCAGACTTTATTGAGCGTGCTTTTAAAAGAGAAGGCTCTCATTTTCTTGCTTGTTATAATAGGAATGAATTCCTTACTTCTGATGACCAAAAACCATTTAAACTTTATATTTGTCGAAACATTTGAGACGCATTATCCTACATTTTGGACAATTGTTCATTAGACTTAGTACCGGCACATTGGCTCAGTGGTAGAGCGTCCGCTTTGTGAGGTTGCGGGTTCGATCCCCGGCCGGGTCATACCTAAAACAAATGGTACTAGCTACTCTTTTGCTTGACGCTCAGTATTATGAAAGTAGAGCTAGAACTGGTCAGCTCCGTGTCAGTATAATGTGGCTGGGTGGAATATTATGTCAAAGTGTCTGGGCGTGGTATTTTAGTGAGGCAGCACTCTAAATGTGAGCATTGAGCTCCTTTCCTTTCAGACACCGTCGCGATATGACTGAAAGATTGTTGAAAGCAACGTTAAGCCCAAATCAAACAAACAAACAAATATTAGATTTGGCACTATGATGCACAGAACAATTTTGGAAATTCCGATGGGTACTAATTGTGCTCCTCTTGAAGCAGTTTTATTTTTGCTTTTTAAATGAAAGAGATTTTATAATGTCCCTTTCTGATGATACACAAGCTGCTATTATTGAAGATTTTAATTCAACCCAGATACCTGAACGACCTTTTGAATATCGAGAATTCTTACTTTGAAGGACTGATCACTCCAATTTATCCTTATGAATTACAATTGAACAAAGCTAATTCTACTGTTACAGAAACCTTATTCTTAGATTTGTATTTATTAATTTCTAACGTATTTGTTTCATCTAAAATGTATGACAAACGCAATGATTTTTATTTTGACATTGCTAATTCCCCGTTTTTGGATAGCGGCGTTCATCATGCCTCTTCTATATGGTACATTTCTCAACTCATTCGGCTGTATCTAATCGTTTGGCTGGCTTCAATGCTCGTGAAAAACTTTACGTGTCGAACTTCTCCAATAGGTGTATCGGTATCATAAACTTTATCAAAAACGTTGGATTTTTTTCCTTCTAATTATTATCGTTGGCAATAGGACTTAATCTCTAAATACGATACCGGACTAAACAAAACTTTTGCTAAGAGGCCTGTCGGAGCTTGAACTTTATACTGACTTAATGCATAAGTTTGGAAAATTTGCAGAAAAAAACCCTGAATTTTCTGATCATTTTAGTAAAACTGACATATGTTATACACAAATGGGGTCTAACATTGATCTCATCAAACAGACTGCTTGCTTAGCGGTTAATCTAATCACGGTCGACCGCTTTGCTTACCTGTTTAATTGCACGCCGATGGGTCAGTGTTCAGACTCTGATGGCCCCGACTTAAAACAAAATATTAGATGGTCAGAGCCGGATCTTTTTATGTTGGTTTCTCGGCTAACCAGGTTTGAACTGGTGTTATTCCAGTATTCCATTGGTGCTGTCTGACAGCTCAGGGATCCCCAAATATCCCAAAACATTTTTTCTGTTGAGTCCTTATCTTTGCTACATTATAAGCTTTAATCTGCGATTTATCTGTTGCACGTAATGATTCACGTATGAGTAAGAAAACAATGAAAAACGTTAAATATATTGCTTTTGGAAACAAAAAATACACTACAGATTACAAAATGGGAGTCTCGGTTTTACTGAGGTTCTTCGTTAGCAGTAATGAAGTTTGCAACACTGCTTGTGTTCTCTAGCGTATAATGTAGCAGAACTCCATTTTCAAAGATACCACAATGGACCGAGTGATCCCAGTAGAAATGAAATGTGGCACACGAACCGAACAAATATATAGTTTTATTACTATAGGAGCTCAGCGACGGTTTGGATCTTGTAAAGCTAGTTAAAGCCCCCTTACCCGTAGTAATTCATTTCACCGTTCGAAGGCGGTACCTTCATTGTGATACTTTTTGATGTTGTATAAACTGTCAATCTTCTGAGACGGCGGAAAGCAAATAGATCCAACCAATTTTATTTCTGGGCTTCACTGAAGTGTAAAATTCTCCAATCAATTAAGTTACGCGAAATGTGTATAACGATGGGGATTTGGAATTATTTTCATACGAGTCATGTGCAACTTGTTGGAGACATTTGATTACATTATATCGGATTAATTATCAACGAAATCACGTTCTGAGGTACTCGCGCTGCCATTCGCCCCATTTTAACAAAGAACTGCGTGTTACCCAGCAGCAACACGTAGTTTAAGTCAAACTCCCAAACACGGGTTTGCAGTGTCGTCGCATTTCGAGTACAAATGTTGTGAGTACTGCACTCATTACTGAATAATACTTTCATGTAAAAAAAACATCTCTCATTAAGTCTTCTGGTGAAACGGGCAGGCATACTGATAAAGATATCATCATAGCGACGTCTATTGCAGTTTCAAATTAGCTAAATGGATGACACCAAACGTACTAATTTCGATATTAATGTTAATGCTGCTTTAAAGGAGCTAAGAGTTTTATAAGAGTTCAGCACTTATGTGCTCAAAATGGTTGTTGAACAATAGATATTGCAGACATGTACCATCCCTACTCACTTTTTCTATATTTTTGCAGCCAATCCTTAACAAGGAGCAGACAAGTGGCAGACCTTGAAATGTTGATACAACTATGTTAGGTGCATATAATCCAGGACAGTACATTTCAAAATAATTTCATTGTTTATTAAGTTTTAGTAGAGGTTTTGGACAAATGAGCATGAATTTGATTTAACATTCGCTGCAAATACATATATACTGTACTATTAAAACTCCATATTCCTCAACAGACATTTTTATCCAAGAAAGGCCGGCGGGTTGTGCCTTTGAATTTCTGACGGCTCCAGCCTAAAAACTTTTAAGTATGTCGGTTGGTGCCTGATGCTCTGTCTCTGGTCGGGCCAACCGAAGTCCTACTATTGGTTTTCATTTGCTTCAGTATTTCAATTATTTCTTGCTGTCGAGTCCGCATCGTTGTTTTATCTCTGAATTTGTTAGATTTTTATGTTCTCGGAGATGTTGCACTGAAGAGTTTGGAACCCTTCACACGGACTGAACAAATGACTTGTGTATACCACCTCAGAACTAAGGGCGAGGGTTGTGACCACGTAAAATCGATTTAAGTCCCCTAGTATTATTTTACTGACCGTTCCAAGCCGGCGTTTCTGCTGTAGTTTTCTATATCTGTCTTTGTATGTCTTTGTATGTATGTCGGTTGAATTCTTACTTTAGGATAGCCGTTTGGGCATTTTTTGGAAAGAAACTGTCCTTTTGCTGCTTGTAGTGTATTGATTGTGGTGTCGGTTCTTTAAGTGCGTCCTTCTTTCCCTTTGGTGTCTTGGTCCTGCTTTGTTCTTACACTTTGTAGCTTTGTGTTTCCCGCATTGTTTTCTGTTTTTTATGTGTTGTGATGCTAGCACTGTTGTCAACGTCTTCAATAGTTGCCCAGGTTCTTTCTGTTTTACTAGTTGTGTTGTGATGCTAGCATTTTGGTTACCTTCAACAGCTGCCCATTTTGCTTTCTATTCATAAATTGATATATAAGGTTTTAATATAATCGTAAAAAGTGGCACCTGACAGCCTGTAAAATTTTAGTTAATCCCTTAATTTGAACTGGATAACAAAAAAAAGGAATGATTTTGTTATCGTATCTCTGATTTATTGTTGGGCATCATTTATTCAAAGATCCGATAAAAAGTCGTTTCATGTTTGACCCAATTCAAGAAGAGAGACTAACTGGAATTTTACAGGCTATCAAGTGCCACATTTTGTATTGTATAAGTACCATATATCAATCTATTAAACATTTCTTGGATAATAAAAGGTCTGTTTTTAGGAAAATGGAGCCTTTAAACGCAAGCATATTGAAACTGATAAATATTTCATTAATAGACATAAATTGTTTAGAATTGCAATATCCTTTCATTGTTTTTTTTTTTGTGTATTTGTTTTAAACTCACATGGGCACAAAATGCTCAAGATTGGCTATTATGATGGCCCTCTGCCGGTCGTCCGTCTTCCGTGCGTTTGTCCGTGCGTGCGTCCGTCGTCAACTTTTGCATTAAAAAAAAAGTAAGAGAAAAGACCAGGGAGTGCCACAATCACAAACCGCAGCCCTTCCCAGACCCCAAGAGGAAGAGGAAACCGACAAATCTAAACAAGCACAAACCGAACAAACGTGCGAAAAGCACTAAGATTAGCTCTCTGTTCCCCAAGCGAGGTAATCGCATTACTAAAAGGACTGAAAAACACAAGAACAAAATGACACACGGACAAAACAACAAATCGCCTCGTAGAATAAACCACAAAGCAACAAGGAGTAAGACCAACACCGGGAAGTCTTCGTCTCGAAATCTGCTGGACAGAATATGAAATAATTTCACAGAAATGTTATTCGGGTGACCCTCTACCAAAATAAGTCAAACCGTTTCGCTCCGTTAAAAAAGGTGACTGCCAAAACAAAACAAAAAAAAAACAAAAAAAAAAAAAAAAAAAAAAAAAAAAAAAAACTTTAAACACCATTGTTTCTTCGGCCAATCGCCAGATTACAAAAAAAAAATAAAAAAATCATGTTTATAGGGTAACCCTCTACTAAATCTATTAAAACCATTCCGCTCCACTGGATAACATGGCTGCATTTCACAGAAATGTTATTCGGGTGACCCTCTACCAAAATAAGTCAAACCGTTTCGCTCCGTTAAAAAAGGTGACTGCCAAAACAAAAAAAAAAAAAACAAAAAAAAAAACAAAAAAAAAAAAACAAAAAAAAAAAAAAAACAAACTTTAAACACCATTGTTTCTTCGGCCAATCGCCAGATTACAAAAAAAAAAAAAATAAAAAATCATGTTTATAGGGTAACCCTCTACTAAATCTATTAAAACCATTCCGCTCCACTGGATAACATGGCTGCAGAAACAAACAAACAAAAAAAAATATGTTTAAACATCTTCTTGAATGAACACCTTGAAAACTAATTGGATTTTCAGAAATGTTTCTGAGGTGACCTTCTATCAGAATTGATAAAATAGATTTACTTCACTGAGCAAAATGACCGCCAGAGCCCCCCAAAAAAATTAATAAATAAACAATAAAAAAAAAAAAATAAATAAAATAAAAGATAAAACATAATAAAAAATAAATAAAAAAAATAAAATAATAATAATAAATAAATAAATAAATAAATAAATGAATAGAATAAACAACATCTCCTCCTAGGCAAATGGCATTATTTCAAAATAATTTCATAAAAGTGCTCCATGGGTGACCCTCTTCCAAAATTTCTACAGATATAAAAGATGCAAACACTGTCACAGCATTTAAATATTGCCTCAATCAACACAGAAGACTTCCTCCTAAGTACTATAATTCTCTCTCTAGAATTGGCCAAATTCTGCACGCAAGATTGCGCATGGGGTGTAGCTTACTCAATTCACATTTGTACTCTAAAAATATTGTTCCAAGCCCATCTTGTGCATGAGGTGAATATGAAAGCTGTTATCATTTTTTTTCTCCACTGTCCTAGAGATGCCAGCGTCAGGAATACTTACCTTTCTGGCTATTTGCACACGAATTCTATTCAAGAATTGCTTCACGGTAAAGTAACAGCCACTGATGAAGATAATGAAACCATGTTTTGCCACGTTCAAGAATTCATAGTCAAGTCGAAACATTTCCTATTATATAAAGGTACTAACGTAACATTGATGCAAGATATATTGAAAGAATTAACTTATGGAGTCATGGAACATCTCTCTCTCTCTCTCTCTCTCTCTCTTTCTCTCTGCATGTTTGATGTATGTGCGCGTGCACGCATAAATGTATGCATGCGTTTGTGTATGTGCCCGAATGCGTGTGTATATGTATACATATATGTATGTGTGTATGTATGTACGAGCGTGCGTGAATATGTATGTACGTACGTACGTGTGTATGTAACGGTTTACATATATGCATATGTTATTAAGCTTTTGGTTTAATTGCTCATGATCAAATATGTCAAAAGGCTCAGCCGTGAAAATCAGGCTGACATTATTGAGACTTTTAATTCAACTTCAAGATACCTTGACGATTTATTAAATATTGACAATATTTACTTTGACCAAATGGTGGACCGGATATACCCTACAGAACTCCAATTAAATAGAGCAAATTCTTCCGATACCGAGGCACCGTTTTTGGATTTGAATCTATGTATATCTTATGGTACAGTTTGCACCAAAATTTATGATAAACGGTACGATTTTGATTTTGATATAGTCAATTTCCCTTTTCTGGATGGCGATGTCCCCCGGCGTACCTCATATGGAGTATACATATCTCAACTTATTAGATTCGCCAGAGCTTCTTCAAATCATAATGACTTTAACTACCGTAATAAAGCCCTTACTGCCAAACTTCTTAGGTAGGGCTATCGTAATTTTAAACTTCGTAAGGCGTTTTCGAAATTTTATCGCAGACACAGTGCCTTGTTAGAAAAAATATAGCCTCAGTCTGAAAACACTTCTGCAACAAGGTGTATCGGAACCAGAATTTTACGGTGACTTAGTGTACAGATTTTGAAAAATTGTAGGTAAATGTAACTTTTCGGAGCAATTCAGAAAACTTATTAACCGTTATAAAAGAATTGGCTATAGCCTGGATATTATGCGGCAGACTGCATGCCTAGTCAACCCAATCGTTATTGATGGCTATGCTTTACTCTTTAATTGCACGACGGCGGTCCGGGCCTCAGACTCAATGATGGTCTCTTCGTAAAACTTTAACCAGTGGGTTGGTGCTTGACGATATGTCTTTGGTTTGGCCCGCCAAGATTCAACTATTGGTTTTCATTTACTCTGGCATACAGTAGAATTAGCCATGAGTACTCGTCTTTGTTTATTATAGTGATTAATTTGATTTTTATGTTTTCGCTTTGATATATTGACTGAGTTGGGAGTCTTAATGCGAACCGAAATTTTATGTATTTCTGTATTAAGAGTAGCATCGGGACCCAGGGTGAAGTTAGCTAGCTGTAAAAGTGCTTTAAACCCCCGGTGGTTTGCTCTACTGACTGTTCTAAGGCGGTGGTCCCGGTGTTAGTCTTATTCTTTGTTGCTTTGTGGTTTATTCTACGAGGCAAATTGAGGTATGTCGTTCCGTGTGTCATTTTGTTCTTGTGTTTTTCAGTCCTTTTAGTATTGCGATTACCTCGCTTAGGAAAGAGAGAGCTAATCTTAGTGCTTTTCGTACGTTTGTTCGGTTAGTGCTTGTTTGGATTTGTCGATTTCCGCTTGGGGTCTGGGAAGGGCTGCTGTTAGTGATTGTGGCACTCCCTGGGCTTTTCTCTTACCTTTTTTTTTACAGTTAGATCCTGGAAAAAATTGTATTGTTGTAAATTATATTTTATTAGAAGCAATCAAAATAAAGTTTAAACCAAAATTTCTACAATGGTTTGGCTCTACTGTAAAAATGACCGCTAGAGCTGAAAATGGAAGAAAAAAGAATACCTTTACAGAATATCTCTTCCTCGGCCAATATTTTCACAGAAATGTTCCTTGAGTGAGCCTCTACCAAAATGGCTAAATGGTTCCGCTCCAATGAACACCTTTAGAGACCCTCTACCAAAATTCTCAAACCATTCTGCTCCATTGAAAAAGATGGCCACCAGAGCAAAACAGAAAAACAAACAAAAAAGGTAAGAGAAAAGTCCAGGGAGTGCCACAATCACAAACCGCAGCCCTTCCCAGACCCCAAGAGGAAGAGGAAACCGACAAATCTAAACAAGCACAAACCGAAAAAACGTACGAAAAGCACTAAGATAAGCTCTCTCTTCCCCAAGCGAGGTAATCGCAATACTAAAAGGACTGAAAACACAAGAACAAAATGACACACGGAAAGACGTACAACAAATCGCCTCATAGAATAAATCACAAAGCAACAAACTTAAGATACGAGTAACTTAACCTCATAAACAGCTGGATGGATTTTGACAGCTAGACTCATCACGAAAACATGCCTATATAATATTGACCTCCTAAGCCGCACTTTTATATAGTAAAACAGGGGTTTACAGGGGTATACATTATTGTTTTCTTATATCTGCTCACAAACATAGATTTCAGGTATTCGTTAGAACCGCATTGCCGAGACGGTTCTAATGAGTAATCACAATCTATATTTTGAGTAGAAATATAAAAAATATCAGAGTTTTTTATCTGAAAATGTTCAGTTTTTGGAGGTGAAGTTTTCATTATATTTGAATAAGCTTGTTTTCGCAATGTGATTTTTAAATTATTTCACAGAAATGTTCCATGGGTCACCGTCTACGGAAATTGCTCAACCCTCCACTTAAACTTATATACCAACAAATTCATTTGTACAATGTGGAAAATTACCCAGTGCCATTATGGCCTTCATACTTGTTATTTGCGATGTGTTTCTGTTATTAAAGTTTATATGTTAATTCCTTATCTTTAATTATCTTAAAAAGACCTAATAACGCAGTATTCATCTGTTTCTTTCTTTTTTATTTATTTGTAAGGTGATGGCTTACCAGCGCATATTTGATAGCTTTGCTTCCCTAATTTAATTGCGTTGGGTCGGTCCTCAGACTAAATGATGGCTCCCTCCTAAATCTTTTTTCAGATGGTCAATGCATGACTATCAATATCTGTGGTCTGAATTTTCGCGACGGTGTTTGTGGGTTTATTGTATTCTGGCTTCAGATCGCCATTTAGCCTTTTGCTTTATTTCATTAGAGTTTTTTTTTTTTTTTTTTTTTTTTGGTTTTGATTAAATATGCTTCGCGATTGTGGCGTTTCCTGGGTGTATTCACTTAAATGTATATATAGTTGTGTTAACTTAATGAATGTTTTTTTTTTCATACTTTTTGTCCGTGACTGGGCGATATCTAATTTGATTTTGGTTATCAAGAACGGTCTTGGCATGTGCATTAAATTTTCTACCTCTTGGAAGAAATTTTGAAACGCAAAACAAAACAACAATGATATTAAAATAATAAAGAAAAGTAATACATAGTGGACACATTATCATATCACAACTTATCAATGTATACCAAATAGCAAAACTCTTGATAAAGGAAATTGAAATGCACTTTAACATAAAACAGAGAGCTTATCTTTAGAAAACTGTTTATTCACTTTTAAAAAGAAACAGACATTGGAGATTTGAGTGCGAACTATTGTTATATAAATTTACAACAGTAGTTTTATAGAATAACCTTCCATCTTTATTGCATTTTTTTTCTTTGTTTAAAAATATCCGTTCAGTTGTGTTTGAAATACAGCACAAATAAAATATTAAATGAAAGCATAGTGTTACCACATACTTATAAAATAAAGCTCAGATCTTGTTTATACTCTAATATCTTGTGGTTACATACACATTATCATTCCCGAACATGGCACGGCTCCATTTGAATAAAGTCACTGTAAAAAGCAATGGATAAAGCAGAAAATGAATTTCATTTTAATGAGAAAACATTTGTTATAGAATTCTATGTCCCAACAGTGCCTTGAGCGCTTTAAACCAGAACGAAATATAAATCAATCATAATTTTATTCGATAGGGTACTGATCAAGACAGTTTGGATCAATCACAGAAGCGTCACGAAAGCCCTATTCTGCATTTGAAACGCGTGCCTTTCTGATTATGTACATTTTTCAACAAAATTCCATGTTATCCGATAACGCCTATTCATCTTGAAATCACTCAATATGAAGATAGAACTCTATTTTAGGGTAATAAAATCAAGTACAGGTTCATACTTGATTTTCACATTTGCGTGAAATATTTTTGGTGTCAGATTACTTGAACAAGTAACCTGAAATAAATTAAGTTCCCATAAAAATGGTTGGGTCGCGACATGCAAAAACCTGTTTTTAGGCATATGCGTACCCCGATCAGCCTGCGCATTAGCGCAGTCTGATCAGGGCCTCGACTGTCCACTAAAAGAATCATTCGGTACTACGAAATATACGAAAGGAGAGCAAGTGCCAGGATGATACTTTGCGTATGCACAAGATGTTCTGAATGTGTGCATTTTGCGCATGTTAAAATACACTTTTTTGCTTGGCGCGACTGAGATAACAGTTCTCAGAAGCGTTGATTTCAGGTGCGTGTTGGGCCTTGAGTCGACTTTGAAATGATGATTCAATATGAAGTTTATTTTTATATTATTATTATTTTAAGCAGATTGTCACGGGATGACGAAAGGGGAAATAAGACAAATACAAATAAAAGAGCCACTAAATTCATTCAGTTGTGTTTGAAATATAGTGCAAGTGCAATGTTCAATGAAAGCAGAGGTTTTACGACATGGTTGTAAAGAATGGGTCAGATTTTGCTTTATATCTAATAGATTTGGGTTTCATACACGTGTATAATTTCGAATATGGCGCGGCTTCATTAGAATAGAGTCACTGTAGCAAGCAATGGCTGAAGTAGAAAATGAATTTAAAACTTTAAAGAGAAATCATTTGTCGTAGAATGGTATGTCCCAATAGTGCCTAAAATCTAGGATGATAAAGTCCACCTAGATTTAATGATAATATTTAACATGAAGGAAATATTTTGAAAATGTTGTATTTCATTTTAGATATTAAAGACGATCTCGTGGTAAGCGAAAAAAAAAAAAAAAAAAAAAAAAAAAAAAAAAAAAAACAACTGTCGATTACAAACGGAAACATAAACCTATCATTACACTTTTAGATTTAAACAATATTTTAAAATCTGGAAGTCATCAAATTCGTTCTAAACTAGCTTCGTGAATGTCTATGCACGTAAAAAGGTAAGAGAAAAGTCCAGGAAGAGGAAACCGACAAATCTAAACAAGCACAAACCAAACAAACGTACGAAAAGCACTAAGGTTAGCTCTCTCTTCCCCAAGCGAGGTAATCGCAAAACTAAAAGGACTGAAAAACACAGGAACAAAATGACACACGGAACAACATACAACAAATCGCCTCGTAGAATAAACCGCAAAGCAACAAAGAGTAAGACTAACAGTCAGATGAAGAGGTAGATAAATCCTGTGATGGAAAACATGATTTGTAAGAAACAGCTCACCTAATTAGATGTTACACCGACCGGTGGTTTGCTCTACCGACCGTTCTAAGGCGGCGGTCCCGGTGTTAGTCTTACTCCTTGTTGCTTTGTGGTTTATTCTACGAGGCGATTTGTTGTATGTCTTTCCGTGTGTCATTTTGTTCTTGTGTTTTTCAGTCTTTTTAGTATTGCGATTACCTCGCTTGGGGAAGAGAGAGCTAATCTTAGTGCTTTTCGTACGTTTGTTCGGTTTGTGCTTCTTAAGATTTGTCGGTTTCTTCTTCCTCTTGGGGTCTGGGAAGGGCTGCGGTTTGTGATTGTGGCACTCCCTGGACTTTTCACTTACATTTTTATGCTCTTCTTCCGTACATTGATTCTGAAATAAACTACATTAGACACTTTATCAAAATTCCATTCATTAAGAAATATATAGAATTAATAGATTTACTCAGCATATTAAGATACTGTAGTTTCATCTATATCTTCATCTTTTGAAAACACGGAATCTCCTATCATCGTTTACAAATATTATAAACCTATCCGTAATACGATACTTAATCCATTTAAGCCTAGCGTCCCATTAAAGGTACATTGGCAAACAGTATAGACCCAGATCAGACGACACGGAAAGCGGCGTCTGATCAGGGTCTAAAATGTTTATATTAAGGTCAGACATCTCTACAAAACATGATAATAATAACAAAAATAAATAAATAAATAAATTAATAAATAAATAAAACTAACCACACCACTTATATAGGAAATGGACCTGTCCAAAGAGTTTAGGTCGAAGAGTTTTCGGCATAAATTGGTTAATTTTAACAAATATGTTTCTGATCTTGATATTAAAACTAGTTCCCATAAATCTTGATATTCAGAAGATTCGAAATTAAATTTTGCTATCAACCAGCGGGTCATATTTTCACTTGTAATTTGATAATTGTTACTGTCTCACGAATCCGTTCGATTACTTCGAAAGGACCTAAGTATAAATTTCCCGTTACATAGACTGAAAAAATGTCGGGAAACATGTGTCGGTGTAAATGATGATTGCACGCGCTAGTGTAAACGAGAGCCTGTTGAGTCTAATTCTTTAAAAAAATATAGAAATTTAATATCACTGATAAACGCATTTTGTTTACACTATAAACCTCGATCTTCCTCCTTCTAAACCTAAATCCTCTTTTCGATATTTGAAACAAGGTATCCAAACATTTCATCGGAAGTATGTTTAGGCGCCAGCTGATAAAGCTGCTATTAATATTATTGTTGTGTGACGACTTCAATAAAGGTAAGAGAAAAGTCCAGGGAGTGCCACAATCACAAACCGCAGCCCTTCCCAGACCCCAAGAGGAAGAGGAAACCGACAAATCTAAACAAGCACAAACCGAACAAACGTACGAAAAGCACTTAGCTCTCTTCCCTAAGCGAAGTAATCGCAATACTAAAAGGACTGAAAAACACAAGAAAAAAATGACACACGGAAAGACATACAACAAATTGCCTCGTAGAATAAATCACAAAGCAACAAAAAGTAAGACTAACACTGGGACCACCGCCTTAGAACGATCGGTAGAGCAAAGCACCGGGGGTTTAAAGCACTTTTACAGCTAGCTAACTTCACCCTGGGTCCCGATGCTACTCTTGATACATAAATACATAAAAATTCGGTTCGCATAAAGGCTCCCAACTCAGTCAATGCATCAAAGCGAAAACATAAAAATAAAATATTAATCACTATAATAAACAAAGACGAGTACTCATGGCAATTGTACTGTATGCCAGAGTAAATGAAAACCAATAGTTGAACCACCTCGGGCCAAGCCGAAGACATATCGTCAAGCCCCAGCCCACTGGTTAAAGTTTTACGAAGAGGCCGTCATTGAGTCTGAGGCCCGAACCGCCGTCGTGCAATTAAAGAGTGAATCATAGCCATCAACAATGATTGGGTTGACAACTAGGCATGCAGTCTGCCGCATAATATCCAGGCTATAGCCAATTCTTTTATAACGGTTAATAAGTTTCCTGAATTGCTCCGAAAAATTAGATTTACCTACAATTTTTCTAAATCTGTACGCTAAGTCACCGTAAAATTCGGGTTTCGATATACCTTGTTGCAGAAGTGTTTTCAGACTAACGCTATATTGTTCTAACTAGACACTGTGTCTGCGATAAAATTTCGAAAACGCCTTACGAAGTTTAAAATAACGATAGCCCTGCCTAAGAAGTTTGGCAGTAAGGGCTTTATTACGGTAGTTAAAGTCATTAAGATTGGAAGAAGCTCTGGCGAATCTTATGTTGAGATATGTATACCCCATATGAAGTACGCTGGGGGACATCGCCATCCAGAAAAGAGAAATTGACTATATCAAAATTATCAAAATTTATCATAAATTTTGGTGGAAACTGTACCATTAGATATACATAGATTCAAATCCAAAAAGATGCCTCGGTATCGGAAGAATTTGCTCTATTTAATTGGAGTTCTCATCACGAAAACATACCCAGTCAGCATTCTACGTAAATCTATATCGGGCCGTCATCGGCCCGTCAGGGTAGCTGACGGGCCGATGACGGCCCGATGTAGATCTACGTAGAATGCTAGCTGGGTACCTATATAATTTTGACCCCCTCAAACCCACCTTTATATAGTAAAACTGGGGTTTACAGGAGTATACATTATTTTTTCTTACTTCTGCTCAAACATAGATTGTGGGTACTCGTTAGAACCGCCTCGCCGAGGCGGTTCTATCGAGTACCCACAATCTATGTTTAGAGCAGAAATATGAAAAATATCAGTTTTTTTTATTGGAAAATTTTCAGTTTTTGGAGGTGAAATTTTCTATATATTTGAATAGGCGTGTTTTGCAACTAATTGTGCTCCTCTTTTTGCAGATTTGTATTTGTTTTTGTTATGAGAGAGATTTCATGAAGTTTCTCTCACGTGAAAATCAGGCTGACATTATTGAGGCTTTTAATTCAACTTCAAGATACCTTGACGATTTATTAAATATTGACAATATTTACTTTGACCAATTGGTGGACCGGATATACCATACAGAACTCCAATTAAACAGAGCAAATTCTTCCGATACCGAGGCACCTTTTTTCGATTTGAATCTATGTATATCTAATGGTACAGTTTCCACCAAAATTTATGATAAACGGGACGATTTTGATTTTGATATTGTCAATTTCCCTTATATGGATGGCGATGTCCCCCGGCGTACCTCGTATGGGGTATACATATCTCAACTTATAAGATCCACCAGAGCTTCTTCAAATCTTAATGACTTTAACTACCGTAATAAAGCCCTTACTGCCAAACTTCTTAGGCAGGGCTATCGTTATTTTAAACTTCGTAAGGCGTTTTCGAAATTTTATCGCAGACACAGTGCCTTGTTAGAAAAATATAGCGTCAGTCTGATAACACTTCTGCAACAAGGTATATCGGAACCCGAATTTTATGGTGACTAAGTGTACAGGTTTAGAAAAATTGTAGGTAAATTTAACTTTCCGGAGCAATTCAGAAAACTTATTAACCGTTATAAAAGGATTGGCTATAGCCTGGATATTATGCGGCAGACTGCATGCCTAGTTGTCAACCCAATCATTGTTGATGGCTATGCTTCACTCTTTAATTGCACGACGGCGGTTCGGGCCTCAGACTCAATGACGGCCTCTTCGTAAAACTTTAACCAGTGGGTTGGGGCTTGACGATATGTCTTTGGCTTGGCCGGCCGTGGTTCAACTATTGGTTTTCACTTACTCTGGCATACAGTAGAATTGCCATGAGTACTCGTCTTTGTTTATTATAGTGATTAATTTGAATTTTATGTTTTCGCTTTGATGCATTGACTGAGTTGGGAGCCTTTATGCGAACCGAATTTTTATGTATTTAGGTATCAAGAGTAGCATCGGGACCCAGGGTGAAGTTAGCTAGCTGTAAAAGTGCTTTAAACCTCCCCCCCCCCCCCCTCACGGTGCTTTGCTCTACCGACCGTTCTAAGGCGGTGGTCCCGGTGCTAGTCTTACTCCTTGTTGCTTTGTTGTTTATTCTACGAGGCGATTTGTTGTATGTCTTTCCGTGTGTCATTTTATTCTTGTGTTTTTCAGTCCTTTCAGTATTGCGATTACATCGCTTGAGGAAGAAAGAGCTAATCCTAGTGCTTTTCGTACGTTTTCTTTCATTGTTCCCAAACCGGTTTTAGCTTGTTATTTTTTAGCTTACGTCACCGTGCGGATCTTGGGGTCTAAGAAGGGCTGCAGTTTGTGATTGTGGCACTCCCTGGACTTTTCTCTTACTTTTTTCGTAATGGTAGGGTATATCCGGTCCACCGTTTGGTCAAAGTAAATATTGTCAATATTTAATAAATCGTCAAGGTATCTTGAAGTTGAATTAAAAAAATAAGCCTCAATTATGTCAGCCTGATTTTCTCGTGAGAGAGACTTCATGAAATATCTCTTGTAACAAAGAAGAAACAAATCTGCAACAAGTGGAGCACAATTAGTTCCCATCAGAATACCAATAGTTTGTCTATAAAGTTAAGTTCCAAATATGATAAAAATATATAAAGATAAACAAGGGCATCACAGACTTTTTGACACGACCATAAATTGTAATTATTATATACATCAGAAGTGAAAAAAGCACATTCTTCGTTGCAAGCCAAATATTGGGTAGTCTCCCGAATAAACGTTCGGTTAATTAAATCAATAACTTTATCTTTTATAAGATGATTAGGTAACGTAGTATACAGTGTAGAAAAATCATATGTAGACAATTTAGAAGCCTTAAAGTTTTTAGATTTAAATTTATTGAAAACATCATTAGAATTTTTAATTGACCAAAAATAGTTAATTCCGTCCCTTTCGTCAACAGTATAATAGTATCTAATCCAATGTTTTTTTAACAGCAGTAAGGCATGAAGTTAGCAGTTTGGACAAAACAGTAGTCGTACAAGAACTAGAATTAGCAATGTAACGTGCTTTATAAGGTCGTTCATGAAGTTTCGGTAACCAATATAACGTAGGAAGTCTGTCTTGCTTTTCTTTAATACTCACTGCAAACTTAACAGTAATACCGATAGAATGGGTATTGACAATAGATCTCTTGTCAGTAGAAATCCGTTCATATGTTTTGGTACTACCAAGTCCTTGTTTTAGAGTATTGATATAATAAAGTCGTCACACAACAACAACATTATTAGCAGCTTTATCAGCTGGAGCCAAAACATACTTCCTATGAAATTCTCGGATACCTTGTTTCAAATATCGAAAAGATAATTTAGGCTTAGGAGGGAGAAGATCAAGGTTATTAGAGTAAAATAACACATGTTCATCAATGATCTTAAAAATCTTTAATTTCCAATTATTTAAAGCATTAGACTCAACATGCTCTAGTTTACGCCAACGCGTACAATAATCATTTAAAGCGCTGGCAATTGTTTCCCGACATTTATTGAAATCAATGTGGGCTGGGAATCTATATTTAGGTCCTTTTGAAATAACTGAACGGATTCGTGAATCAATTATAATCTTCAAGTTACTAGTGACAATATGACCCGCTGGTTGACAACAAAATTTAGAATCTTTACAATCTCAAGAATCAGGGGAACTATTTTAAATATCAAGATCAGAAACTAATTTATTGAAATTAAGTATAGTATTACAGATAGGTTTGTTAGGAGATACCGTATTTTCGAAATATGAAGGTATAGCTGATATAACATTATTATCTCGAAATATGCTAGATAAATCTATGAATTCAATACCTTAATTAATGAATGGAATTTTGATGAAGTGTCTAATGTGGTTAATTTCAGAATCAACGAAGGACGAAGAGCATGTTGAGTATAACATCTAGTAAGGAGACCTGCTTCATAGTAATCATGTTTTCTATCATAAAATTTATTCGCCTCATCATCTAACTAACGTAATGAAGAAACTGACAGTGAAGCTAGTTTAGAAATCATTTGATGACGTCCAGAATTTAAGAGAATATTTAAATCAAAAAGAGATAAAACAGTTTTATGTTTTCGTTTAAAATAGCCATTTTTGCGCTTACCATGAGATCGTTTATTACGTTATTTTAATATCTAAAAGGGAAAAAGCATCGGAATCCGGCATTTTAGAAATATTTCCTTCATGATAAATATTATCATTAAATCCAAGTGGAAAAGGGGTATGTAAACGTTTAATCCATTTAAGTTCAAGTTCATGTCTTAAAATATTTTTGAATCTTTCGGTAGAATTGGATTTGTGTATAATTTTTTCAACAGGTTGAATCGAAACTTTACTAGATGATCATGAATGACCAGTACTCCGGAAATGTTGATAAAGAAACGTATCAATTTTCTTTGCTGTTTTGATTTTAAGCAAATGTTCCTTAAACCTTGTTTCAATACCTTAATACATGTTTGGTAATACTAAAAACATACACACACATATTTACTGACAAGAGGTCTGTTGTTGATAACCATGGTATTAATATTACAAGAAAAAAAAAAGGAAAATATCAAATGGAAATTCTTGATTTCATACAGTGTAGCTAAGCTATTCATATTTAGAGCATTCATCAAACATACAAGAAGCGTTATGGCGTATCAACCAGCAGATTCGATTACATAGTAAAAAAAGAGGTCAACAGTGGAACCAAAATACACAAAACAAACCAAACACAAAATGCAGTGTCGATAATAATGAGCGAAGTACCCCTCAAAATATTTAAAATAATTTTTGATATCTTAATGCATGGAAGAGAAGCTCGGACCTCAACCCAGTGTCGTATTGCCGCATTGGGGAATTGGCTTCGCTGTCAGAACTGAAAATAATAATAATAATAATAATATGGAACATAACCGTTTATTTCCGCCATAATTTACAACAGTTACACACTTTACAGCCCATTTCATTCATTGTTCCCAAACCGGTTTTAGCTTGTTATTTTTTAGCTTACGTCACCGGGCGTTCAACGATGAATGAACTGTTCAGCAGTGTAGTGTGTGATCTATTTACAAAGCTGGAATATTGCATTTGAAATTCATTTTAAAGGTAAATTTCTTGCTGGACAATAACAATTTCGAAACTCTAAATTTGTATAAAAATCTCTTTACATGAGGGCTTGTCAGAATAAGTTATTACAAAAAAACAAGACAAACTTCTAACGTTATATTAGTTACCTAAACTTACAGAACTCCAGTTAAATAGAGCAAATTCTTTCGATACCGAGACACCTTTTTTGGATTTGAATCTATGTATATCTAATGGCACAGTTTTCTACCAAAATTTATGATAAACGGGACAATTTTGATTTTGATATAGTCAATTTCCCTTTTCTGGATGGCGATGTCCCCCGGCGTACCTCATATGGGGTATACATATCTCAACTTATTAGATTCGCCAGAGCTTCTTCAAATCGTAATGACTTTTTAATTACCGTAATAAAGCCCTTACTGTCAAACTTCTTAGGCAGGGCTATCGTTATTTTAAACTTCGTAAGGCGTTTCCGAAATTTTATCGCTGACACAGTGCCTTGGTGGAAAAATATAGCGTCAGTCTGAAAACATAAGGTATATCGGGAACAGAATTTTATGGTGACTTAGTGTACAGAATTGGAAAAATTGTAGGTAAATCTAACTTTTCGAAGGAATTCAGAAAAGTTATTAACCGATATAAAAGATTTGGCTATAGCCTGGATATTATGCGGCAGACTGCATGCTTAGTTGTCAACCCAATCATTATTGATGGCTATGCTTCACTCTTTAATTGCACGACGGCGGTTCGGGCCTCAGATTTAATGACGGCCTCTTCGTAAAACTTTTCCCAGTGAGGGGCTTGACGATACGTTTTTGGCTTGGCCCGCCGTGGTTCAACTATTGTCTGGTATTGTGAACATCCTTTTGGGGACGTGGGAGCTAGTTTGCTTTGTTTTTCGTTGGTTAGTCATGTATGTGCTGCCCGATCCAGTCTGTTTACTCTTTCTCTTGGTGTCATTAGTAGGCTAGTTCTGTGATTATGGTCCTTCCTAACTATACAAAGGTCAAATAAATGTATATATTTAGGTTCCGACAGTCATTTTGTTTTTTAACTAGTAAATGTAGACCTCGGACAAGGCTGCCTTGTCTGTGCATACATGTCATGTGAACGTGATAACCATTTTGCTTAGCTTAGATTTCTATTTGCTCGTATCTAGGCTCACTCAGCGTGCGAGAAAACAAATTGGCGTGGTGTGTAAAATACTTTACGTACATTTATCTAATTTTGATTCGCAACAAATATTAAAATGCATGCTTAATCGAATACCTGTTGCGTTTTCTAGAGGATCATTGTAAATATCTTGTTTCATAAACAAGCGATAATAGACTGATTGCAACCATTTCATATTTAAATTAATGTTTTCACATCCCCTCTATGGACCGTATTAAAAAATTTGTATTATTGCATAAAAAGCAGTGTCGCATGTTATTAACAGCTGTGCATCAACCGGCGAAAACCATGTATTAACAAGGCAATTCACGCGCTGTTAATACACGGCTACGTAGCTTTTAATATACTTGTACCGGGGCCACAGAATTGCTGCCGTTACGAGATGTGTACTGCCTGGCCCTAGAACGAGCATAGTCCGTGAAAATTGCATTTGCGAGACATCGGTGAAAAGGCGAAATAAAATAGTGCAAGAAATGACGCAAAATGTAGCAAATATGTTCAGTTTTTATGCAATAATAGCAATCGAACATGGTTTTTCAATGCGTTAACATTCGCCAGGTCCTGAGGGAGGTGTTAAAACCGAGGCCTCCGGGACCTGGCGAATGTTAATGCATGAAAAGCCATGTTTGATCCCTATATTCAACCATAAGTTAAAAGCTGCAATAACTCTTACTATTTGGACTAGCAGCCTTTGCGGTTCTAACAATGTTTTGAACAGAAATATGAAAACTACCATAATTTTTTCAACTGAAAGTTTTCATTTTTTGGTAGTAAAATTCTGAATATATTTGAAAATGCGTATTTTCGTAATGAACTCGTTCTACATCGTCTTACAAATTCTACAGTAGCCAGTGATTAAGGGGCCTGAATACACTGGTTGACTTCCCTCAATTAAAATGCAACTTTTGTTATTTCCTGTTTAAATTGCTACACACGAAGACCCTTCTGAAAATGCGTCAGCTCTAAAAGAAACGAATTTGCTCCCAGGGGAAGTGGGGATTCGTTCTGTTAGAATTAATCTATTACAGAAGGGAGGCAAAACGAACTTTGGCAGATTTGCCTTCCCTGAAAGTGTATTCATTCCCTTTAATAAGCCGACAGCGCAGTCCTGATAAAAAACATGTAACGGTATACCTTATACACATCCGCCGCGATAAGACCATTTTTGAATGAAATGGTCCATATATTTCTTATATATTAATCATCAGCACAAAATAAATGAAATGCAGTTTTAATATAGCTATAATGAGATTCACTGCAGGGAATACGGCAGACATACTAAGACAAATCAACTCAGCGGAACATGTCAGATTCCACTCTTGTGCGAGTTGGCTTGCCAAAGAATTCTAAGCGTAGCATGCTGATTCTTAATGCTATCTTATTGTTTTCAGAAAACAGGCTTTGCTAACTCATGAAAATTGAATCCTAAGGAGTCAATATGCATGAAATTCTATCTATCTTTGGAACAAAAAATAAAACATATCATCAGTGTGTCGTCTGCCAGATTTATCCAGAGATTGTTTAAGATTAAAGAGAGACAGAACGTTATATGTAAAAGAGTTTTGTTTTATTTGCTAGCAACACACAGGAATAATAAACATTTAGATTTAGGAATTAAGAAGAATGCATACACTTCCAAGGGAGCCACCTCAGTTTTTACATTCCGTCTGAAAGAGAGTCGGCATTGGAAGGAAAGAAGTAGCTCCTAGGGGAATCAAATTCTGTCCTTTTCTTGTAGACTGCTTTTAGTATGGAGGAAAAAAAATAGGACGTCACAAAAAAAAAAAAAAAAAAAAAAAAAAAAAAAAAAAAAAAAAAATGGCGAAATAATAATACCACGTGTATCAATTCAATATGAGCAGACACTTCTTTTTTCTTAACCCTTTCACCCCTATGTTTGTGAATTGGACTCTTCCCTCCTTGAATTCGGATATGTACATTGTTGCAAATAGGTTTGTCAGTAAAAATGAAAACGACTGGCAAACAGTGTAGATTCAGATGAGATGGCTCATTATGAGCCATCTCATCTGAATCTACACTGTTTGCAAAGGTATTTGGTTCGGTATGCAGGACTTGAGGGTCCTTTTAGTATTGCGATTACCTCGCTTTGGGAAGAGAGACCTAATCTAAGTGTTTTTCGTACGTTTGTTTGATTTGTGCTTGTTTGGATTTGTCGGTTTCCTCTTCCTCCTGGGGTCTGGGAAGGGCTGCGGTTTGTGATTGTGGCACTCCCTGGACTTTTCTCTTACCTTTTTTTAATACGTAAAAAGTAATGATTTTCATTTTAAGACGAACCGTTTGTTAAATTAGCATGCTGAGAATTGCGTTACGTATGAAAATACAAAACCTAGCAAAGTATCCTGCTGTTTGTTATCCTAAAGTGCATCATTCTGTAATGCATATTTTAGGTACACATCAATCAATATTATAAACTATAGAACTCCCATCGTAAACTGCTGGGAACGAGTTCATAATGCGAAAGATGCGCGAGCTTATCAGGGTAAACAAGTGTTGAACACTTCACAAATCTTTATTTTCATTATATGTTAATATATAGCAGAATAGACAAGGCTTATTCTATTATTGAACCTTTAAATGGTGCATAATAATAATGATAGAGGTATGAGTTTATGGTCGTTCCTGGTTATATCCTTATTTATTCTCTGATTTTCAATTTATATAAATTATTAGTTTATTATTAATTACTTTTGAGCTGCATTTGCACTTAGAAATGAATGCATATGTAAAATTGTGCGCTGTAGTGCAGCGGTAAAACATCGGGCTTGAGGTCGAGAGGTTGAGGGTTTGGTTCTTGGCAGCATCAAGTGTGATGTCCTTGGGCAAGACACTTTATCCACACTGCTTATTGCCAGGAAGACCTGCCTAGTATGTCCGCGAGGGCGTATCATAGTTTATATAGAACAAATAATAATTGTACTTGATATGGTCATAAAATATGCTATCAAACATCTATTTATTCAATAAGTTCATAATTATATCTTAACCATTATAGAATTATTCATAGGGACCACTCGTGTCATTGCTTTCTTACAATTTATAATGATGCGCTATAAAACAACAGAATTACAATTAATAACGTGCAGTAATGCAATGGAATATTTCATTGATTATTTGTTTTTCCGTTTAACTTAGGAAGCAACAGTTATTCACTTTAAGATTAAATGCAAATCAAACTGCTGCATTGGGTTCAATGATCTGGATTTGTAATAAGCTACAAATGCGTGATGTTCTAGCCAATTCGATTTTGCTTGTCAAAACCTCAATATATTTTAAATATTTATATTCTCTATCTGAACAATTCATTTTTTGGAACATACAGAGCACTTAACTTCATAATAGAGTACTGCCTCATTATTTCTAAGATCCTTATCCGATATATGCCTAGTGTCACCACAAAAGCTGGGACATTTGCAAACAGTATAGACCCAGATCGCATGCCGCAGAATGCGGCGTCTAATCAGGGTCTACACCGTTTGTCTTAAATACAGTAATTTCTAACATAGTAGTAATTAAAACTAACCAGATAGCCTTGTATTGGAAATAGACCGGTACGAAGAGTTATAGTGGAAGAGTCCACTGGATGTAAATGGGTATATATTAATATAATTATGGGAGTATCGGGGCAGGCCACAGTTATGGACAACAGTCTTCCCTAGGCACCGAATAAAGTTTGAATGACATGAAATATTATCATAAAACATCATTCTGACGAAATCAGAACGTAACAAAAGAGGAGCTGCAACAGACAAAAAAAAAAAAAAAAAAAAAAAAAAAAAAAAAAAAAAAAGATATAAGAAAAGACCAGGGAGAGCCACATTCACAAGTCGCAGTCAATCACTGGCACCAAGAGGAAGAGAAAACAGACGCATACCAACAAGCGCAAAACAAACAATCGCAAGAAAAGCACACAAATTTACAAAAGAAGCTGAAAAAGTTAGAAGCTTACTGTGCTGCTTTGTATCAAAATTTTAATATTGACAAAACAAAGGTAACGATATTCAATAAAGAAGGAAGAGTCATTAAATCATATTTTGTTTTTCAGAATGATACATATTCTGAATTTCTATCTTTGTCTTAGGACAAGCCTTCATATATTCGACCACACTGTTAAATCAATCCTTTTGTGTAGAAGTGAGATTTGGGGAATTAATAGTCCTGCGAGCTCCAAATTTCGAAAGGGCATTTCTCTAGACAGGATTTTAAAGAACATTGAGCCCGAAAAAATACATGTAAAACCTGCTAAATCCATTCGTGGTTTAAATCGTAAACAGTACTGACTGTGCAGTAATGTCTGAACTGGGAAGATTTCCATTGTATTTAGACATCATCAAGAACATGTTAAAATACTGGCATCGTCTTGAATGTGTTGATCAAAACTCGCTGTTATTTGATACATTGGAATGCTTAAAAGACACTAATTTTGCTACATGTAGTAACTCTTTTGGTATAATACCGTTAAGCATATTTCTGACTTTCCAGATATAGCTCTTTTCAGTGCAGCTGATAGAAACAAGTGGATTTTAAATCCAAATGTCAAAAACTCTAAAAAAGAAATATTTGAACGAGTTGTATTCAGCCAAACACGTATACTCTGTTGGCAAACTCGATAATTATACCAAAATCAAAATGATCTTGTTTTGAAAAAAATACTTAAATTACATAAGTTTCCCACCTCATAGATTGAATATAGAAATACAAAGATCTGCAAGAACAGATAGCGCTGACCGTTTATATTTTAAATGTACATCAGGAGTTTTAGGGGATGAAATACATTTCAGTTTGAATGCCCAGCGTTTAATGTAACTAGAGAGTCTCTCATTAGACTAGTAAATGAAAATGTAAACACTTCATGGAAATGATCAGGTTTGATAAATATTTCTGGCTCGTAAACTGCCAGGATGAGAAGATAATGTAAGAACTGGCAAGTTTTATCCATACAAACGTAGACAAGTAATATTCATGCTTTGATATTTACTTGTAATTCTCAGATCAAATAAGGAAGTAATTTTGTATGTATATTGTTTTTAGCTTTTCTCCACATTGTTTGTTGTTTTAATATCACCAATATTGTTCATTAGCACATTACGTTGACACACCTATGCAACGTAAAACGAATACTTTCAGTCAAACATTACAGCGATTTCTTCCTCAAACTTCATTGGAACGATCAAAAGTGGAACAATTGCGTGTGCGTAGGAGTGCATTAGGGAAGTGCAGAGTGGCAATATCTATAAGATTCTATTTTTGTTTAGCTCACCTGAGCATGACGTGAGCTATTATGATCTGTCAATGTTAATGTCGTGTCATCGTTCGTCAAGCGGCGTCAACAATTTCTTTAAATGACAACTCCTCTGACACCCTTCGGCCAATTTCAAGCAAACCTCAGAAAGTTTGCCTAGGTAAATCTCTATTACAGTAGCTAAAATAGCCACGGCCGCCATCTTAAAATCTGTTTTGGACCTCTTTTTTGAACCAAAAGGCCACTTTACTCAAAAGGAAGTATCGAGGGACGTGTAAGTTACAAGTAGCTAAAATCGTTCCGATCGGAAATCCAAGACAGCCGCCACGGCCGCCATATTGGAAATCTATTTTGAGCTTCTCCTGAATCGAAAGGCTTATGAACTCGAAACTGGTAGGGAGTATCTGGTTGACTTGTAGATCACAAATAATTAAATTATTCCACTCGGAAATCCAAGATGACCGCCACAGCCGCTATTTTGAAAATATGATTTAAACATCTTATCCTGAATCGAAAGGCCAATTGACTCGAAACTTGATAGGAAGTGTCAGGGGTTTAGAAAATCAAACCAAAACTGGCTAAAATCGTTCCGATCGGAAATCTAAGCTGGCCGCCATGGTAGCAACCTTAAAATCGATTTCAAAACTATTCTCCTTTACCAGAAGGTCAGTTTACTCGAAACTTAATAGGAAGTATCGAGATGACTTTTCTATTAAAAGTTGCTAAAATAGTTCAGATCAAAAATCCAAGATGGCCGCCTTCACTGCGATCTACAAATTCAAGTTTTGACGACTGGAAACGGTAGGAAGTATTGTGGTGACTTGTATATAAAAACTAGCTAACATTCTTCCGATCGGAAATCAAAGATGGTCGCTATGGCTGCGATCTTGAAAACCTACTTTGAACTTCTTCTCTTAAACTTAAAAGCTAAATGATTCGAAACTTCCTGGTACTCAAGTGAGCGCGGATACAGGACAATCTTGGTCCTCTTATTCTGTTATTTGATACGATTGCATAGGCTGATGAGGACATATAATGCCAGCCAATGACCATCCTAGCCGTCATGAAAATATATTTAGAAATTTTTATCCTAAACCATAAGGCTAATCGATTCTAAACTTGGAAGGAAGTATCAAGGTGATTTGTAGATCAAAAATAGCTAAAACCGTTCTGATCGTAGGTCAGTTGAAACTGCATTGAAAATATCGAACAGACTTGTCGATTAAAAGTTCCGCTGGGAAATCCAAGCTGGCTGCGATAGTCGCCATCTTTAAAACCTAGTTTAAAATTCCTCTGCTGAACGTTCAGGCTAATTAATTGGAAACTTTGTTGGAAGTATAAGGGTGACTTGAAAATCAAAACTGTCTAAAATTATTCCAATTAGCAATCCAAGATGGCCGCCACTGCCACCATCTTAAAAACCTACTTTAAAACTTCCTCTCCGGAACCGTAAAGCCAATCGATTAGAAATTTATCTGGTACTCAGGTGAGTGATACAGGCCCGTCTTCGCTCGGTTGTTATGTTATTTGTTACAAAGGCATAGGCTGATGTGGACATTTGATGCCGACGCATAAGATCAGACACCCTCTTTCCATGACAAGGACTAATCTTATGAGCCGCATAGCAAGAAGACATACAACGCTAGAAAACATTCATTCGAACATGTGCGCCCAGAAGCGATTCAGATCAGCCTGTGCATTTGCGCAGGCTAATCAGAATCTTTAATGTGCGCATTTTCGATGGCCAATGGTGTAAAGTTTCTTCATGCGGACAACGAAGAATCTGATCATCCTGCGCGGCGGCGCAGGCTGATTTGATTCTTTGTTGGGCGCACATGTCAGAAGAACCATATTACGAAAACACACCTATTCAAATATATAGAAAATTTCACCTCCAAACAATGAAAATTTTCAGATGAAAAATCTGATATTTTTTATATTTCTGCTCAAAACATAGATTGTGGGTACTGGTTAGAACCGCCTCGCCGAGGCGGTTCTAACGAGTACCCAAAATCTATGTTTTTGAGCAGAAATAAGAAAAATAATGTATACCCCTGTAAACCCCAGTTTTACAATATAAAAGTGGGGTTTAAGGGGGGTCAAAATTATATAGGCATGTTTTTGTGATGATGCACTTTTTCTCACTCTGTGGCTCTTATTACTTTGAACGTGGAATTCCAGAGAAGTAAACAAACGGCGATGAGAGAGCCGTCAAGGACATGTAATTTGATTTTGATATTTTACATCCAACATAAATGCCTCGTGTGATTGATGTTCGTACTTCTGAGAGAAAACAGTTAACTCTATTAAGTCTTTAAAATGATTTAAAGCTCCAGTGAGGCCATCTATCCAGATTGAATCACATCTTGGAAATCGCTCAGACGGGTAATATTAATAAGACGGGGACTTTGAAAACAAAGCTGATAACAGAAATAAGGTTGCTGCGAATTTACGTGACTGTCCTTGCAGCCTCGGCAGACTTACTCTGTCAATCGCTGGATTGTGTTTACAATTTCACACGGAACTATACTGTAGAGCGTGTATTTCGAACGTAATAATAGAGACTTTCCTGCGACCGGGTCAAGGGATTTTCAAGAAAGAATAGTATATGTACTTTACAAGCACAAATGATTCATTATATAAGCCGCAATGTAAAACCTTCTGACTGTGACATGTGCGCCAAACGTAGACTCAAATCAGACTCCGCATCCACGCAGTCAGATCAGAATGTTCGTTGTCCGCAGGAATAAAATTTACAGCACTTGGTACATGTATCCAATATGCGCTTAGTGAAGATTCAGCTGAATTTTCGCTGCACGCAAATGTCCGAAGGTACGTTTCCTGTCATTTGTGTTGAGGTTTTACGGCCCAGTCAACCCAATGAGATCATGTCGAACGCGGTCGGTTTACCTAACCACACTTTCACTGGGCAGGCTTTGTTATCTAAGCGGTTAACCAGTATTGTTCATATTCTTTCGCCATAAACGGACAACTGCCCTTCTTGAATCAGTGGAGGGGAGAGAATGACCGTAGAAAACATTTAATGATCAAATCTCCACGAAAGAATGTTGCCGACTCGGCGGGGGTCGAACCAGCAAACTCCTGATCACCCGTCGGACGCGCATCCAGCTGAGCCGCCGAGGCCGGCACATTTCCTGATATTGCGGCTCAGACATAAGTATAAAACATCAGAAGCGATATATGTATAATATATTTATCATTGAGTTTTTTGAGAGAAAATATAACTGCATCTATCACGAAAACAAAAAAAACAACAAAAAAACAAAAACAAAAACAAAACAAAAACAAAAAAAAAAAAAAAAAAAAAAAAAAAAACACAAAAGACACACACACACACACACACACACACACACACACACACACACACACACACACACACACAGCAAGTGCTTTCTTGCACTAAAATTCGTCTGTAATGCACTTTTAACCCATTTATGCCGAGTTGACTTCTGTCTCAAGTCTTTGGACAGGTCCATAGCCAACAGGAGGGGTGTCTGGTTAGTTTTTGTTATAACCGTGTTCTACTCAGTAAGCATTCTACATAAATCTACAGCGGGCCGTTATCGGCCCGTCAGGGTAGATGACGGGCCGATAACGCCAGCTGTAGATTTATGTAGAATGCCAGCTGGGTATCAATATTACTGCTAAGTTTGCAGAGGGTGTTAAAGAAAACCAAAGACCCTAAGTTATATTTGTTACCGAAACTTCATAAACGACCTTATAAAGCACAATTTCATTGCACATTCTAGTTCATGTACGACTACTATTTTTTCCAAACTGCTAACTTTACGCCTTACTGTTGTCAAAAACATTAGATTAGATACTATGATACTGTCTACGTAAGAGACGGAACTAAAATTTGTTTTGGTCAATTAAAAATTCCAATGAAGTTCTCAATAAAAAAATATAAAAACTTTAAGGCTTCTAAATTGTCTACATATGATTTTTCTACACTGTATACTACGTTACCTCATCATATTATAAAAGATAAACTTATTGATATAATTAGCCGAACGTTTATTCGGGAGTATATCCAATATTAGGCTAGCAACGAAGAGTGTGCTTTTTCACTTCTGATGTATACAATAATTACTATTTATGGTCTTGTCAAAAAGTCTGTGATTGCCTTGTTTTTCCCTTGGATAACCTTTTTTTAATAGATTTGGAACTATTTTTATAGGCAAATTATTGGTATTCCGATGGGAACTAATTGTGCTCCTCTTGTTGCAGATTTGTTTCTTTTTGATTGGTTAGGATTGGTTTTGAAAGCGATTTTATGAAGTCTCTCTCTCTCGGGAAAATCAGGCTGACATAATTGAGGCGTTCAATTCCAATTTCAGATACCTTGATGATTTATCAAATATTGACAATATTTACTTTGACCAAATGGTGGACCGCATATACCCTACTGAGCTCCGATTAAATAAAGCCAATTATTCCTATACTGAGGCACCTTTTTTGATTTGAATCTATGTATATCTAATGATACAGTTTCCAACAAAATTTATGATAAACAGGACGATTTTGATTTTAATATACTCAATTTCCCTTGTCTTGATGGCGATGTTCCCCGGCGTACCTCATATGGAGTATCATATCTCAACTTATTAGATTCGCCAGAGCTTCTTTAAATCTTAGTGACTTTAACCCCCGTAATAAAGCCCTTACTGCCAACTTTCTCAGGCAGGCCTATCGTTATTTTAAACTTCGTAAGGCGTTTTCGAAATTTTGTCGCAGGCAGAGTGCCTTGGTAGAAAAATATAACGTCGGTCTGAATAAGGTATATCGGAACTAGAATTTTACAATGACTTTTAGTGTACAGATTTAAAAATTTATGTGGGAAAATCTAAGTTTTCGGAATAATTCAGAAAGCTAATTAACCGCTATAAAAGAATTGGCTATAACCTTGATATTATGCGAAAGACTGTATGCATAGTTATCAACCCAATCATTGTTGATGGCTATGCTTTACTCTTAAATTGCATGACGGCGGTTCGGGCCGCAGACGCAATGACGGCCTCTTCGTAAAGCTTCCACCAGCGGGTTGGGACGATATGTATTTGGCTTAGCCCGCCATGGTTCAACTACTGGTTTTCATTTACTCTGGCACACAATAGAATTAGCCATGACTACTTGTCTTTGTTTATCTTAGTGATTAATTTTATTTTTAATGTTTCAGCTTTGATGCATTGACTGTGTTGGGAGCCTTTATGCGAACCATATATATATTTTTTTTTTATATATTTCTGTATTAAGAGTGGCATCGGGACCCAGGGTGAAATTGGCTAGCTGTTAAAGTGCTTCTAGCCCACGGAACGAGGGTGAGAATAAGTAACCAGCCTATCCCATTTCCGATAGACCGAGACGGCCACGATTTTCATGCTTTGTTTCAATATATGTTTTATACATGGGTACAAAATGGCACACGTATCGAGTCATTCTTTAATAAGATATTGAATGTCAAACATGGCTAGTGATGCAAAGGCACGCTTTTCATCTAAAGTTGAGTACCGTGCTGTAATTCGGTACTTGTATTTAAAAGGTAAAACAGGCAAGGAAATATACGGCGAGTTAGCCGATGTTTATGGGTCTTCTGCACCATCTTATGCATAGGTTAAATTCTAGGTAGGGGAATTCAAACGCGGAAGAACGTCTTTAGAAGATAAAGCCAGGTCTGGACGTCCACTGGATGCCACAGACGAAGAAATATGTAAGAAAGTTCAGGATCTGGTATATTCTGATAGATGAATTCAGGTGGAAGAAATAGCGCAGGTATTAGGCATTTCACATGGTAGCGTTTCAACAATCTTACATGATCGTTTAGGTATGCGCAAGCTAACAGCCCGTTGGGTCCCCAAATCCCTTAGCGATGAGCAAATGGCAACCAGAGCATCAGTATGCAGCGCCTTGTTGAAACGTTTTAGGTCTTTTGCGTCTGGTGACTGTAGATGAGACTTGGGTTCATTATTATGAGCCAGAGAATAAAGCTCAGAGTCAACAGTGGGTAGGAC
The DNA here is from genome assembly GCA_964016985.1 of Anodontia alba. Lineage (NCBI taxonomy): Eukaryota > Metazoa > Mollusca > Bivalvia > Lucinida > Lucinidae > Anodontia > Anodontia alba. Next base: position 11,401,069 of record OZ024836.1, on the reverse strand, counting down.
CTGGGTCCCAAGGCCAAAGAAGTTCAAGACGCAACCATCTGCTGGCAAGGTGATGGCCACAGTATTTTGGGACGCAAAAGGCGTTATCATGTTGGACTTTTTACCCAAGAGCAGTACAATAACTGGAGTGTACTATGCAAACTTGTTAGACCAGCTGGGAACCACCGTCCGTGAAAAACGCCGAGGTAAACTCTCTAAAGGTGTTTTGCTGCAACAGTACAATGCAAGAGTCCCAACTTGCAAAGTTGCAATGGATGCTATAGAGCGGAACGGGTATGAATTAATACCGCATCCTGCCTATTCTCCTGACCGAGCTCCTAGCGACTTCTTCCTATTCCCAAACTTGAAAAAGGATATCCGTGGACTTCATTTCCGGTCTGATGAAGAAGTTGTGACGGCAGTTGAGGAGTGGGTCAATAGAAAGGACCCTGATTTTTTCAGTTATGGGCTGATGGAACTTGAACACCGTTGGTCTGTGCATCACACTACAGGGCAATTACATCGAAAAAGACGAGGTGGGTCTGAACCGGAAATTAGTTCGGCTGGTTACTTATTGACTCACCCTCGTAGTTTATTCTACTGACCGTTCTAAGGCGGTGGTCCCGGTGTTAATCTTACTCTTTGTTGCTTTGTGGTTCATTCTATGAGGAGATTTGTTTAAGTCTTGCATTGTGTTATTTTGTTCTTGCCTTTTAGCATTGCGATTACCTCGCCTGTGGAAGAGAGGGCTAATCTTAGTGCTTTTCGTACGTTTGTTCGATTTTAGTGCAGGCCGCATTGTAGGTCCCGTGTGCATGGCTTGTTAAAATTGATTTTTGCGTTGGTTATGTAAATTGGGTCCATGTGAAGTTTAAAAAAAAAGATGTTGCCAATTTTTTGGTTTAGTTTTGCATTTCTATGACGTCATCATAAACTATACCTAGAAATAAGCATAAAACGTAATATAAAAGCAAAGGGGACACATAGGTTGGTGACTAATTTAGCCTGACAAGTAACCTGCCCCGTATAACTACTTCTCAGTATGCCAAAGTGTTTACTGGGATCCATACTCTAAAGAAAGAAAATCTCTTATCAGCTATATGAAATGTTATCGTTTCCATGGCAACCCACGGTAAAATGTTGGATTAAGTGGGTAGCCATAGTAAATTGTTTATATCTCGGACTATATTCAACATAGATCAGTAATAGTGGTACCAAAGAGTTGGATGGTCATTACCTTACAATTTGATATCCAAATATACAAATTAGCGTATTTAAATATTCATGAGTATTAATTAATTGAACTTTCTGCTCAGAGGCAATGCCACAATTTTCATGGGATCGCATCTTCCAAGACATTGGTTCCTCTGCTGCCTATGCGCAACCAGTCACTTCGACTATATGACTAAGACTGGTCAACTTGACTAATCACTCGACTATGTACCCAGTCAACCTGATAAGGATAACGACCCAGCTGTGTATATCATGCAAGCCATATGCACAACTTGTGTACTGGTCACTGAAGCTACCATCAGGAGAAAATAAATTACCATAAACTGTAGCTGGATAAAAGTATTTTAATGTTTGCCGGACCTTCAGTTTAGACCATGTACACTATATACAAGTGGCAATGTGAATGCGAATGCAATTAACATGTGTCAAATATCTGAAAAAAAACATCAATATCATCAACCTGAACAACTTGCAAGAATACTCAAGATATCAACATGCCCGTCTTAATCCATTATATAAAACTTAAATCCGTCCTAATGAAACTAATCAAGGTTAAACAGCACAAGTTCATTCCTTTTTTACGGTAAACTCTGTCAATGTTCAACAGCACAATGTCTTTCCTTATACATGTATACTTTGCGTTCTATCAAGTCCCAACCTATATGTGATACGCACAGTCTTCTTGATCTTTCAGTGAATAACGGCTGTTAACACACATTATATATGAACACACAAAATTTAGGACGGGAAGGGCGGGTGAATATTTAAATTGAGTTCTCCTTTCCTCGACAGCCAGTTGACTCATTAAAGTATAGACAGAAAGTGGCGAACAAAGAACCCTTATATTCGGGCGGGAATTTATTCCTAACCAATCAAAACCTGTCTATAAATAGAAATGCTCTGCAGTAGCAATTCCTTGCTAGAATAACAGGTGTACCCCCAGACTGGTACTGCGTTTATTTAATGCATAAGACACATATGCACCCAATACTCACTTTTTGACGAAATAAAAAGTGAAAATAAGATAATTTGATCATAAACCAGATTGTGCTCAATATAGACTTATAAAATGTGCCAAATAAACGCTTAGAAATTGTCGTTCTCTGTTTTAAGTCCATATATGTTAATAAGCTTATTTGCATATTCATAAATACTCATTAAAACTAATTGTTTGGTAAAAAGTCATCAACATTCAGAAAACTACGCCGCTGTAAACTTGTATTAATCTGTTTCCTTACTAGATTTGGTAAATTATCCTTATGGTTTTTAGACATTAGTTTGCCTAGTAATGGAAGTCAGTCAGGGAGAAATGCTAAAACAAACAGAAATTGGGTTAATTAGTGTCACATGCCTTAAAATGGGCTCGTGACGGGCCTGTATATGTTTTTATGTCAAGTTGCAGAACATGTTGTGCATTTTTGTTTGCAATCATTATTCCAAGTAATTTTGCCTACTCTTTTTTCTTGGGATAATAATTCTCTTTACTGTGAAGGATATCTTGAGGACGGGTTGTATTCCTTTATTTGGAGCCCATATCTGCACATTTATTTCTTGAGTCTCGGCTGTTAATTTTATACTGAACTAGTTATGCCTGTTGGTTTGGTTGATAACCTAGCTCAAACTATAATGGAAGTATGTAGAAGCACACATCATATTAAGGGGCCCAGAAAGGGTTGAGAATGTCTTCCTTATTTCAAAATATTGTAACTATATACGCATATCACATTTAATTTTTTTTTTCTGAAGTCTGTGCATCTTATAAGTATGCTTATAAGTGTGGTAGTCACCCTGATAAATCCAATCGACTTGAATAGAGAAATATTCTCTACTAAGGGGTAGGGGGTGGGTAAAATACCTTTCTTATGGCAAAATCCTTAACGATTCATATATATTATATGTTCGTTTTGTTTTATTTATTCTGACGTATCCTTAAATTTACACTGAAATAGTCACACTTAGACGTTTAATAGATGGCATGAAAAACCAGAATGGAAGTGTCTAATGATACGTCTCTGAGAAAGGGAGCCGAGGAGGGATCGATATGTCTTCCTTCTGGTTAAATATTATTTTTCGTATACCGTTTCTATTTCAGTGATTATTTCTGATTTTCATACCTCATATTCATTGGAATTTCATGCTTAGCTGCTGGGTTCGTACCCTGATTCAAACCAAAATAGGAATAGGCAGGATCAAATTCTTTACTAAGGGGCACACGAGGGCTAGATATATATCTTGCTTATGGTAAAATAGCACATTTTATTTCAAATTCATTATTTATGACTATTAATTTGCCTCTTATTTGTTTGAAACACTTATGCTTTTAAGTATTATGTGAGTACTCATACAAGAATGGGTGTTGTTGTGTATAGATGTTCTAGTCAGGAGGCCCTATAGTCAAGATGACCACGTTTCTTGTTTGTGTCAAGGTACTTATCTTACCTATACGTTTTATTCAAAACAATGAGAGGAAGACTTAGTAAAGTATTTATTAAAGTAAATATTTCAAAAGTATTGTGCCATAACAGAGGCATGAAGTATTTACCCCATCATTGGCTCCTTATTAAGAAATGCGAATATACGTATCCACATCTTTGTTTGAGTAAATAAACAAAAACATTAGAGGCTAGAAGCAGTTTAGAACTTCATGTATGTGGGATTAATCATCTCTAACAAATGGTTTAAAGCAGAAATTATTTCCAGGATTGCTCAGACAACATCAGCGTTTTACAAGGTCATATAGAAGGACAAGAACATCTCGAGGGTTGAGCGCAAGACTATTGTAACTCAAACATATTTTTGAAACCCTTGTTTAGGGGCATCCTGGACCCCCTTGTAAACAATGCAAATGTAGGTGCCATTGCTCCTACGAGCAATGGCACCTAAATTTTCATTGTTTACAGAAAGAAATGTTGTAATCTTCATAACGCCTTCATGGTGAGGAGATTAGGTTTGGGGAAAACCAACCATCTGACTTACGCCAGTCTTGCGCTCAACCCTCGATCTCATTTACTTTTAAAGTTAAGCTGATGCGGCCGCACATATTATCTTTCCTTTATGCCTTTGAGAATATCATCATAGTGCAGGTTATATTTTATTTCCTTTGGGATCATTTAGGCCATCCTGGTTATTTTGAAAATCGAATACCGCTTAAGCCGGCGCTAGGGGGCGTATGCAGCCTCGCAAACTACAGTGTTGCATATGGAGGGACTCAATCAAACCGAGTCTCCGATTTTCGCAATTTTGTGTGTTCTTTGTTTTCAAAGGCAATCCTTTTTGACTTTTATTTGACCCTTAGAACAGAGCTTGGAAGAAGACTCCAAAGTACTATGATGGTCTGCTAGCAGAGATTCCTGAATATCTCCTACAAAGATCATGTGATAAATGAGTAAGTTCGCAACAGGATCCAGGATTCAGTCGGAGTGCATGACAATCTCCTAGCCATGATGAAGATATGGAATCTTAGATGGTATGGCCACTTAGCAATATTGTCTTGCATGTCGAAAACAATTCTGCAGAGAATACTGAAAGGAGCAAAGGCAAAAGGAGGGCGGACTGAGCACTTGATATTCACCCAAGGCAGTGACAGACATAGAAAGATGGAGAAGAAGTGTTGCAACATCATTAGTGGTACCCGAACGACTTTCAAGGTTAAGGGATTAAACTGATTGACCTACTGAACTACAAAGCATACTTCATTGAAAGAATTTAAAAGACTCTGAGACTGCAGAAATAATAAATGAAACTGAAAATTGTATATAAAATGATGGTATTTCGCCGTCAAATAGGACTTGCGTACTCTCCTGGAGCCCTTGATAGGGAATAGTCCATACAGATTTTAAATCTGGTTTTTGTCAGGATATATGACCAAACTACTAAGCATAATTGTAGAAAATACAAGTCTGAGTCTCCAAAATAAATAAATAAAATAAAATAAAATAAAAAAAAATATATGAAAACCTTAGACGCTTTACATTAAAAATATTTTCTGACCTAACCTGGGCTCTTTACCAGGGAAATGATACTATTTCCATTCTTGTTTAGATAAGGGTGCCTAACAGGCTAATAAGCATAATACTATCAAGAAAATTAGGAGGCTTAGACTTCGGAAAGAAAGAAGAATGAATTTGGGAATGCCTTTAAAATTACAATAGTTTGCCATAGGGAAGAAAATATTGCCCAGATCTTCGGATGCTAACTAGGTGGTTATATACCCATAATTACTTGTATTTGTTGGTTAGCCAGGATACCTGCCATACTACACGTAGTAGACAAATTTACACCAAGTACAATAGAAACGGGGTCTCAAGAAATATATACTAAAAGCAGAAAATGCATATAAAATTCAAGATTATCTATAAGAAAAGTATTTCGACCCCACAGGCGCCCCTTCATGAGGAGCATGTCCCTTCTTAGTTCACTTTTAATTGATTACGGGTACCTATAAAACTACGAAGCAAACACTTTAAATTTTAAGATAATTAGAGGTGTAGACATCAGAAATAAAATTTCACTTTGATAATGGCTATTTTAATTAAATATTGTCAAAAGACGAACTTACCCATCTGCTTCCCACACTAGGGAACGTGACCCAACTTATCTCCATTCCGTTCTAGGGGATCTACCAAGCTACCAAGAGGATGTTTAGATGTTTGTATCATTTCTTCCACCAAAATTAAGCATTAAGGCATATAAATGCATATGCAAATGAGCTTATTAGCATAAATGGAGTAGAAGTAAACAGCCAGTGCCTAAGCTCTTATCTTGCACATTCAAGTTAACCAATATTGACCGCATACTGGGATATGATTGTTGTCTTGATTTTACTGACTTTAATTTTGGCAAAACATAAGAATTAATTGATATTCATGCATATTCATACATATACAAATGAGCTAATTTGTATATTTGTACATGGAGAACAAGCAATAAGCAAAAGTCTAATTTCTTATTTTGCACATTTTGGTTAACCTACGACGTATATTGGCCTAAGACTGGGATATTATTAACTTGTCTTGTATTTTGGAGACGTTTCTCGCAAAAAAAAAAAAAAAGTATTAATTAATATTCATGGATATGCAAATGAGATAATTTGAATATTTTCATAATATATTAAATACCAGTGTCTAATCTTTCATTTGGTACCTCATAGTATGATTTACATTGAATATAGACTAAGATATGATCAATTTGTATGACGTACCATCTTGGTTCAATATACTACCTTGGGTTGCTATGGAAACGTTGACATTTCAAGTAGCCTATATATATATTATATATATATATATATATATATATATATATATATATATATATATTTTTTTTTTCATTCATCTGGCCCTATGTAGCAATTTGGCGTCCGTGCAAATAATTCCTGTCCAGGATATGCAAGCTGGGAGCTAAAGTAGTCGCCTATCTAATTGAGACATCATTAGTTAGCCCCTTGTACAAGTATTTTGTACGTTACTGACGGTAGCAGACTTTGTGACGCCACCATGACGTCAATTCTGAAAAAGAAAATTGGCAACATATTTTATCTGAAAGAACATATATTTTTAATGTTGAAAATGTATTTGGATCAGTTTTAACAAGATTTGCACACGGAAGCCCAAAAATCGACACAGCGGCCTACACTTTTTGCGCTTGTTTGGTTTTGTCTGTTTTCTCTTCCTCTTGGTGTCTGGGGAGGGCTGCAGCTTGTGATTGTGGCACTCCCTGGTCTTTTCTCTTACCTTTTTTTTAATGTATTTAGCATATATTGGTCAAAACCCCAGAACCGTACGAAACCTATTTTTGACTCATAAAAGACAGGATACCCCTAAACGGCTAACTGGCAAACAGTGCAGACCCGGCGCCGCAGAACGCGGCGTCTGATCAGGATCTTCACTGTTTGCAAATAGTTCAACCGGTTTTCTTTGGGAATATCAACATCATATAGCGTGACAGACATGTAACAACCATACACTCATCGAATTTGATGAATGCGCCTCTATTCATTTTCAGTTGGTGTTGAAATAAAGGCTCTGATAACGATTTTATATCAAATGTCTTAACACTAGAAATATTGCATCACGTGATCCGCTTGAGACAACATAGCGTTGTGTTCGTCACTGCATAATGATTTTAACAGTGGAATGCAATTACTGTATACAGTCAAACTTCAATAGGTCGAACATTGATGGCTCGTTTACCATGGCCGATTCGAATTCTTTTTCGAGTCCCTACGAAATTCTTCCGATACCTCCATAAAACAAATATTTATGGAAATTGTCTTCACTTATCATGAAATTGTATGTTGTGTGTTCTAATTAGCATCGCCCCATAGAGGCGATTCTAATGAGTAATACACAACATATCATTATATTATAGAAGATAGAAAAAACACTTTGCTAAATCATCGTCATTTGCTTCCGGACCTGGCACCATGATTGACCCTCAGTGGCTCGAATAACCCATGCCTCGAACGTTTCCATAGTCTCAAAGATGTTCGAGCCATTAAGTGTAAACCACACACCCAGCGAAGACTTAGATCAGCTTACGCATTTGCGCAGTCTGGTCAGGATCTTCACAGAGCGAATTTTGAATAGCCAAGGATACAAAGTTTCTTCATGCAGATAACGAAGGCTCTGATCAGACAGCGCGGATGCGCAGGCGATCAGACTTCACGGATGCGCAGGCTGATTTGAGACAGCGTTATACGCACATGTCAGAAGGTACGTTTTCTCACGTTGAGACACATAATGATTTATGAGTACAGAGTATTATTATCATCATGCGATCTTTCCCTAATGTTTTTACTAAACTGTAGGATTAGGTATTTGTTAATTAGGTATCAAAGAGGGCTTAATATATCCCAAACGGTAATTTATGTTTTGTATTTAATTATTCCAACTGTGAATGTGGATGCTGTTTGGATTCTTACAGATTTTGCCAAAGTAAGATACACGACGATTTCTCTGATTGCCCTATATATGTTAAGGAAAAGGGTGATCTTCGGGTCGTTAGTCACTGAGAAACTACCATAACTGTGTATATATGACAATATAACATAAACAACCCACATAAATTAAAAAAAAATCCATACATAAACTGAACAATATAGAATATAAAATTGCATTTGATGAATTAAACAGTAATCGGAATAACCTTGTTAAATATCCGGTAATACACTCGGACCATATGTGCATCCAAAAAAAAAAAAAAAAAAAAAAGTGAGAAGAAAGTCCAGGGAGTGCCTCAATCACAAACCGCAGCCCTTCCCAGACACCAAGAGGAAGAGGAAACCGACAAATCCAAACACGCACAAATCGAACAAACGTACGGAAAGCACTAAGATTAGCTCTCTCTTCCCAAAGCGAGGTATTCGCAATGCTAAAAAGACTGAAAACCACAAGAACAAAATGACACAAGATAAGACAAAAAAAACAAAAAAAAAAAAAACAAAAAAAAAAACATATCATCTCGTAGAATAAACCACAAAGCAACAAAGAGTATGACTAACACCGGGACCGCCTTAGAACGGTCAGTAGAGAAAACCACCGGGGGGTTTACTTTAAAGCGTGATGAATTCATGCTATTATTATTACTACTACTATCCCATGTCAAACATAGAACGTATATACTTATACAACACTCTGACAATCTATTAAATTAAATACGGTTTCTCATGTGTTCATGAAAGTTTCGCATACAATATGATGTTTGAGCAATCACCAATATCTTCAAAATAGCTAGAACTTATAAATTTTCAGTGTTTGTATTTTCCTACAAAGGGAATTTAAGGCTAAAGAAAACTGTTGGAAATTAGTTTGAAAAGTTTAATATCTCCAGTGGTTTCCTTATTACATACTAAGGTAAGTAATCATGGTTCTAAGCAATGTTTATTGATATATCTTAGTAGAATACAATGGGTTTTACTTATACAACATTATGGCTGAGAATAAGATCTAGGATTTATACATATCACGAAAACATGCCTATATAATTTTGACCCCCTTAAACCCCACTTTTATACAGTAAAACTGGGGTTTACAGGGGTATACATTATTTTTCTTATTTCTGCTCAAAAACATCTATGTTGTGCGCAGAAATATGAAAAATATCAAAGATTTTTATCTGAAATTTTTAAGTTTTTGGAGGTAAAAATTTCTATATATTTGAATAGGCGTGTTTTCGTAATGATTTGCAGATATTTTGTTCTTAATAATGAATTCTTAATTAGAGACTTCTTTCTTGCGTCGAAAGTGAAACCCTCTTACTCGACTGATAGCAGAACCAACCAAAAGGAAACATAGAGATGCAACCCCAGAGTCTTCAAGAATGAAGCTATGGTAAAATGCTTATAGGAAGTAGATAAACTTTCGAAGGAGAACTTTGTCAAAATTGTTTTTCCTCCCTTCTGAAAAAGGATCTACTCATCACAAATACATACCTATATAATTTTAACCCCCTTAAACCACACTTTTATATAGTAAAACTGTGGTTTAAAGGGGTATACATTATTTTTCTATTTTCTGCTCAAAAACATAGATTATGAGTACTCGCTAGAGCTGCCTCGGCGAGGCGGTTTTAACGAGCACCCACAACCTATTTTTTGAGCAGAAATGTGAGAAAATATCGGAATGTGTCTGAAAACTTTCAGTTTTGGTGATGAAAGTTTCAATATATTAGAATAGGCGCGTTTTCGCAATGCTAAATGGGTTCTACTCTTATCTTCCCGTAAGGGTAGACTCTTTTTAGAAGGCGATTGGTGCGCAGGTAAGCAAACACGAAGTCATAAATATGTCTAAAAATCTACCAAATGTTCCCAATGTCCTTAAGCAGCAATAAGAGATTCTAGGCTAATGATGTTACAGGAATGTATAGCTATCATAATGTCACGGATATGTTGACTGGAATATGACACCAGCTAACAAGGAATCCATATATTCAGACCAACTGTGCAACCGTTCTGATAACTCGCATGGTTAAATCTACATTCCAAGGTCTGGCAATTGCCTTATTTTCATTTTGGAAACTAATACAGAGTACGCTAACATACTCGTGCATTTAGTAAATCTTTCATTACGAAACCACGCCTATATATTGAAAATTTTACCACCAAATTATGTAAAATTTCTGATGAAAAATTCTGGTACTTTGCATATTTCTGCTCAAAACATAGATGGTGGGTACTTGTTAGAACCGCCTCGGCAAGGCGGTTCTAACGAGTACCCACAATCTATGTTTTAGAGCAGAAATAAGTTAATTAATGTATACCCCTGTGTACCCCAGGTTTACTGTATGGAAGTAATTTTAAGGGGGTTAAAACTATATAGGCGTGTTTTCGTGATGAGTACATGTCAAACAGAAGTGCCGAAAACAGATGAAGTGTCGTGAGATAAATGTGTATTATTCTTACCAGCAGACGAAATATTCAGTCTAACGTCGGTAATGTATTATTCTCATATTCACGACTGGCGTCGAATTTTCTATATAGATTCGCAACGTGAGGAAAACATACCTTCTTACGTATGCGCCCGTTGAAGACTAGAATCAGCCTGCGCGTCCGCGCAGTCTGATCAGAGTCTTCGTTGTCCGTATGAAGAAACCTTGTGACATTGGCCATCCAAAATGCACATAGCAATGGTTCTGACTAGACTGTGCGAATGCGCAGGCTGATCTGAATCTTCGATGGGTGCGACGGTACATTTTTTTGACGTTGTGGCTAATATAATCTATGAACTCACTTCATTGTACTAGATAGGGTACGATGCTATAAGTTCCATTACGCTCGCATCAGACAAAATAGGTTGAAGAACACTTTTCCGGCTTGCTTTTCCAAGGCATCTGTACTGAGTAATATAACAAGGCCAGGCCGCGCCATGAAAAAATACCATTTATACACACATTCGGACAGCGAAAGCCAAAATGAGTTTGTACATCCATGCAGTCTTGTTTTTGGCTTTACAGTCCGCTTACATAATCATTGGATATTGCCGTTTATATCGAAGAATAGCAAATGTTCTTGTCATTAGGGCAATTTTGCTGGCTGTATTGGATCTGTTCTGTTCGCACATGTCCCGAAAACACATTTTCTCATAGCGCGGTTCATGTAAATGACTGATTGGATCTGGTTATCCGAAAACCATCATTTTTTATGTGTTAACAAAAATAGCTGGAAATTGAGTGTAGTGTCGTCCTGGCATAGACGAACGGCATAATGCGTAACAAAAGCAAACTTGCACAATATGCTATGCCGATTATAACAATGATATGATGGCTCTTAGAAATATGCGAATGAATATATACATGTATTGCACTTTTACATTACAAAAACACGCCTATTCAAATATATAGAAAATTTCACCTCCAAAAACTGAAAATTTTCAGATAAAAATACCCTGATATTTTTCATATTTCTGCTCTAAACATAGATTGTGGGTACTCGTTAGAACCGCCTCGCCAAGGCGGTTCTAACGAGTACCCACAATCTATGTTTTTTGAGCAGAAGTAAGATAATAATGTATACCCCTATACTATATAAAAGTGGGGTTTAAGGGGGTCAACATTATATAGGCGTGTTTACGTGATGCGAAAATTGTCTTACGCGATACTGGGACGAAATGCGCAGCGTGAGCATAATGTGGTTCATATGCCATTTGCTAACGGAATAACGCACAACGAGTGTCATTACGAAAACACGCCTATTCAAATATATAGAAAATTTCACCTACAAAAACTGAAAATTTCAGATAAAAATCTCTAATTTTTTTTTTTTCATATTTCTGCTCAAAACATAGATTGTGAGTACAAATTATATATATGTTTAAGAAGAAATAAGAAAAATAATTTATACCCCTGTAAACCCCAATTTTACTACAAAAAAGTGGGGTTTAATGGGGTCAAAATTATATAGGCATGTTTTCGTGATGAAATAGCCCTTATACTGTATGCAACGGTAGTAAATGGTCCATATGTCATATGCAAACGAACTGATACACAACTTGAGAGAGATACGACCCTCTCCATGTACCACACGCAAAGGGGGATGGTTGAGTGAGGCAAAGGTGTCGTGTATCTTACGTCACCGGGGCGTCTAACTGATATTGGCTTACAGTTGGGCAAAACCTGCTACCATTGCAGCAGGTGCGGGTAGATGGGGAATGTTTTAACTTCTGTTTCTTCACTTTCATTCATTTTCCTCCTTCACCCCTATCCCTCTCTTTCATCTCATCTACTATATCTTCTTTTGCCACATAAGAACGGAATAATGTACAATTTGAGAGAAAGGACCCCATGCCATATTCAAACGAATGACGTGTATTATGTAATGTGATTTTTTTTTCAAATGAGAAAGGAATAATGCGTGAGAAAAATAGCCCTATGTCATATGGGAAAGGAATAATACGAGACACAACGTGAGTAAATGGTCCTTATACCATATGCGAACGGAATAATGTGTAATGTGAGTAAACAGCCCTTATGACAGATGCGAACGGGATAATACACAGTTTAAGAACAAATGGTCCAATGCTATATGCAAACGAAGCAATGAGCAAAATCAAAAATTATTCTTATACCATTTACAAAAGGAATGATGCGTAACGTGAAACATGCCCATATATCAAATGCGAACGGAGTAATATGCAAAGTGAAATAAATGTTGCTAACGCCGTGTGCGAAAAACATGCTCAGCGTCGGTAAAATGACCCCAGGCTATTACATCACAAAAACATGCCTATATAATTTTGACCCCCTTAAACCCCGCTTTTATATAGTAAAACTAGGGTTTACAAGGGTATACATTATTTTTTCTTATTTCTGCTCAAAAACATAGATTATGGGTACTCGTTAGAACCGCCTCATCGAGGCGGTTCTAACGGGTACCCACAATCTATGTTTTGAGCAGAAATATGAAAAATATCAGAAATTTTTATCTGAAAATTTTCATTTTTTTTTGTGGTAAAATTTTCAGTATGTTTGAATAGGCGTGTTTTTGTAATGTGTGACTGAGCAATGTGAGAAAATGGCCTTTATGTACCAGGCAAAAGGACTAATGTTCAGCTAAGGAAAAATGAACACATCATTGCGAAAACGTGCCTATTTAAATATACAAAAAATTTCATCTTCAAAAACTGAAAATTTTCAGATAAAAAACTCCGATATTTTTCTTATTTCTGCTCAAAACATAGATTATGGGTACTCGTTAGAACCGCCTCGGCGAGGCGGTTCTAACGAGTACCCACAATCTATGTTTGAGCAGAAATAAGAAAAATAATGTATACCCCTGTAAACCCCAGTTTTACATTATAAAAGTGGGGTTTAAGGGGGTCAAAATTATATAGGCATGTTTTCGTGATGTATTATATATCAAATAATGTGCAACGACTTTGCTATTTACGAATGGAATAATTCGCAACGATAAAATAATTGGACCTTGTGCAATATCCAAAAGCAATGTAACGTCTGAAGTGAGAAAAATGGCCCTTTGACATTGGCGAACTGTATATTGCGAATCGAGAGACAATGTGTCCAGTCTTATACGAAAGGAATAATGTTAAACATGAGAAAATGGTCCTACGCTGGTCCTATATTACTTCATATATATGCGAACGGAGTAATACGCACTAAGATTTATTGATCCATCCGCCATATGCGAAATCCATAAAGTAAAACGTGAGAACAAACAAAAGGTCAATATATCATATGCGACATTAATATAAACAAACGGCAACGCGAACACGCCTATATAATTTTGACCCCCTTACACCCCACTTTTATATAGTAAAACTGGGGTTTACAGGGGTATGCAATATTTTTCTTATTTCTGCTCAAAAACATAGGTTGTGGGTACTCGTTAGAACCGCCTCGCCGAGGCGGTTCTATCGAGTACCACAATCTATGTTTTGAGCAGAAACATGAAAAATATCAGAATTTTTTCTGAAAATTTTCATTTTTTGGTGGTAAAATTTTCATTATATTTCAATAGGCGTGTTTTCGTAATGTCAAATCACCCGACGCATCCGCGTAGTCTGATCAGAGTCTTCGTTTTCTGCATAAAGAGACTTTGCATCTTTGCTATCCATAATGTGCCCAGTGATGAACCTGATCAGACTGCGCAAATGCAGTATTCACTGGGCGCACATGTCAGAAGGTACGTTTTTCTGACGTTGCGACTCATGTTTTGGGAGGAGAGGACATGTGAACTCAATGCCATAGGCGAAATGAAAAAATCAAACGTAAGAAAATGGTGTACCATGACCTTAAGTAAACAGCGACGACTCAGATCAGCTTCCGCGTCCGCGTAGCTTGAAAAGACCTTATATTCTAGGGTATACATAGACAATGGACCCCGCAAGCATTCAACATAAATCTATAGCGGGCCGTTATCGGCCCGTCAGCTACCCGATAACGGCCCGCTATAGATTTATGTATAACGCTTACTCGGGAAATGAACAGCAGAGGCCCTAATCAGATGGGCGGATTCCACGACTGATATTGTATTTGCTATTTTCAAATGTATAAGGGTCTTTTCTCAAGTTTTTGTTTGTTTGTGTTGAGGTTTTACGGCCCAATGAACCAAGTGGGTTCATGTTGTGCGCGGTCGGTTTACTTAACCACACTTTTACTGGGCAAACTTAGTCTTCTAAGCGGTTAACCAGTATTGTGCACATTCCTTCTCCAGAAACTGACAAATGCCCGTCTTTAATCAGCAGAAAGGAGAGAATGTCCGTAGAAAATATATCATCTCCACGAAAACGTGTTGACGACCCGGCAGGGATCGAACCTACAACCTCTAGATCACCAGTCGGACGCACATCCAACTGAGCCACCGAGATCGGCCTTTCCCCTAGTTGCTTGGCCAGTTAGAATATTTGTACTGCTTAGGGGAGTCGATCAGTCAGTCATTGTTCTTCTAACCGATATAACCTATAATGTCTTCTGAAGAGGGCTTTGTTCTTTTATTCATATACATGTAGCTGGCTACAACTAAATGAGTTTATTTCTTTGAAAGAAAGCTTGACAGGTCTGATTCAAATCTGAAAGGAATAATCGAAGCATTGAG
The DNA here is from genome assembly GCA_964016985.1 of Anodontia alba. Lineage (NCBI taxonomy): Eukaryota > Metazoa > Mollusca > Bivalvia > Lucinida > Lucinidae > Anodontia > Anodontia alba. The sequence goes on along the minus strand of OZ024836.1, from coordinate 11,385,813 downwards.
AATGCTGATGGTGGCGGTTGCCTGAATTCTATGGACCTCTAGAACTGATTGGTATTTCACATAAACGTCATTTTTGATACCCGGTAGCCTTTTGTTCGGTCCTTTTCAGTAGAAAATGTTCTTTTCGGTATTTAGTAGGACCGAGGCTAGGATTTCACTTTTTTGCCCCCAACCCAATTCACACCCCATCCCGCTTCTCTCACAGACACGCCATCGCTGTACATTTGGCGTTTTACTGGAGTATTGGAATACAGTCGACTCTCGTTATCTCGAATTCCAAGGGACTCACTGAAACACTTCGAGATATCCGTACCTCGACATATCAGAATTGAGAGAGTGAGGTAAACAATAAATTGAACAACCACATTATATATATATATATATATATATATATATATATATATATATATATATATATATATATATATATATATATATATATATATATATATATATATATATATATATATATATATATATATATATATATATATATATATATAATGTGGAAAAGAGGAGAAATTGCTCCTCTTTTCCACATCATTTTGTTACCTGTTGTCATAGTTTCATGTTAAAACAGGGACCAGATTTTCACTTCGAGATAAGCGGTAATTCGAAATAAGCAAGTTCGAGATAACGAGGTGCGACTGTATTTATATTCGTCAGCCGATATTGTACACAATATCATTAAACGCTTGAGGTTTTCTTTGGTTTTGTTAATTCATCAGAGTATAGGATAATAAGAAAAATATCAGTTTGTCGTCTGATGAATTAGACCATAGCTCCGTAACTGTTAAACAATTTTGCACCACTATCCATTTAGGTATACGAAATAAACACTATATTTCTTGAATTTATAGTAAAAGATTTAAACAAATAACTTATGAATCGTGTAAACACTTTTGAGCTGCAAAGGTTTAAGTTAAAGTTTTAAAGATTTAAGTATAGGTTATTGCACGGTTTAAAATTTCGAGCCATCAGACGAGAAATTTAAAACTACGCAGGTACCACTATGTCACAATAATTATTATGCCCATATCTGCCCATAGCTGCCATAATAAAACTGCCCACAATGTACATGTATACCGATCATGTATTTAATAGAGGATACCAAGTTTTATTTAATGGCGTATTGCGGCAAAACATGCAATGGATTATCCGCTCGTTTGTTATGTATTTTACAAGTAAATACGGCATGCCGGTATCATTTCCAAGCGGTCAGCGACATTACAATGGTTGTAGAGTTGATTGACTCGTTTGTATTAAGCGCGAACCAGAACGTCATTTAATAATTACTACGTCTATCAGACGTCCTAATGCTGATATCATAACGCATTTTCTCATGAGAATCTACCCAAAGGCAGACGCAACAAGTCTTTAACATTACGAAAACACGCCTATTCAAATATATAGAAAATTTCACCTCCAAAAACTGAAAGTTTTCAGATAAAAAATGCTAATATTTTTCATATTTCTGCTCAAAACATACATTGTGGGTACTCGTTAGAACCGCCTCGACGAGGCGGTTCTAACGAGTACCTGCAATCTATGTTTTTGAGCAGAAATAAAACAAATAAAGTATACTCCTGTAAACCCCAGTTTTACTATATAAAAGTGGGGTTTAAAGGGGGTCAAAATTATATAGGCATGTTTTCGTGATGCATGTGGAAAGCAACGGAACGTCATTCTGCGAGCTGAACTAACACCTCGCTAATTCGATCAAGCTTTTGACTGGACTTCTTGCCTTTGATTTACGTTTTTGTCTGTCTTCTGTTGAGAACTTCACGGTTTTCAAGACGGAAAAACAGAAGTTCATTGCGATGTTAGGGCAGTGCATCAAAGAAGTTAAACGCACAATGACGTAAGTCAACCATGCATATTTGCTATTTCTGTATAATTATGCAGTTTATCTTACTTTTTTTTTACTGGACACACGCACACATAATTAGCTTTGAGTTTTGTTCTTGCCAGGCTGTAGACTGCATTCTTACATGTACACAAGGAAAAGGACAGTGCTAACCACCTCCAGAGATTCGAACCCTTCCCTAGTTTCCTGATTAGCATCGGGCTTGCAGAGTCTTATAATAATCGACTTTATTTATTTATTTATTATTATTTATTTATAGAGGGGTAACACATTTAGTAATCTAGTACTAATCTTCCATGTGGCCCTCTTTTTTTCCTGGGTAGAAACCAGTACTAAGCAATGTGGATAAAGTCTCTTGCTCAAGGAAACAACACTTGCAGTTAGTGGGGATCGAACCCGGTACCTGTCGATCTCGAGTCCGACGCTTTACCACTGCACCACAGCGTTCCACAAATGCTAGTAGATATATAAGTCAGTGCGAGCTAGTTAATGCAATTGCCTTACAATTGCGTCTACTGTTAATTCGTTTCAGATTTCACAGTGATCAGAATATACTTGAACTAAAACGTATATTCAATTATTGTGCTGTGGTCGTCTCATTTGACATTTCAAGTAGGACTTGATGAAACAGGAGCCGGTTAATCAAAACCGTGATGAGAAAATAAATTGAAAAGAAATTGAAAACATTAACACGTAAAATGGATGGTACAGCCACATAAATGAATTTGGTGCAGTTTAACTAATTTGAATGATCTCAGTTCTATTTTTGTCCAGATCATAAATGATTCACTGTAGTAGTAATACTTAATTTTGAAAATGTAATACTCACACGGGAATTATAACAGAAGGAATTAAAAATAAAAATAATTGCATTCACTACAAATAGACGCGATGTTGTCACGACAATGACGCAGACAAGAAATTAGAATACATAAATAAACTTGTGGTAATACAGTTTACATGAAAACCTAGATCCAATATATATGTATATGAGAGAGAGAGAGAGAGAGAGAGAGAGAGAGAGAGAGAGAGAGAGAGAGAGAGCTCCTATCAGTGTCTTCACTTTTTGCCATTCACCTAGGAACATTTATACACATCGACAGGCGGTTGTAATGGACATCTTTTTAAATTTTATAACACGGGGTGTGGTAGGCAGTTTATGCGCCCGAATAATTTGACATAACATGATCAAGCCTCCTTTAAATAGGAAAGGCTTACCAAGTTCTATCAGTGACCTCTCTCTGTGCATGTATATAGGAATGCAAATGCTACAAACCATGATCCTAGTTTGTTCAAACAGTTCCCTATATTCCAAATAGAGGCAACGCCTATTTAACCTGTCCCACATACCAACCAAGTATAATCAAACTATCTCAAAATGTACCGCAGTTATCGAGCGCACACGATTTCATAACTAAACTATCCAAGGGAAAGTAATTTGAAAACTAAAGTAATGTGAATTACCATTCTTGAACACGACACTTGGTTTGTCCAACATATATACCAAATATCTTCAAACTATCTCAAAGTATATAACTAAATATTACCAGGGGGTGTAATAAGTTTTGGTATAATTCAGTCAGCCATTCATGCAAAGAAGTTGGTGGAAATGGTCCACTCTTTCCATTCCACTGCAATACGATTTCCCTACTGCATGATTAAACCGCAACCCCTATTTATGAGTCTGATAAATTTTATAGCCTGTGGTATCCCTTTGCTACTTTTACATACAATGGTAAGACAGTAAATCCGATCCCCAGGATCGAGGGCTTTCAAACAAAACAGGACTCGAAGAGAAGAAGAAGAAGAAGAAGAAGAAGGAGAGGAAAATCCATATTCACATGTAAGTCTTTCCTTTTTGTGTGTCAGATCTTGTACCACTCAGGCATCTGTTCTACTCCGCCACGTATGCCGATATAAATCTGAACCTCAAGCACATAGCCATTTTGCGAAATAACTCCTTCCCACACGTTAATTCCAAATTTTGTCGGTTTTGTCGGAAATACTACTTGAACGTGTCTGCCCTTAAATACTATCGTATTTTCGTAAGCTGGCTGCTCTCTGTGTCAGAGGCCCGTAGTTATCATTACAAAAACACGCCTTTTCAAATATATTGAAAATTTCACCACCAAAAACTGTGTTTTCAGATAAAAATTCTGATATTTTTTTTCATATTTCTGCTCAAAACATAGATTGTGGGTACTCGTTAGAACCGCCTCGCTGAGGCGGTTCTTACGAGTACCAACAATCTATGATTTTGAGCAGAAGTAAGAAAAAATAATGTATACCCCTGCAAACCCTAGTTTTACTATATAAAAGTGGGATATAAAGGGGTCAAAGTTATATAGCATTACGAAAACAAGCCTATTCAGATATACTGAAAATTATACCACCAAAAAATGAAAATTTTCAGATAAAATATTCTCATATTTTTCATATTTCTGCTCAAAACATAATTTGTGGGTACTCGTTAGCAACGCCTCGCCGAGTTCCCACAATCTATGTTTTGAGCCGAGTACCCACAATCTATGTTTTGAGCAGAAATAAGAAAAATAATGTATACCCCTGTAAACCCCAGTTTTACTATATAAAAGTGGGGTTTAAGGGGGTCAAAATTATATAGGCATGTTTTCGTGATGGTAGTTTTCGTGATGTGTAAACTTGACATTAGAAACTACATTCAGTATTGCCCTTATGTGACAAAGCTTGTCATTAATAGGCTGATCTACGAGGAGAATTTCACTTGTGTCATTCTTGGGCATCTTTTTTTTTTTTTTTTTTTTTTTTTTTTTTCAAAGCATGTCCTTGTGATTATTTGGGGTATACTAGGAATAGCAAATAGGTAAATGAATGTCACTTGTATTGTTAAAGGTCTGAGATTCATCCAAACAGTATGTCCAAGTCGAGATATTTTATACCGATGAATGAATCTGTTTGACTGTCCGATACAACACACAACGACCGTCATTTTAAAATAACCAATATACCGGCTCTTGAATATAACAACTATCGAGACTTTGTCTCCCTCCGGTGCATTCCACGTGTCTTTAAAGTGTTTTAGCTCATCGAGACCTTGAAAATATTACGCAAAGGTTCTAAGGGAAAGGATTTCGAAAGGTGGCCGATATTTCCCGGCCCTACTCTCCTTTTCCCGATAGCATGATTTCTAGTCGTTCCGTTTTCAGAATGAGTAATGGTTTTTACTACTGTAAACATGATAAAAACGGACACATATGTAACGAAACTAATTATGGAACATAAAAACAACGAGAACAAGGAAAAGTATACAAAGGCGTTGCTGATAGTAAATTTATCTTTTCAAATACTTGAAGTATTTGGTAAAATCTACAGGGAAAATATTTTTTAAATATACTAAGGACAGGTAATTTAAGATTTTAAATGACCAGAGTAGTGGCCCTTGGCCTTAGTATTCTCTTTGCAGCATAAAATTTTATTAAGATATTCCATTAAAGAACTTTGGCCAAAACTGACTTTTCTACATACATCAAGGGCAGATAACTCAAAACCAGAATATGCAACATATAGTATTCTATACATCTGTAAAATTTCATTAAAATATTCAATATAGTAATCGAACTACTGGTCAAAATTCATGTTTCATATACGGCCGCCGTAACAGCAGCCGCCGGTTCATCACGAAAACACGCCTATATAATGTTCACCCCTTTAAAGCCCACTTTTATATAGAAAAAACTGGGGTTTACAGGGGTATACCTTATTTTTCTTATTTCTGCTCAAAAACATGGATTGTGGGTATTCGTTAGAACCGCCTCGGCGAGGCGGTTCTAACGAGTACCCACAATCTATGTTTTGTGCAGAAATATGAAAAATATCAGAGTTTTTTATCTGACAATTTTCAGTTTTTGGAGGTGAAATTTTCTATACATTTGAATAGGCGTGTTTTAGTAATGTATTCACCCGTCTGCCGGTTGTCCAACACCTAATACACCTGGCAGCCGTGTGAATATACACTGCCGCCGTATCAATGACCTTTGACGACAGTAGACGAGTGTTTCGACTTCTCGTTTCTAAAGATGACTGAGCCCAGAAAACGAGGACAAATACAGAGTAAAACCGGAACGAGCGTACGCGCAAGCCAAAACGCAATATAAAAGATGTCCAGAAGATGTCAAGAAAGGGCAGCAATAACAGAATATAGCCTACAACGATACCAAGAGAAGGACCAAACAATTCAACACACCAATGACGAATAAAGCACCCAGCTTTCTCTTCCCAAACAAGGTGACAACAGTACTAGACTGATCCATTAACGCATTTATGTCTAGCGTTCAATAAAAGTAACATTAACAAACAGTGTTAACCCAGATCTGACGCCGCAGAACGCAGCGTCTGATCAGAATTTACACTATTTGCATTTAATATAGATATTTCTATAAAACATGGTAATAATAAAAATTAACCAGGCACCCCTAATATTTGAAACAGACCGGGCCGAGCATTGAAGGTAGGAAAGTCCATTCGGCTAAATGGGTTAAACGCAACAAGACAACTAAAAGGCCAAACACGATCAAAACAATTTGTAGCGAGTAGGCATAACAAACAGCACCAGAACCACTGCCTTAGAAAGATCAGGGCCCAGTTGTTCAAAGCGTCGTTAGCTTAACGAGCTCGTTAAGGGTCATTTCGTTAACTGTTTTAGCGGATTCAATATACAATATTCTGATATTTTTTGCTGAAAAAAAATGTGAGTAGCTTTTGCACCAGCTACTCACATTTTTAGCAAAAAAACATTCAGCATATTTGCGTATCACTCGATGTAAATTTTAACGAATCGTTAACTAACGACGTCGTTAGCTTTGAACAACTGGGCCCAGTAGTAAAACCTACTGTGAATGTAGGGCAGGGTGTTGAATCAATTTTTCTGGTACAACATCTTCACCGTTTTACCTACCTGCAAAGTTTTGCGGGAGAAACCTAATGTGTGTGTGTGTGTGTGTGTGTGTGTGTGTGTGTGTGTGTGTGTGTGTGTGTGTGTGTGTTATGTCCTTGTGTTTGCTGTAGGTAGGTGTGTGATAGCCTTCCAGGGGACTCGTATAGATAAGATATATATAGAAGAAGGGTGACTCGACGTAATAAAGTGCCTGATTTCCAGTTTCTAATTTCTTCAATCCAGTCTGAACCAAGAATCAAACCATCGAGTCCACATCTCTTTGCAACACCTGAAATCAAAGTACACAAAACACAATAAAAAAACATGTTAAGTGTCAAGTCTTCTGTGACATACTAGCTAGAATTTCAGCCCAGTATTGGCCTGATCAGTGATCCACATTAATCTTCTGAAATCCCTGAATGTGCTCATTGATCACAAAGGACCAGTATATAAACTACACTATAGTGAAGTACGGGTTTCCTTTTAGAGTATATATTTTTACAAGGCAGTCAAAATAGTTTGAAATAGTTGCCTTGCTTGAAAGTGTATTTCTCTTAACCCTTGTCATGCTGAATAAACCATGCCTAATTTTCAGCCGATCAGATTACTTGATCCAGTTTGTTGATACAAATTCAAATTCTCAATGGCAAACAGGGCATATCCAGATCAGTTGGCTTCTTCAGAAGCCAACTGATCTGGATCTACACTGTTTGCAAAGGCAGAGTATATCCGGGATCAGCAGGACCAGGGTTAAATGAATTCCAGACATATAAATAACATTTTGATAGATAAGGTTTTAATAAACTGTAAGCTAGACTAATCGTTTTATGTTTGATAAATAAGTAATGTAATATCTGTTTCAGAACAATTACGTTCCATTTACTTGGAGTAGATTTTATTGAAAAAAAAAAAAAATGCATTTGAGCCGCAACAAAAAAAACGTACCTTCTGATATGTGCGCCAATCGAAGATTCAGATCGGACTGCGCATCGCTCAGTTTGATCAGACTGTTCACAGGTCACATTTCTAGTACGTGCTCCGATATAAGAAAATTGCTAACCCTATGATCGGAAGGATATTTAATTTATTTTGGTACTGGAAAACAGTTTGAACATGCCTGTATGTGAAATAACTGTATAGCAAAATGTATACATTGCATGTTTCTACTTGACAAATTCCAAGTACTCGAAATCTTGCGTATTCAGATTATCGACATAGATAGGAAGAAAGAAAGTAATGTTCAAAAAAGAAACAAGAACGTTTATTATCCCATGTACATGTGTAACTATGAAGCAAAAAGTGACACTGGGGCTTTTTTTTTTTTTTTGCATTCAAGGCAGCGTACCGTGGTTCACTGCCTGACACCAATTTTAAAATTTCGCATGCAAACTGTATTTCAAGTACACCTTCTACCTCATTTCAATGTCATGTATCAAAAGGTCCATAGACATGGACTGACACCGATCTCTGATCCAATACGGCCGCAACGATAAACTTGTAAGAGAACGCTTGTTTTTAGAAATTTTACAATATCGTTTTTATTGACTCATTTCAATTTTACCAGACACCTTTCTAAAGTCCGTGCTTAAGACTTTTTTTCTGTTAGAGTAATTCATATACAACACAATTTTATACATATCTAAGTCTTAAAATGCATGCTGAGGGCGTTCTCTTTCAATTTTGTCATGTCCACAATTTTAAAACATTTGTTGACGGACTAAACTCGGTAAGAATATATGTAGACCAAATACAATAAGTCAAATAATTTCCGTAAAAACATGTTCATGGAACTTTCATAAAGTACAAGCCGTTTAACACAAACGCAAAACGAATTTTCAAGATTAAGTGCTCATTTATATCTGGACATCAAATGTTCAGATTATGTTATCGCTAGACGGTAGTATTTATAATTCGATGAATGTTTACTGTCGTGTCAAAGGTTGGACAAATTCATGCAAAATACGTCTTTATGTAAGCATGGCTAAACATAGCATCTCGAGCATTTTTAGGACATCCGAGGAGCGTTCGGCGATACATGTAGCGCCTCCAGTATAGCAAATATATACACAAGACTCTGTTTTGGCAGATGGCGTGGTGAAGTGGATACATTGACCGTATTGAGTGATGTAAAATGTTGTATTGGCACCGCGCAATCTCTCTCTCTCTTTTTTTTTTTTTTTTTTTTTTTTTTCATATCAAATGTGGTTTAAAAATAATTAATCCTTATTTAGTTATTTTATTTTTTCGTAATTTCATAATTCAATCAAAAAAAAAAAAAAAAAAAAAAAAAATAAAAAAAATAAAAAAAAATAAAATAAAATATAATAAAATAAAAGACTAAATGTGCGTTATTACATTTACTTTTCATACATCACTAGTAAAGCACCCGGGTAATTGGGACTTACTGTATTCTGTATTCACCCAATCCTGAGCAAACAGTGTGGACCGAGAGCAAAACGCTGAGTCTGATTAGAGTAGTTATTGAATGTCATCTAGCAATTCTAGATACATCAACAGGGCCCAGTTGTTCAAAGCTAACGACGTCGTTAGTTAACGATTCGTTAAAATTTACATCGAGTGATACGCGAATATGCTGAAATTTTTTGCTGAAAAAAATGTGAGTAGCTTTTGCAGTGCAAAAGCTACTCACATTTTTTCAGCAAAAAATATCAGAATATTGTGAATTGAATCCGCTAAAACAGTTAACGAAATGACCCTTAACGAGCTCGTTAAGTTAACGACGCTTTGAACAACTGGGCCCAGGATGTAAGATAGCCTTGCTGAACTTTTGGGGCAAGTGTAGAAAGGTGTCAGAATATTTAGGGTAAATATGGCATTCTTTCTATATTCTTTCTTAAGTTTTGTGGCAATAAGCAACAAGATTTTTATGATGTCGTTATCGCAACACTTTATCATAATTCAGTCTCATCAGGACTTTTACCCGCTTATAAAATTAATGGGTACTATAGATTATATAAGTGGACTGGAGAAATCCAGGGAATATCCAGATGAGACTGTGCGTATGACATTCGCTATTCGAATACAATAAGAGCTCATAGTTGCACTCGTAAAAAATATATATACTAATTTTTTGTATTAACGTTTAGCATGCTACCTAAAATATCAGCAGACAACATTTCGAAATATATTTTTTTTGTGTTACCTCCAGAAAATAGAATTCGACATTTCATGCCAATTGTCTCCTTGATTGAATCATTTTTTTTTCTGGAAAAACAAGAAGAAAAAAATACATCACTTGGTCGACTGCTGAATATGTCCATAGCGTGGTAAATGTTAAAAGATCATAATAATTTTCACATCGCAGTGATTTAGATAAAAAAAAAAATGGTTTATGTGGCTCGAACCTCCGACCTTCGATTGAGTCTTTGACTTTATGGACAACGAACTTCCCATTTGAGATATGATCCAGTACTATCTGAAAAGCTGCTTTCTCAATCAAACAAAATTGGTGAACCGGAAAGTACCGAATGGCAGAAATCATTCCCGTACATGTAACTACCTGTTTCATCTTGACCCTGGATTAGTCTAATATTTAAATTACATTGACATGACAGTAAAACTTCACTGATGTATTCAACTGTCAGCATATACCTGTTTACAATACACTGAACATAACTTACAGTAGCTGAGCAAAGATCTAAAACAGTACTATGCAAAATGCGTGCATTTCGCCATCAATGCAATCAGTTTCGGATTGCTATACAGTGGTTTTGTATCGTGCAATAGCCATGCTATATACAAAAACTCACTCTTTCCGACAGTTGGGTTGTGTTTTATTTATTTATTTATTTATTTATTTATTTTGCAAGATACGAGACTTGAAAGACTTGACTATTCGACGGGCATTCAAGGGTTCAAAATTTCTTCATACAAACAATGAACTTCCATATTCTATTTGCTTACAGTTTTCGCTGGGTGCACATGTCCGAAGTTTCCTGACGTTGCCGCCCATTTTATCAAAACGTATGCATTTTTCTCTACTTCTCACTAATACTTGGTTATTAATTCACCATATACTCACTCATTTGGGATTCAATAATTTAGTACTTGTTATACAAGCTCTAATGTGAAAAAAGTTCGCATGTCATCACGAAAACAGGCCTATATAATTTTGACCCCCTTAAACCCCACTTTTATATAGTAAAACTGGGGACAGGGGTATACATTATTTTTCTTACTTCTGCTCAAAAACATAGTTTGTGGGTACTCGTTAGAACCGCCTCGACGAGGCGGTTCTAACGAGTACCCACAATCTATGTTTTGAGCAGAAACATGAAAAATACCAGAATTTTTTATCTGAAAATTTTCAGTTTTTGGTGGAAAAAATTTCAGTATATTTGAATAGGCCTGTTTTCGTAATGTCTGTGCCCAGAAAATATATCTTCATCAGCAGTACTCTTTCGTTTACAGAGTCTTCCTGATACTGCCAAGCATTTTCTGTATGAATTTCTATATGTCTTTTAAATAATAACCGTCATTGATTGGTGCAGAAGATATAGTTTCATGTGATTACCATAACAATATTAACCCTTTCACACCTGTGTTTCTGAAGTGGAATCTTCCATTTTTGAATTTGGACATAACCGCTGTTCTGACTGGAAATCTCAGTTTAAAAATCAAAAGCAGGATGGCAAACAGGCTAGATCATGTTGAGATGGCTAATACTGAGCCGTCTCATCTGGATATATGCTGCTTTCATAATTATCTAATTTGATCTACACAGGGCTGAAAGGATTATAATCGCCTCAGCGAGAACGTATGTGCTAAACCCGAGAACAAATTTTGCAGTATATAGTCGACATATTTATTCCTAACGGACTCTTATTATATTTGTTGGTTTATCAATGGGTCGTGCCTGACCCAGGCCTGTATAATCCCTTGCAATGCTAGCCCTTCTGTGTGCTGATAGATTTATTTATTTTTTTCTCTGAATAGCCTGGTGCAGGGCATGCAAGACATATTCTGTAGTTACCTAAATTCTGATAAAAATCTAAAGGGAACAAAGAACACATTAAAGAACGAAATAATACGTTATTAGTTAGTGTCTTCTTATACAAAACTGTAGTTATAAATCAAACAGAATTATGTAAATATATAACATGACCGTAAAAGGATGCCTCATTATACTCTATATGAAATTAAAATATTATTGCACTATTACATTAATTTTACTAAATCTGGTTAAACAGCATTTTGATTCCGATTTATTTGTCATTTTGATACTTGAAATAGTCTGTCATTATCACTTTGAGTCCCTATTGATTCATTTATAAGATTAATTAGGCAGGAAACACAAGGTGTCAAAGGCATCAATGGCATCCATCTATTAAAAGACAATTGGCTGTCATTATACGAAAATTGATACACTAAATCAACATTTCATTTTCAAGGCATTAAGACAATTGACTGTCATTATACGAAAATTGAAACACTAAATCAACATTTCATTTCCAAGGTAATGCCCTTACTGACGCTGTGAAGTGCATCACACCGGCGTAGTAGAATTATAATCCATCGACATTTCCCACACGGCATATGATGTTAACACAACGTCATATTAACGCTAATGCAACATCATGATGTTGCACCTATATTAATGCGACGTTGTAAGCACGTCATGACGTTACATCGACTTAAATACGACGTTGTATAAACGTGAGTTGCCCGTTGAGAATTCATTTGTGTATAAAATAATTCAAGTGTAAAATAATGTTGATGAAGAATATATCCGAGATAAAATATTCTGACGGACCGTGTATTGTGGTGCAACTGTGATCAAAATAGGATGCAAAACAGTAACCTATCAAGTTTTGAATTATTTATTTTGATTTAGGTATATTATTTATAGATTTAAAAACGTCAAGGACATATATCATTTTGATCATAATTTGGGCCAAGCCATGCCAAAACATGTCTTCGGGCATATGTGGACAGCGAGGGCACAGATCAAGCAGACTACGCAGTCTGATCAGGAGCTTTGTTGTCCACTGCCAGAATCATTGGATACTGCAGAATGTATCATGGAGAGCAAATGTCCGGATGATACTTTGCGCATGCGCAGGATGATCTGAATCAGCGCATCTTACGTATGCTCGAAGGCACTTTTCGCTTGAAGCGGCCCATAAAGCATTATGATTATTTTCTAAAAGTCATAATAGACTGACACTGATGTCCTAGTTTGTGACCAAAGAGTTCCCACAAGTATACGGTTGTTATCTTAGCTACGATACAGCAGTAAATTGTCTGGCTTTCCGATTTATGGTGCCAAGATTATACCATAATGTCGCAAATAAGACATCTTTCATCATTAGTCTAAATAGGTAATATTACAAGTAGCTATCGCCAAAAACACAAAAGGACCTTAGCTTTCCGTCTAGGCATAGAATTCCCGTATTCGCCAGTCTTTATTGCTTTAAGGCTATATGATATCTATGATGTCAAAAAGCTTAATTAAATATCTAGAATGGTGGTGCGCCCAGTGAAGAAAGTCAGAGATCTTCAAAAGTCGATATATTGCTTATTTTGCATTCCGATTTGTATGATTTGTTAGGATCTTTAATCCTTTATTCATTCTTAAGCAGAATATACGTGACCATTACGAAAACATGCCCATTCAAATATACTGAAAATTTTACTACCAAAAAATGAAAATTTAAAAAAAAAAAAAAAAAAAAAAATCTGATATTTTTCATTTCTGCTCAAAACATAGATTGTGGTTATTCTTTAGAACCAGCTCGACGAAGCGGTTCTATCGAGTACCCACAATCTGGTTTTGAGCAAAAATAAGATAAATAATGTATACCCCTGTAAATCCCAGCATTACTATATAAAAGTGGGGGTTAAGTGGTCAAAATGATATAGCCATGTTTTCGTGATAAATACCGGTCAAATGCCACCATCACAAGGCATCATAAAAAAGAGGGATGAGGAAACAATAATGACAAAACAACACCACACATGAAACTACCGACGCACCAAAAATGAATTTGCAACAGAAGAACCTCACTGGAACAGTCAGCAGGAAACTACTTGAGGGTTAAACTAGCTTTACTCGTGCGAAACCTAACCCTTAATACTGACGCAGCTTCAAATTACAGATATACAATGAACCCTCGTTACAACGACAGCATTTGTTTCCAAAGATTTTGCCATTAAAATGAATTTGCTGTTGTAAAAAATCCTTTATGGACAGCGTGATATGTAAAACAGACCTTGTGTTATTCTTTCTTACTCATACAATATATGTTTTGGATATTTGTTAGAATCGCCTCATTAAGGCGATTCGAACAAATATCCAAAACGTATGTTGCTGGAAGTTTTAATGCAATATTCTTGCATAATGTCTCATTAACTTTCCCCTCTTGAGCGATGGTTTCGTGACATTTAAATTGTATTATAACGAATTTTATCGTTGTATCGAGTGTCGGTATAAAGGGGGTTGTCTGTACATGTTCGATCGGCAAAGAGGTCCTCAATCTCTTCTATGAAGCATCACAGTGAAACGCATATCCTTTATAAACCTTCCCTTTTCCTTTAAATGAACTGCTTACTTCAAGAAATTCTAAATCCAGACGCTTTGCGCATATGATTCTATGCATTTTTGTGTACTTTTTATTGGCAGTGCTAATGTTATAGTATGTCCACTGCAGAACCAAGATTTTACAATAAACATACTTCTTTTCGAGTTTTCGACGTCGGGCATTTCAAAGGAGGAACCAGAAAGAAACAAAGAGGCTGAGGCTGTAAACAATAGAGCGTAAACTGCAGTTTGTTTATTCTATTGTTGCAATAACAGCCCTTACACAAAATGTAAGACATACTAGTATGTCACTCAACAATTGTATGTGTTCTGTTGTAGCAAAGCACCAGTGTTTTAAATAAAGAAAACAAGCGAAGTATAAGTGGCCAACTGTCTATTAGAATATAAGAGCGACTATTTCCAGACTTTATTTACAAATTGGTATAAACATATAGTTTCGTTTAGTTTTTCATCAGATACGAATAACCTTTAATAAGTAAACATTTTCTTTCGAACTTAAATGACACACTACAAATTTCTTATGGCAGTTTTTTACTGACCGTTCCAAGGCGGTGCTTCTGCTGTGGTTTACTTGTTCTGTCATTGGATGTCTTTGAATCTATGTCCTGGTGATTTTTGTTTTATTTTGGATAGCCCTTTGGCCAATTTTTTGCATGTCTTTGTCATGGTATGGCTGTGCATTTGTCATATGTATACCGCGGCAGAACTAACGGCGAGGGTTCTGGCCAAGTAAAATCGATTTAATTTTTATTTTGGATAGCCGTTTGGCCAGTTGTTTGGAAAGAAACTGTCCTTTTGACTTTCTGCTTATGGTGTTTATCAAGCAGATGTCAGATATAGAATCATGCACTCTCAGTTACTCCGAACACGATGTGTTCAAACACAGAAAAACAAACGTCAACAACAACAACAACAACAATAACGATAATAGCAATAACAACAACAACGACGATGACGACGACGATGACAACGACATGGCCGTGCATTTTTTCATTCAATATTTTCCGAGTATAATAAGAGGTTACCGATCAATTTTGACATTCTGCATATAGCAGGTTCAAACAACATTCACTTAATGTATTTAATCCGGGGTATCACTGATACTCCGGATTAAATACATTAAGTGTATGTTTTCATGTAGAGACTGTGATTTTCTTTTATAAAAAAAAAAATAAATTAACCGAACGCCAGTTATGTTGGAAATGGATCGATCCGAAGATTAAAGGTAGAAGAATCCGCTCGGCATAAATGGGTTAATTAATCCGTGATCGTAATTGCTTGTCCGTTTCGATCAAGCGTGGTTGTTGTTGTGTCCTTTTTATGTCTTATTATTGTTTTTGGGAGTCCAGTCTGGCATTGCGTGGGGAAGAGTGGGCTGTTTGGTTTGCTATTCGTTGTTTTGTTGCGTGTGTGCTGTATGACGTTATGTGACAGGCTGAATAAAATGTACTTTTTTCCTTGTCGACTCAGACAGCGTTCTGATCTGGGTCTACCATTACGAAAACACGCTAATCAAAATTATTGAGAATTGTACCACCAAAAAATGAAAATTTTCAGATGAAAAATTCTGATATTTTTCACATTTCTGCTCAAAACATAGATTGTGGGTACTCGTTAGAACCGCCTCGACAAGGCAGTTCTAACGGGTACCCACAATCTTTGTTTTTGAGCAGAAATAAGAAAAAATAATCTATACCCCTGTAAACTCCAGTTTTACTATACAAAAGTGGGGTTTAAGGGGATCAAAATTATATAAGCATGTTTTCTCGATTCACTGTTTGGCAATATCTCTTTTAATGGGGCCACGCATAAACAGATGCACAGAGTAATTGGACAATTCTCTGTATATGACTTTGTGCACGTAGAACAACTGGGCTCCATTAATCCGCTACGCAGCCTGTTGCATACATGTTTAAAATATTAATGAGAAAATAAATTGCTACCGCAATCGGCTTAATGGAACAAAGATATCAGAAGTTGACACATATCCTTAACACTTACATGATTTATTTCTTACTACTTGAAGCTTCTTCCATACTGTTAAACAATTTGAAATACTTCTTCTCCTCTGAATATCAGCTTAGAAACCGTACCAGTTTTGCTAACAATATTAACCTAAATACTCTTATCCTTATTCCAAGTTAATCGGATAGACGTTTCCATTTGCCATTTTTTGAAATTGCTTGTTAAGTTACCAATATTTTCATCATGCATTCAATGAGAAAAACAACATCATTTCTCCATATTCCGTAAAAATAGACATCTTATTATTCAAGAAAGGTTTAATAAATTGATATATGGTGTTAATACAATCATAAAATGTGGCACCTGACAGCCTGTAAAATTTAAGTTAATCTCTCGTTCTTGAAATGAAATGATTTTTTATCATATCTTTGAATTTATGTTGCCAACATTAATTCAGAGATACGATAAAAATAATTTCTTTTTTGATCCAGTTGAAAATCGAGAGATTAACTGAAATTTTACAGGCTAACAGATGCCACATTTTATGATCGTATTAATACTGTATATCATTTTATTAAACGTCTTATGGTTGCTAGAAAATGTCTAGTTTTGAGGAATATGAAGCCTTTAATGTATCGTTTACATACAACTTCGATAAAATCAATATCAAAGTGGCCAAATGGGCTCAATGAACCTAAACGAAAGCGAAATATAACCTATAGCAAGTTACGGGAAGACGTTTTGCGGTTGCCACACGGCACTTAGCACCAACTGCAGTGAAAGTACAATAAAAATCTAAAACCAAGAACAAACAAAAGAACGAAAACCGGAGACTCGGTTTTATTTATTTTCATATGCAGCAATGTAGTTTGTGATTGTGCATATCTCCCATATTAAGCACAGAGTTATTTTCAAAGTAACCAGAATGGGATCCATAATCTAAATGGAAATGCAAATATGATCTGCGCTATGGTAAAGTACGCGGATATGTTTTACGGCCGCTACGCGGAACTTAGCACCAGCTGCAGTGAAGTAAAATAAAAAAAAAAAAAAAAAAAAATATATATATATATATATATATATATATATATATGTGTGTGTGTGTGTGTGTGTGTGTGTGTGTGTGTGTGTGTGTAGAATGTTACTTTTTGAAACAAAGAACACACAAAAAGAACGAAAACCGATACTCGGCCTTATTAAATTCGATTCATATGCAGCAATGTTGTTTGCAAGTCTGCATAAGCCCCGCTGTCACAGACTTAAGTGGTATTCGATTTTCAAAGTAACCAGAAAGGGCTCCAAGGAAATAGAAATATAATGTAGCTCGAGATAAAGCAATGCTTTCAACCAACAGCCATTGACATATATACTGACAGGCAAAAATAAGTATACAGGTAACTACTTTTTTTTTAATTTGTCACCTGATTTTTACATATGTACATTAATCGTTGATATCAAAGTTAAGAACAGCTTATGAGTAGCTTCCTTTTAAAAGTGCATTTTGGACACAGAAATTTACATCTATGCATTTGTATTGCATTCAGTCGATAGAAGGATAAAATGCTGTAAGGACATGTTTCAAGTTCAAATGCATAACAGAGTAAACTAATATCTGTACCAAGGACATGACGTTTTTTGACATTTTCGTTCCTCTTCTGACGGAATGCACAGAATTTCTATGGGACATTTACTGACATGTTAAACAATCGGTTTTAAGATGTTACATCTGTAGTTGGTACAATGAGGCTAAGCCAAGCAACTCTTTTTTCGAAACATTCAAGTGAAAACGACCAACACCAATTCAGATATAAACTGTTTAAATTCTTTATATTTTTCATTCAAAGGGAGATAATTTGAGATGGGAAGAAATTTAAATTCAGCTTGACGTCACATAATAGGAATTTGAAATTAAATAATGTTGTGGTTTTACTCACAGATATTTGTGCAAGACTTTTATGAAAAGTAAAATGACATTTGTTTTATACAAAGCGAGTTATGACTGGAAATACAGTTTTTAGTTAAGGGCTCATAACTCCATAATTTCTGACTGCGAAAGAACTACTTTGTGATTTTCAAAGACGGGTGTTTGACAAAAATGACCATGAAAACATTTTCACGAAAAAAATGCCAGACGAGCCGGTACTCAAAACTCGATACTGTATACTTTTTATTGCTTTGAGAATATATAATTTGCTCATTTCTCCTAAATATGTTAAAAGTTGTTTCTCAATACCATTTACTATAGGAAATTATACAGATCTAGATATCAAGGATATTAAGCCGCATTATTATGCAATAAAATGGTTCTTAGAAATAACGACACAAATTGAAAAGCTGCCTTAAGGTTAAAGATTTAGTGCCAGAGGAATCGAAAGTTCATCTCCCCTTATACACACACGCAGACACGCGCGCACACACACACACGTTAAAGGCAGTGGTTTCTGTTGATTCTTTGTGGAGCTTTTGTGGCTGCTTAATTTTGACCCCCTTAAACCCCACTTTTATTTAATTAAACTGGGGTTTACAGGGGTATACATTATTTTTCTTATTTCTGTTCAAAACATAGATTGTGGGTACTGGTTAGAACCGCCTCGTTGAGGCGGTTCTAACGAGTACCCACAATCTATATTTTGAGCAGAAACATGAAAAATACCATTTTTTTATCCGAAACTTTTCATTTTTTGGTGGTAAAATTTTCAGTATATTTGAATAGGCATGTTTTCGTAATGGTTTGTTGGATCCTGTCTAGCTTTGCGTGGTCACGTTGTTTGAGTAAAGCATGTTGGTGGCTTTGCTTATTGTTGTTTTGTTGCGTGTAGACTGTATGACATGTCTCGTTAGCTCTTCCTTTCCAATGATGTTATGCGACAGGCTGAATATTTAGTAGTTATCTCAGACATAGCTAATAGCTTTGTTTTCCCTTTTTATGCGCGACGATAGGTTGGGGCGATCACAAATGCTATGGCTGTGACAACTAAATCTAAAAGTGTTGATGCTTGATCTGATATAAAGTCTTTGATCGTGACCTCTGCAATTCTACCAGTGGTTTTCTCTAGCTCTGATTGTCAGTGGTAGGGAGTTATCAACATTTTATCACAGTGATTTAATTTCTTTTAAAGAGTTTGATGTTTTACTGTATGAATTAAGGTCCCTTTTTGTAGTTTAGGTCAACATTTGAGCCAAAACTCTGATTCAGTGTCTTAATAATTGTTTCTACAGTGCACCATCGTTACAAAGACATATGAGAAAGATGTTGCAATTATAATGAATTTGCCTGTAAAGAATCCTTAATGGACAAAATGGTATGTAAGAAAGATATTGTTTTGTTCTTATTTCCTCGCAGAACATGTGTTTTAGATATTTGTTAGGATCGCCTCGCTGAGTTATTTGTTATCTAACAAATATCCAAAACATATGTCTCTTTTAAGTCTTAAATGCAATATTCTTGCATGATTTGTGACTAATTGTTACCGCTGCAGTGAAGTAAAATAAAAAAAAAAAAAAAAAAAAAAAAAAAAAAAAAAATATATATATATATATATATATATATATATATATATATATATATATATATATATATATATATATATATATATGTGTGTGTGTGTGTGTGTGTGTGTGTGTGTGTGTGTTTGTGTGTGTGTGTAGAATGTTACTTTTTGAAACAAAGAACACACAAAAAGAACGAAAACCGATACTCGGCCTTATTAAATTCGATTCATATGCAGCAATGTTGTTTGCAAGTCTGCATAAGCCCCGCTGTCACAGACTTAAGTGGTATTCGATTTTCAAAGTAACCAGAAAGGGCTCCAAGGAAATAGAAATATAATGTAGCTCGAGATAAAGCAATGCTTTCAACCAACAGCCATTGACATATATACTGACAGGCAAAAATAAGTATACAGGTAACTACTTTTTTTTTAATTTGTCACCTGATTTTTACATATGTACATTAATCGTTGATATCAAAGTTAAGAACAGCTTATGAGTAGCTTCCTTTTAAAAGTGCATTTTGGACACAGAAATTTACATCTATGCATTTGTATTGCATTCAGTCGATAGAAGGATAAAATGCTGTAAGGACATGTTTCAAGTTCAAATGCATAACAGAGTAAACTAATATCTGTACCAAGGACATGACGTTTTTTGACATTTTCGTTCCTCTTCTGACGGAATGCACAGAATTTCTATGGGACATTTACTGACATGTTAAACAATCGGTTTTAAGATGTTACATCTGTAGTTGGTACAATGAGGCTAAGCCAAGCAACTCTTTTTTCGAAACATTCAAGTGAAAACGACCAACACCAATTCAGATATAAACTGTTTAAATTCTTTATATTTTTCATTCAAAGGGAGATAATTTGAGATGGGAAGAAATTTAAATTCAGCTTGACGTCATATAATAGGAATTTGAAATTAAATAATGTTGTGGTTTTACTCACAGATATTTGTGCAAGACTTTTATGAAAAGTAAAATGACATTTGTTTTATACAAAGCGAGTTATGACTGGAAATACAGTTTTTAGTTAAGGGCTCATAACTCCATAATTTCTGACTGCGAAAGAACTACTTTGTGATTTTCAAAGACGGGTGTTTGACAAAAATGACCATGAAAACATTTTCACGAAAAAAATGCCAGACGAGCCGGTACTCAAAACTCGATACTGTATACTTTTTATTGCTTTGAGAATATATAATTTGCTCATTTCTCCTAAATATGTTAAAAGTTGTTTCTCAATACCATTTACTATAGGAAATTATACAGATCTAGATATCAAGGATATTAAGCCGCATTATTATGCAATAAAATGGTTCTTAGAAATAACGACACAAATTGAAAAGCTGCCTTAAGGTTAAAGATTTAGTGCCAGAGGAATCGAAAGTTCATCTCCCCTTATACACACACGCAGGCACGCGCGCACACACACACACGTTAAAGGCAGTGGTTTCTGTTGATTCTTTGTGGAGCTTTTGTGGCTGCTTAATTTTGACCCCCTTAAACCCCACTTTTATATAATTAAACTGGGGTTTACAGGGGTATACATTATTTTTCTTATTTCTGTTCAAAACATAGATTGTGGGTACTGGTTAGAACCGCCTCGTTGAGGCGGTTCTAACTAGTACCCACAATCTATATTTTGAGCAGAAACATGAAAAATACCATTTTTTTATCCGAAACTTTTCATTTTTTGGTGGTAAAATTTTCAGTATATTTGAATAGGCATGTTTTCGTAATGGTTTGTTGGATCCTGTCTAGCTTTGCGTGGTCACGTTGTTTGAGTAAAGCATGTTGGTGGCTTTGCTTATTGTTGTTTTGTTGCGTGTAGACTGTATGACATGTCTCGTTAGCTCTTCCTTTCCAATGATGTTATGCGACAGGCTGAATATTTAGTAGTTATCTCAGACATAGCTAATAGCTTTGTTTTCCCTTTTTATGCGCGACGATAGGTTGGGGCGATCACAAATGCTATGGCTGTGACAACTAAATCTAAAAGTGTTGATGCTTGATCTGATATAAAGTCTTTGATCGTGACCTCTGCAATTCTACCAGTGGTTTTCTCTAGCTCTGATTGTCAGTGGTAGGGAGTTATCAACATTTTATCACAGTGATTTAATTTCTTTTAAAGAGTTTGATGTTTTACTGTATGAATTAAGGTCCCTTTTTGTAGTTTAGGTCAACATTTGAGCCAAAACTCTGATTCAGTGTCTTAATAATTGTTTCTACAGTGCACCATCGTTACAAAGACATATGAGAAAGATGTTGCAATTATAATGAATTTGCCTGTAAAGAATCCTTAATGGACAAAATGGTATGTAAGAAAGATATTGTTTTGTTCTTATTTCCTCGCAGAACATGTGTTTTAGATATTTGTTAGGATCGCCTCGCTGAGTTATTTGTTATCTAACAAATATCCAAAACATATGTCTCTTTTAAGTCTTAAATGCAATATTCTTGCATGATTTGTGACTACGCTTAAGCGACGATATTGTGACAGTGAAATTGTCATTATAACGAATTTTGTCGTTGTATCGAGTGTCGGTATAATGAGGGTTGTTTGTATATTATAAACTATTTCCAAGTAAGGCAATAACGTCCCTGTGCAGTTATGACGTTGTTTATAAGTGGAAAATTTGTTATTGAGAATCGCATCATTTTGCGCATCCCCTAAAATGCCTAAATGCACGTCCACTTAACCCATTTAAGCCTAGCGTCCCATAAAAAAGGACATTGGAAAACAGTATAGACACAGATCAGACACCGCAGAACGCGGCGTCTGATCAGGGTCTAAACTGTTTGCATTAAATGCAGGAATTTCTATAAAAAATGGTAATAATAGAATTGACAATGGCAGACAACCTCTAAAGAGGAAAAAAACCTGTCCAAAGTGAATAATCTTCTCGGCTTAAACGGGTTAAGCAGACCCCCGCCGAGGTCGGCAACATTCTTTCGTGGAGATTGATCATGAAATATTTTCTACGGTCATTGTCTCCCTTCCGCTGATCCAAGAAGGACAGTTGTCAGTTTCTGGCGAAAGAATGTGCACAATACTGGTTAACCGCTTGGAGGACTAAGCCTGCCCAGTAAACGTGTGGTTAGGTAAACTGACCGCGCTCGACATGACCCCATTGGGTTGACTGGGCCGTATAACCTTAACACAAACAAACAAACGGGTTAAGCAGCAAATTAGACTATAGGGTAAAGGTTAAATTCCGTGATTAACTCCTGGTCGTTCTAAGGCGATTGTTTTGTTCGGTTCTTTGATTGTGAGTCGATTATTTACAATCAAGCCATAGTATACAAAAGCCAAATTTCCTTAAGGTAGTTGTCCACCTGATTATCATTGACCAATGTAATCAAACCGCGCATTACACGATACCAGGAAACGGATAATTATAACGCGCTATTATTGTCGCTATGACGTCAGACTGCTGTTGGCAGAGGGTTATCTGTAAAATCTGGACAACATTTGGGACATTGGCAAGCAGTGCAAATGCAGATCAGACGCCGCTGAACTCAGCGCTTGAACAGGGTCTGCACTATTTGCTTAAATGATCAATTATTTACAATTATGGTTAAATGGTCCGTTCAGGACCATGGTCCAGCCTCAACTCAAAGACAATCGACCCACCAGTGCTGCCAGTGCTTTTATATTATGCTACTGGCTGCCGGGCTTTGTTTATTGTCTTGTAATAATGTTTGGTGGAATCTGTTACTGTTATTACTCCGTTAGGGAAGAGAGATATGATTGATATGTTTTGCGTTGTTCCATCCTTTATAATGTTTTACTTTTTGTCTCCTCTCGTTGTCATCGGTAGGTTATGTTTTATTATTCTTGCACTTCCTGGATATTGTCTTTTTGTGTTGAGGTTTTACGGCCTAGTAAACCCAAAGGGGGCATGGCGAGCGCGGTCAGTTTACCTAACCACACTTTTACTGGGCAGGCTTAGTCCTCCTTGCGGTTAACCAGTATTGAGCACATTCTTTCGTCAGAAACTGACAACTGTCCTCCTTGAATAGGCGTAAGGGAGAGAATGGCCGTAGAAAGTATTTAATGATCAATCTCCACGAAAGAATGTTGCCGATCCGGCGGGGCTGGAACCCGCAACCTCCTGATCATCAATTGGACGCGCATCAAACTAAAGAGTTAGTTCGGTTTTTATTCCAATCCGAAAACAAGTATTTTTTACAGTTTGCAGTGAATTTGGAATTTAGCATATGTTATCTGTGAATCAAATCTAGTACTGTTTTGGTTTCATGATCATCATTATTGCTCACCTATATGCTAAATGCTGCTAAGTATTTAGTATAAATTATTTTGAGAAAGATAAGAAAAGCTTTTCGGCATTCAGAGGATATAATCACTGGGATGAATAGGATATTTGTGAGATTCGAAAAAAGATAATAATTCTGAAAATATAATAAATTAATCATAATCATCATTCGAAATATGCGTGAGGGCGAGGTCAATAGCTTTAGCATCTGCTAAATGCATTGAACAGTTATCGGGTAGGTAATCAGTCTTCAGAGAGTTGATAATAACAGACTAGCAGCTGCGATCACAGATTAATTAATCAGACATCTCCTGAATACAAGAACGTGCATAAGCGTCTGCATCAGTAAAGATTAGGATGATATTAATCATTTTACTTCTCTTAAAGAACGAAATGGATGTTAAAACAAGGTAAGAGAAAAAACCAGGGAGTGCCACAATCACAAACCGCTGCCCTTCCCAGACCCCAAGAGGTCTTGAAATAATAACACCATTAAATGAATGTACGGGGAGACTTTCTAGGGTCTCCACACGGCACAAACACAACAGGCGTGGTATGCAAAAAAGGTAAGAGAAAAGTCCAGGGAGTGCTACAATCACAAACTGCAGCCCTTCCCAGACCCCAAGAGGTCTAAGGTACATACAGTCGACTCTCGTTATCTCGATTTCGCTTATCTTGAATAACCGCTTATCTCGAAATCAAAATCTGGTCCCTGTTTTAACATGGACATCTAGCAACAGGTAATAACGTATTGTGGAAAAGAGGAGAAATTGCTTCTAAGGAGCAAATTCTCCTCTTTTGCACAATATTTTCAATATATCTCTAAATTTAGGAGTCAAATTACATATTCATTTGTGAAATGTGGTTGCTCGAGTTATTTTGTCCTCAATTCTGCAAATCTGATATGTAAATGTACGGATATCTCGAAGTATTTAAGAGAGACCCTTGGACTTCGAGATAACGAGAGTCGACTGTACATGTTCTACACTTATTGTGCATTATTTCTATTATGGTAACAATGTCATTATATTATAGTTTGGCATGTCTTGACCAGCAAGTTCATTCTTCATTAATACAAGACAAACACGATCTTTATATAAAGACGTACACCGAATGCATTTACCATACTTATATTAAAACTGAATTAAGTCAGTTTTACTACATCTTGATGACTCTATTTTACGAATGCTGGACAAGTGACCTTAACCAGATGCCGCGTTCTACACTGTTTGCATTAACTTATTTTAGTAATTTTCATAAAAAAGTTTAATAGGTGCGGATAAGTTCGGCGTGCAGACGCACTACTATAGACTACCAATGTGACCAGTGATGTGTGTGTCCCAAATGTACTGGTCCAACAAACGCTTGGGTGGCTCGGTGCTTATGCTGTAAAACAATAAGCGTTCCTTCAGCCAGAAGTTGCGTAACGATGTGCGTTTCTTTTACGTTGCAGCCTTTATATCGATGATTCTCAACTTTTGTTCTAAATCCTGGTATATATTACGAAAACAAGCCTATTCAAATATACTGAAAATTTTACCACCAAAAAATGAAAGATTTCAGATAAAAAAATTCGGATATTTTTCATATTTCTGTTCAAAACATAGCTTGTGGGTAGTCGTTAGAACCGCCTCGGCAATGCGGTTCTAACGAGTACCCACAATCTATGTGTTTGAGCAGAAAAATAGTGTATAACCCTGTCAACCCCAGTTTCACTATATAAAAGTGGGGTTTAAGGGGGTGAAAATTACATGGCATGTTTTCGTAAAATGCAGCAATACAAGAAGTATGAAAGAATGAATTCAGAAGATAAGACAAGAACAAAAATACACTACAGTGCACACAAACAGTAGCTGTACAGTAAATACAATAATAAGCTATATCAAAGACTCTCATCAAATAGATATATCAACTTACTCTCAAAGGAGCACTTCTTGGTGATTAATGCTACAGAATTTTCACAACATCATTTAAGAAGATTAACGTAGGATATGGTTGAAAGGAATACATCCCTCGAGGACTAATTCCAGCAGTGTATCACTATGGCAAACTTACCGAATCAAAAAGTGGACACAAGGTAACATTAACGGTGTATGTGATATAATACTCAGAACTATTCAAACCAAACTACGCAATTTCGTGTATACGGTCACAGGTAGAAAACCTAAAGAATGGCAGTCGACTCTCGTTATCTCGAATTCCAAGGGACTCTCTGAAATATTTCGAGATATCCGTAGTTCGACATATCAGGTTTGCAGAATTGAGGAAAAAAATAATTTGATTAACCACATTTAACAAACTGATAGGTAATTGGACTTTTGAAGTTAGAGATATATTGAACATATTGTGGAAAAGAGGAGAAATTGCTCCTTAGGAGCAATTTCTCCTCTTTTCTACAATATTTTCCATCGGTTGTTAGGTTTTCATGTATAGGCAGGGACCAGATTTTCACTTCGAGATAAGCGGTTATTCGAGATAAGCGAGGTCGAGATAACGAGAGTCAACTGTATGTGTACAGAAGTATTAAATTCAACATGACGTTGTCTCTATCGAAAATATATTCGAATCCAAAATTTGAAATTTCATGTATATCTTCATCTCATAAACAAAAATCTGCATAAAATATGTTCAGCTCATCAAAAGAACGTCCGCAAAATGTCAGATATTTCTAATGAACTATGTAACATTATACGCCGACAATTGAAAGATTTAGGGCAGATGTTTCTCATCTCCGCCTCATGCAAAATGTCAAAACAATCTGGTGTACAACATGTTAAGAAAAATATCTAATACAAGCTTCGTGTATGGAATTTCTGATACCGTAAGGGCTATCATTTTATCAATTAGCCAAATTAAACATCCAACATCAGGTAAAAATATCATATGAAGTTAATCTGCAATTTAAGAAGAGTTCGCTCAAAGATGTAGGCAGGATGATTTATGAATTGGAGCTGTGATGTTTTACAGATGATGTGCCATATGTGGACTGAATACATAGCCATAGCGACCATCTTGAAAATCTATGTTTTTCGTTTCTTCGCCTGAACCGACAGGCCAATTAACTCGAAACTTGGTAGGAAGCATCGGGATGACCTGTAGATCAAAAATAGCTAAAATCGTTTCAACCAGAGATCCAAGATGGCCGCCATGGCGGCCATCTTGAAAATCTATTTTTTGCTTCTTTTTGTTTGGTAGGTAGCATCGGGGTGATGTGTAGATCGAAAATAGTTAAAATCGTTTCGATCGGAAATCCAAGATGGCCGCCATGAAGGCCATCTTGTTAAGTTATTTTTCGCTTCTTCTCCTAAATCGAAAAGCGAATTGACTCCAAACTTGGTTGGAAGCCTCACGGTGACTTGTAGATCATACTGGTTAAAATTGTTTGGATGCGAAATTCAAGGTAACCGCCAGTTATCATCACATGTTGATAAACGAACGTACTCAGCCTTGGACATGTCGAGATATGTATGCTGACTCCATATGTTGCAGCCAACACAATGTAGAGCATGCTGATTTAACCGAACATGTGGCACAGGTGCTACACGGATATCGGATCGGTCCTGGTTTTGTGGAAATATCCCCACTCAATAAGAGTAACAAATGTAGTGATAGGAGTTCTTTTGTGGGGTGTTGATAGACCTTTATACAGCTTTCTTTTGTTTGAAGTTGCCGCTGGGAACCCGCCACGGTAAACAAAGGCAGAAATTCTATAAATACAAATATATGTACGACCAGCTTCCCAATACTTCGCTAGTACGTAATCAGAAACTTCTAGCAATAATTCTCCATCGTTAAAATCTTTATTCTTCGAATACAATGTCAATAAAACAGTTAAAAACATATTAATTATCACAACATTTAAATTCGTGTCCGCCATCTTGGCTTGCTCGATTCTATGACATGACTGACAGCCTAAATAAAACTTCATCGCACATCTGGGGTTTCTAAGCGCATTACATATCAAGTGGATAATGCATTGTCTAAAACGCACAGATTATACAATGCAATCTTTCTGTAAAATCACTTTTCATTGGTTCTTTGCTCGCAATATTTCAGATATGTAAACCTTTTACCCAGGAATAGAGGTGCATTCTGAGACTATTTACACCATATTCTTTACTGAGCATAGTACATTATTTAAGTTATTTATTTTATCTTACAAAATCAATTTCAGTAATACCGCTATCTCTCTGAATCATAAGCGCAAACGTGTTTGCTGAGCCTTTTCATGCGATTTCAATCAGGACTTCCCTGAAAATATAATTGATATCCAGCACAAGCCTTAGAAGAAGCTATTTGTACATGCAGACAGCATACACGGTATCAGACATCTTGCGAAACTCATCACGAAAACATG
Source organism: Anodontia alba (assembly GCA_964016985.1). NCBI lineage: Eukaryota > Metazoa > Mollusca > Bivalvia > Lucinida > Lucinidae > Anodontia > Anodontia alba. Next base: position 11,357,375 of record OZ024836.1, on the reverse strand, counting down.
CCTATATAATTTTGACCCCTTAAACCCCACTTTTATATAGTAAAACTGGGGTTCACAGGGGTATACATTATTTTTCTTATTTCTGCTCAAAACATAGATTGTGGGTACTCGTTAGAACCACCTCGTCGAGGCGGTTCTAACAAGCACCAACAATCTATGTTTTGTGCAGAAATATGAAAAATATCAGAATTTTTTATCTGAAATTTTTCATTTTTTGGTGGTAAAATATTCAATATTGTTGTATAGGCGTGTTTTCATAATGACGTATCTTGCAAAGCAGTTTACTGGGAGTAGAACAGCAGCTGATAACGTTACATTATTTGACAATGCATCTGGATGTGTAATATCCCAACCAGGTGTCGATCGAAATGTCACCTGGATAAATTCAATATACATTACGAAAACACGCCTATTCAAATACACTGAAAATTTTACCACCAAAAAATGACAAAATTTCAGATAAAATAGTCTGATATTTTTTTATTCATATTTCTGCTAAAAACATAGATTGTGGGTACTCGTTAGAACCGCCTCGTCGAGGCGGTTCTAACGAGTACCCACAATCTATGTTTTTGAGCAGCAATAAGAAAAATAATGTATACCCCTGTAAACCCCAGTTTTACTATATAAAAGTGGGGTTTATGGGGGTCAAAATTGTATAGGCGTGTTTTCGTGATGTATAGATAACAACAGCTAACACAGTAGCAACGGGAGTAGTATTGCTGATAAGGAGACATTATGTGACCATGCATTTGGACATGTAATATTCTAACTAAGTATCGATCGAAATGAAACCTGACTAATTTTATTGATATGTAGATAACAACAGCTAACAGAAGCAACAAAAGTTTGCAGCCTGCAAGATTAATTTCATAATAAATTAATAAAAATATCAATATTAGCAGTAATGCTGCCAATAAACTTTCAGGAAATACCTAGGCCCAGTGGTTCAAAGCATTGTTAGCTTAACGAGTTCGTTTGTGGTCAAAATGTTAACTGTTCTAGTAAGTACAATATCTAATTCAGAGGTATTTTTGCTGAAAAATGTGAATAGCTTTTGCACATGCGAAAGTTGCTCATTTTTAACAGCAAAAATATTAGGGTATATGCCATATTTAATACTTAAAGTTTTAACGATACCATAACTAACAACATCGTTCGTTCTGAACATTTGGACCCAGGTTGTCATCACATGTATAATTATGGTTGTTACATGTAATCAAGGAGAACGGATACACACTTTCAGGAAGGCAAGACTATCCGAAATTCCTTCAAATATCAGGGAATAGCAGCAGAAAACAGAAAATCTACTAACAACAGGAATGTGAGTTGGCGAGTTAAAAGCGGGTTTTTTTTTTTTTTTTGCCATTATTTATCCCTAATCTCTCTTTTGGTGCCTCGGAATGTCTGCGCTTCGTGGCATTAGCTGGGTATTTTTATCAATATTTTGGTAGAATTGAACTATGTTTCGTCGCGATTGCAAATAAACATTTTGTCGAAAATATTAATGACATTATGCGGAGGCGCTGCTTGCATCCTCTTTGAAAATTGTTACACATTGCAGCACTGTTTGTCAGCACTGCCTACGAAATATATGTTACAACTGCAAATAATGTTTTACGGTTATTTTAAGTTTATTTGTCATGTTTCTTATTGTCAGGCCACTAACTAAAGGAGTGTTTAGCCATGCCGGGGTGGCTCTCTATGACTGAGGTGCGTTTAGGGTTTATATGTTAACTATCAATTTAAGGAATACCCAGAAAAGGTTACAATCACTAAACACAGCCCTTCCAATGCATCAGATGTTGTACCACTTTATTCCGAATGGTAGACTCTTCTACCTCAATTTTTTGGCAGAACCGTTTCCAATAGAAGGTGTGCCTGGTTAGGTTTTATTTTCACCAAGCTTTCTAGAGATTTCTGTATTTAATGCAAAAGTAAAGACCCTGATCAGACGCCGAATTCTGTGGCGTCTGATCTGGGTCTAAACTAATTACCATGTTCCTTTTGGGGGCGCTAGGCATAAATGGATTAAATTGTACGAAACTATATTCAGAAACTGACACACTAACGGAATAGACAAGCGCAGCGGAACAGTATTGCAACAGAAGTGCCGCCTTGAAACGTCCAACAGTAAAATTATTTGGGGCCTAATCCTGTCTCTAAATGCGCTCAAAATCGTCTTTAATCCTGACACAAATCCGGGTATACATAAACAGGCCTCGAGGTTATAAAACTTTTTTCATGCTCAGCTCAGCTGAACATGAAATGTTCTCTGCAAATGAATATGAAAATGCCAGCAATAGAGAAAATGTCATGCTCAGCTATGTTTAGCAAGAAAAAATTTGCAATTGACAGTAAATTAGGATTCGTTAGCATGAAAAAGTTCAAGCTCAGCTGAGGTGTGCATGGAAAAAGTTTTATAACCTCGAGGCCAGACTTTGACAGAGGCAAGATCATACTACTAGCAACTGCAACGCTTTGTGTGAATAACTGTGCCTGTGACGGAAATGTGGCAGATGAAAATTGATACGAAATAATACCATTCATATTCGAATGCACATCCAGATGGCATGCAACGGAGTAAAGTACTTTGTTCTAATTATTTATTCTATCTTAATTTGCGCAATACCGCTATCTCTCTTGATCATAATAGCAAACGTGTTTGCCGTAGCATTTTAATGCGATTTCAATTTGGACTTTCCTGAAAAAAAAATGTGGACCAGCTATTTGCACGTACATCATAGATTATACATTATATCAGACATCTCGCAGACGGATTGTTCGTCGCCACTGTGAACAGACATTTTTTGCATAAAGTCAAAATTACAAAGCCTGTTTTGGACTTTTCCCGCAGCGTTTCTCTTTGTTTGCACAATCGAAACCGTTCCTTTCTGCTTCGATTTTGCAAAGATAATTTGGCTACATGTAACCTAGCAAGGATTCCATCAACATCAGCTTGCCGTGTTCTATTTTCATTTCATATATGTTCAGGCAAAACGTTAGCTGCAGCACAAGCCAGAATTTGATATTCAGATGTCTGTGAACTTATTGTAAGTCATGGCCCTCGTCACAGGAAATAACTGATTTCTCAAATTGAAAAATTTAATGCAACAGCCGCCTGTGCACTGTTTAAATTCAAAACATGTCGCACACAATTACACTTTAACTGATAATTTCTTTCATAATTGAAGACAAGTTTTTCTTGTTTTCACTTGGTAACATGTCAATTTAAACTGGCGTATAATTTTTCGAATTCAAATAATCGGACATTTTCCATTAAAAGGAACGGAACTGTGATCCAAATCGGTAATTATCCAGGAAATTAACAGTTAGTAAATGTTTAATGTCATTGTTCTGAATTGTGATTGCATGATTGCATGATTTAACATTTTATTGCACTGAAATGTTCGTGACATATTTTTCGTTCTGCCATAGCAACACGTGGAGTAAATATAAGCGTAATTTATAAGAATAATTATTTTGTTGATGTTATGAAATGAATCGCATGATGAGAATGGACGACTGTGTATTAAATAGAATAATCCAATAGCACATTAAGGCGGGCTGATTCTGTAGCATGTATAAGCAGGCTGAAAATCAAGGCCCAAAACGTTTCCACGGGGAACAGTTTGAGCCGGCCAAAGACTGGTTTCTATTGGACCAGAGCTTATAGACGTATCCACGTATAGATTAAAATAGATTTGCATAGCTTCTAGGACAAGTATAGTAACTAGCTGATGTATCTGTATAGGGACTTGTTACACTTTCAAGAGAAGCAACTTTGTTTTATGTTAAAGAATAGATACATGCACCGTATTATGTTGAACTTCAATATATTTTATTTTTAACATGAATGAGTAGATAGTGCAGTGCCTATTAACCGTTGTCCTGCTGAACCCGGATATACGCTGCCCTTACGGACAGTGTAAATCAAGATCAGTTGGCTTTTAGCTGATCTGGATCAGCACTGTTTGACATTCAGTATGTCAATTTATATCAACAACCTAAATCAAGATATCTGATTTGCTGAAAATTTGAAATTGGCGTGGCATCGTAGTCTATTCAGCATGACGCCTAAAATTCTTAAAGAAAAAGTTTGTGGGCCTACATTGGTTGTCGTTTGGTCATAAGCTTTTAGATACATACCCAGTAGTTACATGAACATTTTCAAGATTTACTTTAAATATGGTGGGGAGTACGTCAGAGCCTCTCGAGTTATATTTCTAGAGCCAAGGCACATACGGGCGTACGTTGCTCGCTTCTAATATTAATGGAAACTGAAGAATCGAGATTGCCGTAATCAAACTTCTTGTTTGCGCTTGGCTGTCAATGTATGTGGTCGGGCAATCGTGGTCCTGTTTGTGGTTTTCTTGAGTTCTGGCCTCGAGGTTATAAAACTTTTTTCATGCTTAACTCAGCTGGAATTTTCATACTTATTAGCAGGGGAATTGTCATGCTCAACTATGTTTAGCAAGAAAGAATATGCAATTGTAAGTTATTCGCGATTTATTAGCAGGACAAATTTCACGCTCAGTTGAGTTGAGCATGAAAAAAGTTTTATAACCGCGGGGCCTGGCTTCCGGCCGCCATTGAGCCCTTTGTGCTTTATTTTATCATATTGTTTGTGAGAATGTGTGTTTCAATGTAATGTTTCACTGAATAGATGGAGGACCCTTATTACGGGTCCGAATATAGAAATTTTACTGGCACTAGAATCGGAAAAATATACAATTTATTTCGATATGTGAAGAAGAAAGTTTGAACATGCCGGTATATAAAAGAACTGTATAACAAATATTTATACATTGCATTTCGCGAAAACAGACATGTCTCTACGGCAGCCCAGTTGATACTTAACAATTCCAAGCATGCAAAACTTTAATTGTTCAGATTAAGTTCATTGAAAAGAAAGAAAAAAACTGCAAACGCACTGTATACCCGACAATAACGACACTTACCTGTACAAAACCAATACGAAACGGATGACTGATCATTACCGTACATTGTGTATACATATAGATTTACTTGAAATCCACAAACCGGTTCCTTTGCAATTTTGATTCCTTTCAGATGTAGTCAAAGACACTGCGTTGAAAACGGTTGGAAAAAAATATAACTGAAATCATGGGTTATATAAAAGCCCGCTGTAAGTTGGGATTGAGTGTCAAAAGCATACATGGTAAGGTATGTATTGTTTTTGGGGATATGTTTATGGGGATAAACAAATTTTCCACAGTGTATAGGTGGTTTACATTCAGTTCCGGTCAGGAATCAGTCAAAGATACCCCTAGGCCGGAAGACCCAGGTCTGCAGTAACCAAATCTAACATTAATAAGCTCGTCAATTATTGAGAAAGATGCGCGTTTCACTGTCAGACAGATGACACAAACAGTAAACTTGGGTTAAGCGTCTGTCTGTTTTCTCCCCTGAACGTGTGTCAGTTCGTCTTATATCCAACCGACCTCCGTTCAAAACCCCGATAAACCTGACCACAAGCACGTGGATAGGCTTTAACAATGATAAATATGACCGTACACATGTTTCTTGGCATAAGGTCCGCGTCAAGCCAAAAAGAAAAAAAAAAAAGTATGTCTTCAAACATGGGCAAAATGCGCAGATCAAGATTATCCTATGCATACACGTGGATGATCCGGGCCTTTGCTCTCCATAGATACATTTTGTACTATCCAGTGGTTTTGCTAGCGGACAGTGAAGGCTCTGATCAGCCTGCGCGGATGCGCAGGCTGATCTGGGCCTTAGCTGTCCGCATTTGCCTGAACACACGTTTATATACTGGTCAAATATTGTCAGCGCGATAATGCGAATGCTTTCTCTAGAATCGACATATTATCTGTTATATCTATTATCTGTTTGAAAGCATCATCTTAAATGTACAATCTATACGCCTTGCTACTGGCTTCGTTCTTATTATCTATATAAAATTTACTCTGGAACTAGCGCCGACAGGTTCATCACTTGGGAGAGTTTTTTTTTCTTCATACGTTGGCTATGATATAAAGCGAATTTCCAGCACAGTTCATCTCAAAAACCGAGTTAAGCAATTTGATTTAAACATCGCCATGGATATGAATGGATGACTGATTGATTGCCTAGCAGCCCAGGTTATTGATATCATCAGTTTTCAGCAGGCACACAAGGTTGAAATAACATTTTTTCAACGTTAATTCAACGTCCGAGACGCTGAATCAACGTTGGATCGACGTTGTTTCATCGTTGAGTGCTCTCTGGGAAGGTTTGACCATCTCTTGTTTTCAGTTAGATTATTTGTCATTTCATTTTCGAGAATAGGCATCAGTCCATAGGAAACTGTAAAGTTAATTTAGTTGATTTATGTATTTATTTATTTATTTTTCAAACACATAATATACAGTTGAACTTCAATGGCTTTACAATCTTGGGGACCATGGAAAGTCGTTCTAGACATGGACAGTTCGAGTCACATCGGTTAATACTAGCGCAAGGTTAGGAGGCAAACGGTGATAATTTAAGAATGTCTTTTCGATCTTCTATACAATAATACCTATCGGAAGAAATTCCAGGAGACTCATTGAAGTTTTATTGTATTCAATACATAACATGTCCCATAAAGCACATAGATGCTACAATGCATTACGAAAACACGCCTATTCAAATATACTAAAAATTTTACCACCAAAAAAATCAAAATTTTCAGATAAAAATATTCCGATATTTTTCATATTTCTGCTCAAAATATAGATTGTGGGTACTCGTTAGAACCGCCTCGATGAGGCGGTTCTAACGAGTACCCACAATCTATGTTTTGCGCAGAAATAAGAAAAATAATGTATACCCCTGTAAACCCCAGTTTTACTGTATAAAAGTGGGGTTTAAGGGGGTCAGTATTATATAGGCATGTTTTCGTGATGTATCTGTAATAATGCTTTGCTCTTTTGATACATAGCCTTTAATGTAAACTTAGCATTAAAAGAAACGTGGCCGATGTCTACCTATCGCTTTAGGGGTTACGGCAATTACAGAAGCACAGACAAGTCTGTGAGTCAAATCCACATTAGGATGAAGAAATAGTGCGAGTTGTGGAAGAAACAATATTGCGTTGTGTGCGATAGCGTAGATGCATGTCAGCTAAAATGTGTGCATAATATGATGTGATCAAAGACTTGCTATTCGCTCTATGGGATCCCCTGTATAATGGCCATGCAGCACAGATGCGCACCACAGCTCTGTCTATTGACATCTCTCTGTATAGTACAGTAGAAACAATTCCATTAAGTTTCACTGTGGTAAAGCTCCTCATGGTTCTTTTAGTGGTTTACTTTTGCTCAGATCAATTTGTTTTCTAGTCGTTACCTTTGATAATTTTAAGCAAACGATTGTTAATATGTTTTGAAACGAATTTGAACAAAGCCAATAACCCCGTTTCTGGATTTCAATTTGCCAGTAACTCATACAATCTCCACTACATTCTATGAAACAGGGAATTCATTTGATTTTGATACAAATTTAATTCTTAAACTTCTAAAACAAGGATACGGTTATCATAAATTGAATTAAATGAAAAACAATTTAGAAAATATTAGCTCACCTGAGCCTTTAGGCTCAAAGGTGAGCTTATAGTATAGACAAGCTCCGCCATCCGTCCGTCGTCCACCTGTCGTCTACACATTAAAACATCTCCTCCTCTGAAACCACTTAGTTTATCAGCCAAATTTCATATAGAGCGTCTCCGGAACTAAAGGGCCAATGTCCCTGGGGTTTCGTACGCAGCATTTAGGACATAGGCCTATGAAGTTTGAAAAAATGATGACCTTTGGTTGACCTTGATCTTTGTTACGGAAAGGTCAAATTTGTTACATAGCCTCCTGTAAGCAAAATTTATTTCTTTTCTTATCTGGTCGGAAAATAGAAGTTCCAGATCTTTGCTATTTGGTATGCAGCTTTATCTTGTGGACCTTTATGAAGATTGTTCAAAGTATAGCCCTGGGGTAATAAATGGCCCCGCCACAGACGTCACTTATTTTATATTTACATAAAGGGAAAATTCTTCAACCCATTTCTTCTCAGGAACCACTTGGCCAATCAAAACAAAATTTAATATGGTGCCTCAATAGTTAAGGGCAACGAAAGTTTGTTCGCTGCATCTTGGTCACATGACCAAGATGGCCGCCATGCCCATATATGCCTTTAAAAATTTTCTCCGGAACCTAAGGGTAAATGGCCCTGGGGCTTGGTATGCAACATTGGGTAGATGCGCCCAATAAATTTGAAAAAAATAATAACATTCAGTTGACCTTGACATTTTTAACGGAAAGGTCATTTTTTTCTACACAGGCTCCTATAGGCAAACTTTAAAATTCTTCTTGTCTGAAACTAGAAGGCCTTTGATATTTGATGTGTAGCTTTATCTTGTAGATCTCTACCAAGATTTCAAAAAGGTAAGAAAAAAGTCCAAATCACACAGTCACAAACCACAGCTCTTCCCAGATACCAAAAGGAAGAGGAAACAGACAAAACCAAACAAGCGCAACTCGAACAAACGTACGAAAAGCACTAAGATTAGCTCTCTCTTCCCCACGCGAGGTAATCGCAATACTAAAAGGACTGAAAACACAAGAACAAAATAACACAAGGCAAGACTTTAAAAAATCGCCTCGTAGAATGAACCACAAAGCAACAAAGAATAAGACAAAGAAGGGATCACCACTTTAGAACGGTCCAAGTTTAGCCCTGGGGCAAAAAAATGGCTCCGCCTCAGAGGTCACTTGTTTTACATAGACTCATATAGGGAAAACTCTTCAAACGTCTTCTCTTCAGAAACCACCGGGCCAATTAGAGCCAAATTTCATATGGCTCCACACTGTATAGGGGGAACGGAAGTTTTTTCGCCGCATCTGGGTCATATGACTAAGATGGCTGCCATGCCCATATAAGGTAAAACCCTTTTAAAAATCTTCTCCGGAACCAAAGGTCCAATGACCCTGGGGCTTGTTATGCATTATTGGAGACATTGGCCCAATAATGCTTGAAAAAATTATAATTTTCGGTTGACCGGAAAGGTAATTTTTCTACATAGATCCTATAGGAAAAAACTTTCAAATTCTTCTTGTCTGAAAGTAGAAGGCCGAGGCCTTTGATCTTTGGTATGTAGCTTTATCTTGTAGGCTTCTACCGAGACTTTTCAAATTGTAGTCCTGGGACAAAAATGGCCTCGCCCCAGGGGTCACTTGTTTTACATAGGCCCATATAGGGAAGATTCTTCAAATGTCTTCTCTTCAGAAACCACTGGGCCAATCAAAGCTAGATTTCATATGGATCCTCAATGAATAGGGGGAAACTCCTTTAAAAATCGTCTCGAAAACCATAGGATCAGTGGCCCTGAGGCTTAGTATGCAATATTTGGGACATGGGTCCAATAAAGTTTGAAAAAAATTATAACCCTTGGTTGACCTTGACCTTTTTTTATGGAAGAGTCAAACTTTTATATAAACTCCTATAGGCAGAACTTTAAAATCATTCTTGTCTGAAACTAGAAGGCCCAGGCCTTTGATATTTGGAATGCAGCTTATCTTGTAGACCTCTACCAAGATTATTCAAACTATAGCCCTGGGATAAAAAGGCCCCACGCCAGGAGTCACATGTTTTACATAGACTTGTATTCGAAAAAAAAAACAACTTTATAAAACTTCTCTGAAACTATGCCTTTGATATTTGGTATGTAACTTCATCTAATGAGCTTCTATCAAGGTTGTTCAAATTAAAGCCCTGGGGTAAAAAATGGCCCTGCCCTTGAGCTCATTTGTTTTATATAGACTCATATAGGGAAACACTTAGAAATCCTCTTGTCTAATATAGGAGGCCAAGACTTTTGACCTTTGGTATGTACCTTTATCTAGTAGGTCTTTTCCAAGATTTTAAAATGGGATTAAAAATGGCCCTGCCTCGGGGCTCCTTTGTTTTACATAGAAACATATAGGGAAACACTTTGAAAAAAAGTGTTCTTGTCTGATACTGTAAGGCCCAGGCCATCGATATTTGGCATATAGCTTCAGCTAGAGGGCCCTGGGGTCAAAATGGTTCCATTCCATAGGTCATTTCTCTTACACAGACGCGTACGGGGGGAAATATTAAAAACCTTTATGTGTAAAAATAGAAGGCCCAGGCCTTTGACATTTGGTACTTAATTTTATCAAATGGACCTTTACCAAGATTGTTTACAATTTAGCCCTGGGGTCAAAAATGACCCCGCCCAGGGTTCACTTGTTTTACATAGACTCATATGGGATTTTTTTAAACCTTCTTGTGTGAAACTAGAAGGACCAGGCCTTTGATATTTAGTAATTTTATCAAAGCCATATTTTATGTGAAAATTCTGTTTTGCCAAATTAAGTAAAGCTACATTCCATATCAAGTTACTGTATAATACAGAGATCGAAGGTTTTTCAAACTGTACTGGCTACCATACTTTTTGTTTCACTCTTTAAAAATGTTACCAAAAGCTTGCTTAGAAAAAAATGTCTCAGGTGAGCTACAGGACCATTGGTCCTCTGGTTATTATTTGTGGATGGCGATGTTTTATCCTGCTGGCCCCAAGCGAGGTAATCGCAATGATAAAAGGACTAAAAAAAAAAGAAACAAAATGACACAAGGTAAGACATAAAACAAATCGCCTCGTAGAATAAACCACAAAGCAACAAAAAGTAAGACTAACACCGCCTTAAAACGGTCAGTAGAGTAAACCACTAGGGGGGGGGGGGGGGGGGTGGGGGGGATTAAAGCACTTTTACGGCCAGCCAACCTCACCCTGGGTCCCGATGCCACTCTTAATCACAACTATTAAAACAGAAAGCAAAATAGGCAGCTGTTGAAGGTGACCAAAATGCTAGCACCACAACACAATAGTAAAACAGAAAGCAAAGTGGGCAGCTATTGTAGACGGTGACCGCACAACACGTATAGAAAAAAAAGTAAATAAAAAAAAACAAAAAAACAAAAAAAAAAAAAAAAAAAAAAAAAACAGAAAGAACGCGGGAACCACATAGCTACAAAGAGTAAGAACAACACGAGGACCACCGCCTTAGAACGGTCAGTAAAGTAAACTACCGGGGATTTTAAAGCACTTTTACAGCTAGCCAACTTCGCACAACAGTTTCTAAGTTTGATCGTCGTTACACTGAATTAGTACCTAAATATAAATTTGGATATAAAAATCAATATTTCAACAAGAAAGCTTTGAATCCAATATTTATGATGCTTTAGTAAATAAACTAAGGAGAGTTGTTGTAAGGCGTGTTTTCTGAACAATGTAAAAGGTCTATAAACCTATTTAGAATATAAGATATAATGTGGCTGTTTTTCGATAAACTGCACGCTTAGTTGTTAACCCAATGAAGGTTGACAGCCCTGCTGCGTCTTTAATTGCACGACAATAAATCGGACCGCAGACTCAGAGACGACTCAAAACTAACCCTTTTGTAGATAATATGTCTGACCTTACTTGTCCGTGGACAGACTTACCATGGTTCAAACAGTAGGTTTTTTGTCCTCAAAGATAAACCACCTTTTCTTCTCAGGACAAGGTACATGTATACGCCCTGGGAGTCGCTTTCTGACTTGACATACAAGGAATATTCTATAACGCTATGAAAGCGAGTTCGTTTAATTGCAAGTATGTAGCCGAAATGTACTGAGTGCAAAGTTCCCACTATAATTCTGGTAACCTTTGTTGTGATTGATCACCAATTACAACTACGTAGTTTCTAATCTTATCTAATTTCTTTGTTTATATTGACAGAGTTTAAAAACAGAATGATTCATTGATAGCGGTCGTTGATGCACTGGTCGCAGCTGTCCTTAATTATTTGGTTTTAGAATATCAGTATTTGACGGATCAGTTATATTATTGTTAATGCAGTCTAAGGCGGTGGTCCCGGTGTTAGTCTTACTCTTTGTTGCTTTGTGGTTTATTCTACGAGGCAATTTGTTTTATGTCTTGCTTGTGTCATTTTGTTCTTGTGTTTTCCGGTCCTTTTGGCGTTGCGGTTGCCTCGCTTGGGGAGGAGGGGGGCTAGTCTTGGTGTTTTTCGTTTGTGCTTGTTTAGATTTGTTGGTTTCCTCTTCCTCTTGAGTGTCTGGGAAGGGCTACGGTTTGTGATTGTAGCACTCCTTGGACTTTTCTCTTACCTGTTTTTTTTTCTGCATATAATTGACGTAACTTTTAACTATGTTCAGAATAGTCTTTTCTCCCATATTTTATGTGTTCCAATATACTTGTTTTATTCAAACGACGATGCTGGCAAAACATAATGATGCAAATGAGGAGTCGATTAGTCGATAAACCCCAAATTATCTCCTTCGATCCTGGGTTTAACCCATTGTTGTCGGGATACCCGTAAAAGGGTAATTGGGAAACAGTGCAGACCCAGATCAGACGCCGCAGAACGCGGCGTCTGATCAGGGTCTCCACTGTTTTCAAATAGTTTAGCCATTTTTCTCTAGGAATATGTAGATCTCATACATGTAGCCGGACGTACCTAAAATTGAAATTGGACTCTTCCAATAAATTGTGGGGAGAGTCTATTCAGTATACAATGGATTAAATCATTATATTATTATCCTTGGAACCCGCAGTTACAATTATTACTTCGTGCACAACAACAAATACACTTAAGAATCGAGTTTGTCTGGGCAAATTGCACAGCCTGTTATGTTCGTCCTGTTTGCAAATACAAATGTATTTGCAGGAGCACATTTCCTATTTTGTTCTTGACAAATCTATGAACTTTTTTTGTCTTAATACCATCGTGTTTGATGTATAGACCTGTCTGTTCTGTCTTATCTAGCCTTGTGAGCAACTCACGTGGGTAAAAGAGTGCAGGTCGCCTGTATAGTCGTTTCTATTCTGGCTGTCTCGCTTTGCTCTTGCTATCTGATGTAGGCTGCGATCTCTGTGTGATGCTTTCTGAACTTTCTTTTGTTTTCTAAATCGAAATATTACATTGTTCACTTCAAGGACAATACAGGAAACTTTAGAGCTACCCAGACATGTTTACTAAGATAATGACCAACTTTAGTATGGTAGGCGACAGACAATAGACGTTAATATGATAGACAAAAACATAATTTCCTGAAGTAACTCTTTTAGTTGAGCGATTTGAAATAATTGAATATGACATAAGATACAATAAACGGGAACAATTTGCCATAGTTTGATATACTTGAGTCCCAGTACGGTTTGTAATTTAGTACGTAGTGTAGAGGACAAAATGATGACGAAATTAGTTATATCACTAGGGGCAGATTCAAGGGTATTCGCGGGGTTCATTTAAAACCCCCTGGATTCATTCGAATCCCGCTTTGACTCAAAACTTTTGTGTTTACCCTAAATATTCACATCCTCTATCTTTATCGTATCTCTTTGACAATTACCAAGTCCTTTACTACTTGTGAATGTGTGTAAAAGCGTAAGGTGAGTGACAAACAGTGTAGACCCAGAAGAGATGTTTTGGGTCTGCACTGTATGCTCATGCAAGCCTGTCCAGAAAAGTAAGAGTAACGGTAATTTGATCATTCGTCCTCCCTTAGAAATCATCCTGGATCCGCCCCTGTTTGAAAACAGTTTCACTAAAGAAATTTAAATCAATTAACTCATACTAATGTCGACATTATTTTAAGACTTATATTCTAATGCAAACATCATTATAATTTTTGTATAGAGATTGCGTTCAATCTTGTATTATTATCATGGCTTTTTTTTTTTTTTTTATTTAAGTTACATATTCGTACAACGTTGTTTGAAAAAAGCTGAAAACTAAAGAAGCAGTTTGAGCACGGTCTATATAGTTTCCTGTTGCGTGTCTTTTCTCTTACCTTTTTTTCAAATTAATAGGTTTAGAAAATTACTTTACTGTGGATCCAGGAACAAAATGCTGCAATAATTTTCTCGATCAATTAACTAAAATTAATCAGTTGCATATAAAACAATGTTACAGTGAATGAGGAACATTTTTTTTTTTTTTTTTTTTTTTTTTTTTTTTTTGCTTTTTTGCTTAGTGCCCAACCTTCATAGATACCTATTATATATACAGTTTGATAATATCGATGCTCGAAAAAAAAAACTAAATAAAACCAAAAGTTCGGAAAAGTAAAAAATATGATTAAGTTCAAAACATGGCAAAAACGATACGAATTATTCTGAGGATTATATCCAAACTCCATGCACATCTTCAGATTATGACAAAAACCAAAACCACGTGTACAAATAAAATTTGAGGATCGTATCAAAAAAAAGGTAAGAGAAAAATCCAGGGAGTGCCACAATCACAAACCGCAGCCCTTCCCAGACCCCAAGAGGAAGAGGAAACCGACAAATCTAAACACAAGCACAAATCGAACAAACGTATGAAAAGCACTAAGATTAGCTCCTTCTTCCCCAAGCGAGGTCATCGCAATACTAAAAGGACTGAAAAACACAAGAACAAAATGACACACGGAAAAAAAGACATACAACAAATAGCCTCGTAGAATAAATCACAAAGCAACAAAGAGTAAGACTAACACCGGGACCGACGCCTTAGAATGTCAGTAGAATAAACTACCGGGGGGTTTAAAGCACTTTTATAGCTAACTAACCACCCTGGGTCCCGATGCTACTCTTAATACAGAAACACATAAAAATTCGGTTAGCATAAAGGCTCCCAACTCAGTCAATGTATCAAAGCGAAAACATAAAAATCAAATGCGCGTCATGACCATTGCAAGATCACTTTCTGTATAATTTAAAAAGATCGGCATAAAACTGTAGGAGGGGTTACGGACACAATGTACACACAGCCAGATGGTGCGGAACAGCGCACTATGAACCACGGAAATCCGAATACCATGTTCAAACCCCATGCATATATTCAGGCCATGACAAAATCACGTATACAGTTTCAAGAAGATCAGAATAAAACTGTAGGAGAAGTTACGGACACAAGTTACCCAATATCCATATACTTTGATAGTATCTTAGCCTAAAAACTGACTGTGTTCAAAACGCGAAAACAATGATGAACAAATAATCTGAAGATTCTGACTAAATCCCATGCACATCTACAGACCAGGATAAAAACACTAACAAAACACACACACTATATTTTTACAGTTTCTAACCAAAAAGTCGGCATAAAACTGTAGGAGGAATAATGGTCACGAGGTACATACTGTCAGAGGATGCGGAACTTCGATAAAGCGGTGGACAATTTAACATTAGGAAAACAAGCCTATTTAAATATATTGAAAATTTTACAACCAAAACTGAAAAATTTTCAAATAAAAAAAATCTGATACTTTTCTCATTTCTGCTCAAAAAAGGCGGTTCTAACTAGTACCCACAATCTATTTTTTTTTTTCAAGCAGAAAACAGAAAAAAAATAATGTAGACCCCTGTAAACCCTTAAGGAGGTCAAAATTATATAGGTATGTTTTCGTGATATAAACGCATTTTACCTTCACATGTAACAATCGAAACAATTCACAACACACGTTAGACTAATGTTCGTGTCGTTAAAAAAGAAAAGATAAACATAATATTGTGCTGTCTTTAACTCTCAGCATCTGGGCAAAACTCTCGCAGACGATATGTTGAAATATTTTTCTCAATATATTTCCCAGATAATAGGCTTTGACATTTTACGAAAATGTCTACAAAGGAGGTAATTTGCATGAAATTTCAAAGCTTATTTTCTGGGAAAACTAAGAAAAAAAAATCACAAATTTATCGTCTGCTGAATTCGCCCAGAGAGTAGTAAAGGTAAAAACGATAACTCAAGTACATGCGCAGCTAAGTGCTAATTAAAGTACCAGTCACACCGAGCAAAATTTGATTTTAACATGAACAAATGCTACATGATCTTTCATGCATATCGTTCAATTGGTGGGACAGCTATGTTTGTTATGAACAAACCAGAAATTACATTTCTGCTAAGGTACTAATTGAATGCCAATCGTGTCAATTTAGTCACCGAAATAAGCAGCTTGTAACGAGGTTAGATTATTTCTCAATGAGCCGGGGCACAGCATTTCCTACAAGACTGCATGTGCGCCCAGTGAATACTCAGATCAGCCTGTGCATTCGCAGTCTGATCAGAGTCTTCACTGGGCTCTCTGTGGGTAGCCAAGGGACAAAATCGTCTTTAGACATACAATGAAGAATCTAATCAACTGCGCTAATGCGCAGGCTGAGACAAGTCTTGACTGGGTGCACTTTCAGTTTTGTAGGAAAAGCTGTGCCCCGGCTCAGATATGATTACCATCATTCATACGGCTCTGGCATAAATTGCTGCTTTTCATTTCTTTATGTTTGTCATTTTGTTCACACGAAATATTTCAGCATGTATAAAGAAGAAAAATGATCATTATTGTTCTCCATGATGTGGTCAAGTAAACTCTTATATCTGCCATATAGCTGGCCAGGTTTCTGCAAACAGTCAATTTCTAGTTTGTTAGTCCTTTCGACCATGTTAATCTTTAATATCACGCATGTTTCGAAATTTGGATTGTGCTACTATGCGTTGCTCATGAACAAAAGGTATCTGAACCCGATGAGAAAAAAAATACCAATATTTACAGTTAATAAACTTTTGTTATTCAAAACACAACATAATGTTGTAAGGTCCCTTTTGTGAGCCGGGGTGGGGGTGTTGTAAGGCGGGGGATGGGGGAGAGGGGCATATAACTTTATCATTGATTCGTATGAACCCGGAATTCTTCATCCTCCCATAGGGAATATATTTTATTGCGTACTGCTGAGCGTGTGGATTTCCTGCTAACTTTTATCCCATTTATGGCGAATGAACTATTCTACCATAACTCTTTGGACCGGTCCATTTCCAGCAGAAGAAGTGTCTGCTTAATTTTCATTATTACCATTATTATAGAAACACCTTTATTGAATGCAAACAGTGCAGACCCTTAACAGACAGTGGTGTCTGAGCTGGTACTACACTGTTTGTCAATATCCCTTTATGGAACCATCACGAAAACATACCTATAATATTTTGACCCCCTTAAACCCCACTTTTATATAGTAAAACTGGGGTTTACAGGGGTATACACTATTTTTCTTATTTCTGCTCAAAAACATAGAATGTGGGTACTCGTTAGAACCGCCTCGCCGAGGCGATTCTAACAAGTACCCACAATCTATGTTTTGAGCAGAAATATGAAAAAATATCAGATTTTTTTATCTGAAATTTTCAATTTTTGGAGGTGAAATTTTCTATATATTTGAATAGGCGTGTTTTCGTAATGGTTAGGCATAAATGGGTAAATGTAAGATTATTTTTCGTCTTAACTTATTTGGCTGCTGTTACAATTGAGTAACGTCCTGATGAAAATGATCGCATAAATGTAAATATCTCAGAACGTTTTAGATTTTGGTGAATCGTCATGTATACTTACTGGAATACTAAACCTTTGCAAGTTTCTTATTTTATCATGAAACATTTATGTTGTGTCCGGCGATTCTAATTAGTACACTCAACATACCATTATTTAATAGAAGATCGAAAAGACATCCCTAAATTACCCCCATTTGCCTCCTGACCTGGCGCTATAATTAACACTCGGTAGCTCGAGCTACCCATGTCTAGAACAAATTTCCATGGTTCCAAAGATTTTTGAGCCATTGAAATTTGGCCGTTTATATAGCATTTTTATTGACGGGTATCCGATTACTTTTGCAGACAATTACTTCCCTTGGACTTACAGTCAGTTTTTAATCGCCCTGACTTTGTTTCGTTACTTATATATACAGTTGAAAAAAAGTTCACGGTGCATGATGTGTAACTATGCAAAAAAGGAAAAAAATGACTTCACATGTCAAAGTTTGCTTAAATAATCTTATAGTCAAGCTTTGAATTGTCCTGAATTTGTTTTGTTAGTAAACATGAAATATATAGATATATTATTGAAAAACGAGAAAAGTTTAACGGCACAAGATGTGAAATCTTTGCAAAGAAAAGGATAAATGACCACATGTCACAGGTTGTAATAATCTTAAAATTATAGAATTACAAACATGTTTCGCCTTGACGGCTCTTCAGTGTATAACATTATCTAAATCAGAACGATGATACCTGGAAACAGATCAATGTCTAAAGTAGCGTTACTTTACTTCAAGTTACGTTTCAATACATTGTTGATAGTCACATTTATATAATCACAATAACAGTTTATAAAATTTGTTATTCTTCTATCATATGTCTTGTAAAAGACGTTTGCACTCCTGTATGTTCTGCACCCATTTGGTATTTTCTGCGCATCTGTTCTACGTGCCTGTCTCTTTAATTGCATTTCAGTCCAAAACGTTTATTCAAATCTTCGTTATTCTTTCATTCAATGTTCCTTTCTGCTTATCATCTTCTATTCTAAATACATGCAATGACCATTTTATTCCAAAACGCAGACATGTTTTATTGTTTAAGGGTGTTCATGTTTCGTTGTGTTTCGGTCTTCAGTATTAATTGAATTATCTTTTTCTTTACAATCTGTTTCTAGTTATTTAAGTATTATGTTACGTTACTTTATTTTAAAAGTCTTACTTTAGTCATCCTCAATCCCCTTTAGTTAAGGCGTTGTTGAGAAGTCCAATCTCTGGAAATTCTATTGTAACCTCTTTTTCCTTGTTGCATAATTCAATATGTATTTTAAGATGTCCAATCTCTACAGTATTCAAGGTGTTGTTGAAAAGTCCAATCTCTAGAATATTCGAGGCGTTGTTGAGAAGTCCAATCTCTAGAATTTTCAAGGCGTTGTTGAGAAGTCCAATCTCTAAAATAGTCAATGCTTTGTTGAGAGGTTCAACAAGGAAAGGAAGGCTACGATGGAATTTATAGAGATTGAACTTCTCAACAACGCCTTGAGTAAATGGGATAGAAGATGACTAAAGTAAGACTTTTAATCAAGAAACTTAACGTAATAATAAGATGACTATAGTCATATTGGAAATGATAAAGCAACTAACACTGAACTTAAAAAAAAATAAAAACGTTTGAAAAAATGGTTATTGCATGGAAATTAAATAGAAGGTGATACGCAGAAAGGAACATTGAATGAAAGAATAACGACGATTCGATTTAAAGATTAGAACTGAAATGCAGTGAAAGAGACACGCTCATAGAAGAGATGCGCAGAAAGAAAATAATGCAAGAGTTCAAAAGCACAGTCGTGCAAAAGGCATTTACAAAATATATGGTAGACAAATAATGAATTTTATAAACTATTATTTTGATTTTATAAATGTGAATACAAACAATGCATTGAAGCGTAACGCAAAATATATGTAAAGTAACGCTATGTTAAACGATTATCTGTTTCTAGTTATCAGCGTTCTGATTTAAATAACGTCAAGGCGAAACATGTTTGTAATTTTATAATTTTAAGATTATTAAAGCAAGCTGTGACATGTGAAGTCATTTTTCCTTTTTACATATATATAGAAAAACCTCAATGGCTTGAACGCCTTTGGGGCCATAGAAATTCATTCGAGACATGGGTAGTTCGAGACACTGAGGGTTGATCATGGCGCCAGGTTAGGACGCAAATGGTGAAAATTTAGCTTATTAAATATTTTGCTCTTCTATACAATAATGGTATATTGAGTGTACTCATTAGAGTCACCTTTATGAGGTGATTCTATTCAGTAAACACAACATACAGGATCATGATAAAATAAGAAAACATCCTTAAATATATGTTTTCTTGAGCTAGCGGAAGAATTTCGTAGGGGCTCAAAAACGAGTTCAAATCATCTCAGGTAAACGAACCATCGATGTTCGAGTCACCGAGGTTTTAATATATATATATATATATATATATATATATATATATATATATATATATATATATATATATATATATATATATATATATATATATATATATATATATATATATATATATATATATATATATATATATATATATATATATATATATATATATATATATATATATATATATATATATATATATATATATATATATATATAT
The DNA here is from genome assembly GCA_964016985.1 of Anodontia alba. Taxonomy (NCBI): domain Eukaryota; kingdom Metazoa; phylum Mollusca; class Bivalvia; order Lucinida; family Lucinidae; genus Anodontia; species Anodontia alba. Next base: position 11,337,341 of record OZ024836.1, on the reverse strand, counting down.
ATATATATATATATATATATATATATATATATATATATATATATATATATATATATATATATATATATATATATATAATATATATATATATATATATATATATATATATATATATATATATATATATATATATATATATATATATATATATATATATATATATATATATATATATATATATAT
>OZ024836.1:11095602-11336958 GCA_964016985.1 Anodontia alba | reverse complement strand
CCCGCATGTTCGCCAATGATACATGAATATAGTGAAAACTGAGTATACAGGTGTCTTCTATTCTGAATGTTTTACAAAGCGTGGACTTTCAATGTGTGCGTTCGTGTGGGTGGGTGTGTATTGGGTGATCGGTGGACTTGTGTGTTTTGTTTTCACTTCTAGTAACTCTGTTATTTGCAATTTTCCGTCTTAAACTAATTTATGACTAATATATATATATGTCCTCTTGTCTATATTATATGGTGCAAGTGCTATGGCTTACATCGCTATTGGTAATAAGGGTATTATCTTTTTTTCTGATTTCGGCTCAAAAATGTGTTTTTGTAACTCACCAGAAGCGTCTCAATGAGGTGCGTACCTCAGCGAGGTGCTTCTATTGACTACTAACAGCATATGTGTGCAGAAATCAGGACCCAGTTTTTCAAAGCGTCGTTAGCTTAACGAGCTCGTTAAGGGTCATTTCGTGAACTATTTTAGAGGATTAAATAGACAATATTCTGATTTGTTTTTGCTGAAAAAATGTGAATAGCAGTAAAAGCTACTCACATTTTTTCAGCAAAATAATTCAGCATATTTACGTGTCACTTGATGTAAATTTTAACGAATCATTAACTAACGATGTCGTTAGCTTTGAACAACTGTGCCCAGGCAAATAATCACTATGAGCCCTGTTATGGGAAGAAAGGCTTTTAAGCATATGCGAATAGCAAAGCTTCAGACATATCCTTGCAGTCTCGTCAGAACCTGTGCCTTCGCTTACGTAAGCGGTATGTCAAGAGAAAACTTCAGCCAAAGAACTAGACATGTAGTCTCGTTAAGGGACAGGGCATGCGCAGATTTAAAGATTGATTCAACGAAAAGTTCAAAGAGCTTGTCCTTGCGACGCGACCCGTTTTTATATAGAAATCAGATAAACTATCAATGTTTTTGTTAACATATTGGTTCAGCGCTGGTGCCTTGAGAAACTATTGAACAATTTACACAGATGTTTTATTATATTGGCTTGCAGTGCCAAAAGAACCGCGTCGCAAAAAAAAAAAAAAAAAAAAAAAAAAAAAAAAAAAAAAAAAAAAAAACACACACACACACACAAAAAAAAGAAAAAAAACACGTATTTTCGGACTTTTCGTCGAATCAGGCAACATTTTAGATTTTCATTTTACTTCACTGCGGCTGGTGTGGTTTACAGAGGTATACATTATTTTTCTTACTTCTGCTCAAAGCATAGATTGTGGATACTCATTAGAACTCTGCGAGACGGTTCTAATAAGTACCCACAATCTATGCTCTGAACAGAAATATGAAAACAATCAGGATTTTATCTGAAAATTTTCACTCTGGCTGGAACATTTTCAGCATCTTTAAATAGTCATGTTTTCGTAATATGTATATGAAGCGAAGTCATAAAGCTACGAAAGACCGGTAGTGACATTTCAACTACATTAATTCAAGGCTTCAACTTCACGAATTCACGATTTCAGCTTCACGAATTCACGATTTCAACTTCACGAATTCACGATTTCAACTTCACGAATTCAACTTCACGAATTCAACTTCACGAATTCACGAATTCCACTTCACGAATTCACGAATTCAACTTCATGAATTCACGAATTCAACTTCACGAATTCAACTTCACGAATTCCACTTCATGAATTCACGAATTCAACTTCACGAATTCACGAATTCAACTTCACGAATTCAATTGTTGAATTCATGAAGTTGAATTCGTGAAGTTGAATTCGTGAATTCGTGAAGTTGAATTCGTGAAGTGGAATTCGTGAAGTTGAATTCGTGAATTCATGAAGTTGAATTCGTGAATTCGTGAAGTTGAATTCGTGAAGTGGAATTCGTGAAGTTGAATTCGTGAATTCGTGAAGTTGAATTCGTGAATTCGTGAAGTTGAATTCGTGAATTCGTGAAGTTGAATTCGTGAAGTTGAATTCGTGAATTCGTGAAGTTGAATTCGTGAATTCGTGAAGTTGAATTCGTGAATTCGTGAAGTTGAAATCGTGAATTCGTGAAGCTGAAATCGTGAATTCGTGAAGTTGAAACCTTGAATTAATGTAGTTGAAATGTCACTACCGGTCTTTCGTATAAAGCCGAGTTTCCGATTTTCATTTTTTTTTGTGTGTGTCCGTTCTTTCCAAATGTAGGCTTTTAGGTTTTACATTTCAATACCGGCACTTCAGCGAGACCATGTGTCCAGTTCTTTGGCTGATGTTATCTCTTGGCCTATCGCTCAAGTGATTGAACAACTTAGACGAGGCTGTGTGAATGCGCAGGCTCGCCTTACATTTGATGTTCACATTTGCTAACGACTCTATTCCCATGATGCAGCTTTGAAGACATCCCAAGTATTGTCTTTATACACTTTTGCTACTGTGTAAAATCTAGACATCACGAAAACATACCTATATAATTTTGACCCCCTTTAACACCACTTCTATATAGTAAAACTGGGGTTTACATGGGTATACATTATTTTTCTTATTTCTGCTCAAAACATAAATTGTGGGTACTCGTTAGAACCGCCTCGCCGAGGCGGTTCTAACGAGTACCCACAATCTATGTTTTGAGCAGACATATGAAAAATATCAGATTTTTTGTATCTGAAATTTTTCAGTTATGGGAAGTGAAAGTTTCTATATATTTGAATAGGCGTGTTTTCGTAATGTTTTTCGCAAACAGTAAAATACAAAGGCGCAGCCACTGTCAAGTAACCTAAATGGGCCGCGTCAATTCACATCATCCTGCACATGCGCAAAGTTTCATCTGGGCATTTGCTCACCATTGAAACGGTCTACAGTATCTTATGAATCTCTTTGCGGACAGCGAAGGCCCTGATTAGACTGCACAGATACGCAGGCTGGTCTGGGCGTTCTCTGTTCGCATATACTTAAATACACGCTTTTGCATGGCCCGGCCCATTAAATGTGTTGTACTGTCTTTCGACAGCCAGTCTACAGTGTTACCAAGGGTAACATTTGAATGTCACAGTCGACGGTATTCGTATTCTTGAACTGACAGCATTTGTCTGCAGTGTTTGCAAAGTCAAACCAATACATCTGGCTGTGGACAGTATGTACCGACTTGTCGACACTGTCAGGAGAGTAATAGATTGTCAGACATATTAACGCTTAGCACTCTGGGTAAAATTTTCAACAGAGGACATTTTGAAATATTTTTCTTATTTTTCCCCCCAAAAAACAGGACTTTACATTCCATGCAAAGTGTCTCCATTGAAGACATTTTGCATGAAATGTCAAGTCCTATTTTCTGCGAGAAATCAGAAAAAAATATCTTGTCGTAGGCTGAATGAGCCTGGAGAGTGGTAAAGGTTAAACTTCAGGGTACTGCGGAAGAAAATAATTGCAAGACACAGTTACCTTATTTGCTCTAATGGTTTTGATATGCAGCTTGCACAAACAGCGAATCACAAACATATTAGACTACGTAGAGCATAGCCTATGATCAGAGTAGACAATGGTTGCCATTCAAATCCCGGCCCCCGTAGCCTAGTGGATAAGAGAGTTGACTCTTAATCCATTAGGTTTCTCACCGCTGTGGTTCGAGCCTAGCTCGGGTCATATGTGGGAAAGCCAAGTTCTGCTTACGGATGGTCAGGTGGTTTTTCTCCGGGTACTCCGGTTTTCGCCCACATTCGATGAACGATCGGCTCGATATAAGTGAAATATTCTTGAAAGGGCCGTAAAATCCAAATCCAAAAAAAAAAAAAAAAAAAAAAAAAAAAAAATCCCATTCATTAGATACGTCATTAAATACATCTCTGTTTTTTGAAAATTTGATCTACATGTAATTTTAGGAAAAGAAATGTCAGAAAAATGTAATTTAGGACAAGTATGGTCAGAGAGTATGGTTAGAAAGACGGTGTCCTTTTGGGTGAATAAGATTATGAAGTTTGTTACAATTAAGGGCGTGATTTCGATCGAGTAAGTTCAAGCCCAAACCCCACTCCAGTATTTGCCGGTCCAAGTGGTACCTCTATTGCAGTATTTTCTTTCTTACTTTGTATGTCGCTTATTGCTACTGTGTTGTTGTCTTGTCATTGTTTGTTGCTGATCTCTTCTTCCTTCCCATCACGAAAACATACCTATATAATTTTGACCCCCTTAAACCGCACTTTTATATAGTAAAACTGGGGTTGACAGGAGTATATATTATTTTTTTTTTATTTCTGCTCAAAAACATAGATTGTGGGTACTCGTTAGAACCGCCTTGCCAAGGCGTTTCTAACCATTACCCACAATCTATGTTTTGAGCAGAAATTTAAAAAATATCAGGGTTTTTATCTAAAAATTTTCAGTTTTTGAAGGTGCAATGTTCTATATATTTGAATAGGCGTGTTTTCGTAATGTGTCGCATAACGCGACATCTGATCTGTGCGGCGTCTAGGTTTGCACTGTTTGCAGTAAATATATGAATTCTTATAATAAACAATATCACATGTACTAAACTAATTAGCAAACATGGATCTATCCAAAGATAGAGGCAGAAGAAAACACTAGGCATAAAAAAGGTGTAAAACTATTATATGTTGTTTAGTTCCATGCTAAATTTCTCTTAGTCATAACGCATGGAAAACATTTACAAATCAAGGAACAAGACAAGGAAAAGTTAAACTTTTAATTGGTGAGTATGATGATGATATCAGTGCATGTTCTTACATAATACATCACCGATCGCCACAACACAAAAAACCTGTCCGAAAAATACACATTGAATGCCTGCATGCACTTAACATCACCAAAACCGAGTGACACTTTCATCCTCAGCAATTCCTATAATTCTCTATGAATGTCAATCACAGCTGAAACAGGCGGAGCCTTGTCTCTTATCCAACCCTTATAAATGCATTTCCCAGATATGCCTAGTTTTTTAACATCTACATTTTGTTGTATGAACATCCAATAGAACAGCGAAGGTTTCAGTTATTCGTCCACTAACAGCAACTTTTTTATGATGACGTTAGTCCTCAATTCTTTATCAAAGCAGCTATTAGTTTCTGATTCTTGAATAAACAACTAAATGTTAACGTGTGTAATTGTCCGATGATAATCTGACAGTGTTGTGACGGCAGCTACCACTTAACCTGGGTAAAACAGGTTTTTCATGAGTTTCTAATAATTTTATGTCGTACAACATATGCGATCTTAAAGCTTTCAGTAGATTTTTGGTTATGTTGCAATGGCGCAGTTGGTAGAGCGGAGCGCTCTGATGATTGTTTAGTACACACACGAGATCAAAGCAGCATCTCAGGTTTTTTTTTTTTTTTTTCTAATAATTTTTACGTCGCTTATAGTCCTTGTATGTTACATATTATAATAATATATAAATTTACATTTTATAATAATTTAAATAAAATCATTAGACATTATTATGGAGCTGTTGACATTTTTACACAAAGGACATATTTCCAGCGTTCGTGTCTCCATATGTATTGGCACGGATTGTCAGCACGTGGTAATTATTCAAACTAAATGTTAAACTAGACTTACCGGTTTTCTGGTCATCTTTTTAAACTTAAAAGGCGAGGATTGTGGCCACGTAAAATCTATTTAAGCCACCCCCCCCTCACCCCGCCTCCCACTGAAATACTTTTCATTGACCGTTCCAAGGCTGTTCTTCTGTGATGGTTTATTTTTGTTATAGTTCGTCTTTGAATGTGTGTTGCTTACATCTTTTTGTTTTGGATAGCCATTTGGCAACTTTGTGGGAAAGTAACTGTCCGTTTGGCTTTCTGCTAGTGTTTCCATTAGGGTCCAGTTATTTCGTATTTGTGTTTCTTTCCCTTTGATGTCTCTGATGGGAGGTGTGGGATAATTGTATTGATTCCTGATCATTGCCTTCCTTTCTATTTTAAAAAGATATGCAAAATAGAAAATAAAAATGTCACTAATTTGTTTCATAACTGATAATTGCAAAACATATTTTCTTTCTTAACAGTTTTTTTTTTATCTTTTACAGTATGAGATTAACAATACCTAATTTAGTGCCATAGAGGCCTTTCTGTTATTTAAACTTCATCAGTGTGGCTAAACCCCAAAAGTTTTGAAATGAAACGTATGATACGCTTGTCTTGGCAAGCAGCAAGACATACAGAAAGCAAAATAAGCCTAAAAAGTAGATTCCGAACCCGCTAAGATACATGTCATTTTGACAAGTCAGTCTTAGTTTTAGAAAAATTTTTGAATTTGCACTATAACAAAGATTTAGGTATAAAAATAGTTACTTAATTCAGTACTTAAGTACTGACGTTAACACCACAATATTAACATCGGCACTGAGGAAATGATACTGAGCTGATGATATCCTCGGGGACGAACGAATCATCCACCAGCAGAGATATCGACCCAGTGGTTTGCAATATGAGCTTAACTATACCTAATTTAGTGCCACAGAGTTTATTCTTAAAGAGTGTAAAATAAAAAAATAAAACACTAGGATTCGAACCAACGATGTCCAGAGTTGTATTCTAGAAAAACTACTGCGGATTTACGGTTACCGCTTCTGTCGCCGAACCTGGACTTCATAGACAATACAGACTCAGACACGACGATCAGGCTTAACCCTGGTCCTGTTAAACCCGGATATGTTTCGCCTTTGCAAGCAGTGTAGATCCGGATCAGAAGCAAACTGATCAGGATCTGCAATGTTTGTAATTTAGTATGTGAATTTGTATCACCAACTTGGATGAGGCAATCCGACTGGCTGATAATTAGAAGTGGGGGTGGCATCTTACATGTAATTCATACTGTATGACAAGGGTTAACTGCTTTTCTTGTTGTAAGAGAATACACTACAACTCCTTGTCTGAGGCATTGTTTTGTGTCATTGATAATTGATTGAGTTAATGGCCCAGTCAACACTACTGCGGTCATATCGAGCCAGTCCGTTGCCTAACTACACTTTTCTTGGTCAGGCTTAGTCTTCTAGGCGGAAACTAGTACTTTTGCACATTTGTTTTCTTGAATCAGCTGAAGGGAGAGAATGACCGTAGAAAATGTTATATGATCAATGATAGACATAGCATTGAAAATAACGGGACAGTGTGTGCTGGAACGTTGTTGTCACCTGACCAGGAACTTTGTCGTCACCTTCATGTATAATAGGATAGTTTAGAATACTTACAGTCACTCGATGATTTTGTTTGACTTCATATGATCCTCTAAAACAAATGACAGCGAATGAATGTAGTCGCAAAGTTCAATGGCATACCTTCGGAAATTTGCGCCAAGCGAAGTTTTAGATTACCATGCACTTTCGTGCAGTCTGATCAGAATCGTCGCTGGGCTCATTTTGGATAGCCAATAATGCAAAGGTTCTTTATGCGGACAACGAAAACTCTGATCAGATTGCGCGGATGCGCAGGCTCATTTGAGTCTTTTGTTGTTCGTATATGTCAGAAGGCACGTTTTGCCACGCTGAAATTCAATTAATGCATGTGGGATTGTTCTTATAGTGGGGCTATATATGTTTACAGACCGAGGCAGAATCAACCCCTGGCCGTGTTTAAGCTACTGTGCTTTCGACATATTTCAGAAAGTCGGTTTTGCTCGGCACTTTACACAGAAGAAGTAAATGTGCAAACTTTTGTCATGACTTAATGCAAAACGATTTGTCATAACTACCGATGCACAATAAGTTTTATTCTAGTCATTGGTTTTAAAAAACAAATCAAATATTTTCACTTTTTCCCCACAGAAAATATGAATGCAAGGTTAGATGGAGGCAGATATACAACAAGTTTTGCTCAATCATTTTTTTTTTTTAATTTTCCTGGTATTAGTGTGAAACATTAGTTACTCAAATTCAACAATAAATAGATAGGTATATAAATAAAATAAAAAAAAAAAAACAAAAAAAAAAAACAAAAAAAAAAAAAAAAAAACGAAATTAATACATTTTTAGACAAATAAATTACTATAGGATTTTTAGCCTTAAATTTAATTTTATGGTAAATATTTGAAAACAAAACATAGAAACAGAAAAGTCAAATAGTTTCTGATAAGATTTGGTTAATCAGAACAAAATATTTTCATTTAAAATAAAACCCCAAGCAAAAAAACAAAAAAAAAAACAAAAAAAAAAAACATGTGATGTTGAAAAAACAGCAGATTCGTATTATTCAGAATGACTGTTCAATCTACAATGTACCTGTCCAGGAAATTGAGTCTGCATCAGCTTGATGCATTAACCCATAATGCGCAAATCACAACAGCAGCAGATGCCAATTATTATTATTTGATTTAATTTTCAAGACAAAACAAGACTTGACATTTCATGTGAATCGTCTGCCAAACAGACGATTTGCATGAAATATCAAGACTTATTTTTTTTCTGAAAACAAATTAAGAAAAAAAAAAAAAAAAAAAAAAAAGAAAAACAAAAAAAAAAAAAAAAAAAAAAAAGACAACTAAAAACAAACAAAAAACGTTAAAATGTTAGAATGTCGTCTGCAACAAATTTTACTTGGCGATTTAAGGGTTAACTAGTTACACATAATTGTGTGAAAAACGGACGGCGTGTATTCATCAGACGATAAAAGATTCTGACATACAGTCATAAGCATCCTTATCCATTGTCGCAATGTGACATCAGTTTGAGATCACAGTTGTTAAAATCACTATTTTCATTATCAATATTAGTCTCCACGTTTGATTTGGCACTAGCATCTACTGGTATATAATCATGCAATAACTCCTCTCTTGTGTGTTCTTCAGATTCGACTTGCTTCTTGCCAAGAATGTTGACTATCAGCGGTCGACCAACCAGATGTCCAACTCCGGAACCAACAATCACGGATATTAAAATCCAAGTGTTAAATGTCATTACACATAGCATCGCGGTGTATGCTGTGGCAATCGCAAATGTACGTAATAGCGACAGAAAAATGTGGGCAAACTTTCTGTTTCTTTTGGTGTTCCTGCAATAATACATGTATCCGTTACTATCTCGTTTTACTTTTACTATATTTACCTGATTATTGGGACACCTTATTTGTCTTTTACTATACTTGTCCTAAAATTTAAACAACTCGTTTTCTTTTTTACTGGGCGTTGACGTCTTTAGAAACTGATGGATGAGTGGCAAATAGTGTAGACCCAGATCAGACGCCACAAAACGTGGTGTCTGATCAGGGTCTGCACTGTTTGCTCAAGTCTGTCTGTCCCAATAATTAGGGTTATTCCGGTATATAGTGTGTCTTTAGACAGGGTATAAATGCTGATTTTTTTTTGTTTTGTTTTGTTTTGTTTTTGACATAGTATATGAAATCTAATTATTATCATTGTTTTTTGTTATTTTGATAATTCATTTACTTGTTCATCTAAAAATCATTTTAAATTTTATGCAATCTTTACTTCAATGGAAATTACCGAATTAACTGTTCGTTTTCGGACAAGGTTATCGCCTTACAACCTGTTTTGTTAAAACAAATCTGCTGGACGGGTGACAAATAATGAAGACCCTGGTAAGTCACCTCGTGTTGTACCGTTGTATCCGGATCTATATTATCTGCCCTGGGCGGTCTATGCGAATACTTAGATTAAGTACGGTAAACTGGATATATTTTGTATTTCAACCTTGAGGCAACGCTCTTATGGCTTTCTGTTTGTTTATCACCAGACCAGTCGCCTAAGGGGAGCCCATTCTCTCCTTTTATAGTGGATCTTTTTCAGACGGGACAAATAAACAAGTTTGACAGTTGCCACTTCTAATAGGGCAACGATTCATTCCCCTAAACAGCATATTTGTTAGACGTTACAAGGCGATGCTATCTATATCTCTACATCGTGATCCGCAATCTTGTAATAAGGTTTGCAGGATATTCATTTGTTTAAGACTAAGTGTTGTAAAGAGAATGTATTTTATTGCAATCATAATGAGCAAGAACACCAAAACGTTTGGTGAAAATATTTAAAACACCAAATCAGAGCCTTACACATCTGAGTCGAAAACCGGTTTGAGTAAATGACGTCATCAGGTCATTCCTGAGAATGTAGTATAAATTTATTACTGTTGATTAACATATTTATCTCCTATATGAAATTCAACCAAATATGTAACTACATAAACGACATTAGTGCAGATGCATTTGTAAGTAATATTTTAAATCTTGGACGCGTGACCTAAAATTCAAAATAGAGGCCTCCATGTCAAGCAGGAGGCAGTTATTAGATAAGATTGAAACGCTATATATCACTTGAAAGGCTATATATATGTTTACTTGTCCAGCTTGGAAGAAGTGTTCACCGAACGGCATAGTTTGTTAAGGTTTTCCGTTTGAACAACACATGAGTTTAGATTTGCGTTTTCCATATAACGATCAAAAGACGGGGACATCTTAAGAGGGGCTATATTCAAATCTCACCCAGCAGGCTCGGTTCATGAGGTTACTCTAAACAAAGTGAAACAATCCTCGCACTGCCCAGCTACCTTCGGCAATATATCATGTTCATATAAAGTATATGAGCTTATGAATATGAAAGACCTTCACTGTGACGGGAATAAAAGGCCACAACAAACGTCATCTCGAGGCACCGGATAAGGGTTAAGTTACAAGAAATGCCATCACAACACTTCGAGGCGAAAACGACGGATACATTCAAAGGAACTGCAGCAGAAAGACTGCCTGGGAATGTTCATTAACTAAATTGATGAACTGCTTTAATATAGATAATGTTACAAGTGAGATTCCATGATATGTCTGTTTGATGAAAATCAAACTCATATGGCTAACTCAAGCCTTTTTCCCCGCCCCCTCCCCACCCCACCCCACAGTAATTTATCTTACCGTTCAAAGGGGATAGTTTCGTTGTGGTAGTTTTTGGTAAATATTCTTTAGTGTTTCACTGGGAAATATTTTTCATTTATCAATTATATAAGTTATAGATATATTCATTTAAGTTTTGGTAATAGAAATGCCACCCTTATGGAAAGAATTGTCATCTCTGCTTGTTATATGTTCTTTTTGTGGCTGTTTACTTGTATGTGCTTGTTTTCCCTTTAATATTGAAAACTTAATGTGGATCTGATTGTATCAGTTCCTGAGATGCCATTTACTTTTCTAGATACCTTGATGCCCATCTTAATATTGATAATATTTATTTGAACAAAGTATTACTCGTAATCATATCTATCCCCTCGATCTTCTATACTAGTTTACATTTACATAACGCTAATTATAATACCAAAGCAACTTTCGGAATTTAAATTTTATCAGTATCAAATGTGGTGACGTATGTTATACATTCCTAAGGTTGTTGGTAAAAAACCCCAAACCCCCCCTCCCCACCCCCAAAAAAAAACCTCAAAAAAAAAAAACAACAAAAAAAACAACAACAACATTTTGTCATTCGTTACAGAACAGAAATGCTTCAGCATTAAAGTTCTGCTGCAAATTACTTACATATGTGTTAACCCTATTATAATTAAACCAGCGCACGACAAAACCTACAATGTACAATAATACTTGTGCGATCAGCGAGGAGTCAGATCAGCATTCTCATCCGTGCAGTCTGATCAGAACTTTGCTAATCGCATGTGCCTTCTAAAGCTTCCAGGGTTATCAATGAGGGATAAATGAGAACTTTTGCCACAATGATGGATGTACAGGTTGATCTGAGTATTTGCTGGTCACACAGGTCTTATTATAGGTTTTGTCGTGCGATGGCTCAATTGTATGCATTTTAACTGCACGGTGAGTCGGCCTCCGACAAAATGATGGCTTCTTTCTCATTATGTTGCTTAAGTTTGGCGCCTTGTCATCTTATATGATTGTGGTGGGTTGTATCATAGCAGTCTTTGTTATTTTTTTTTACTCTGGCTTTATGTCGCCATTGCGCCCTGACCTGCTACTCTGAGTAGCTTTTGCAATGCTAAAGCTGCTCATATTTTTTAGCACAAAAATATCAATGTATTTGACATAATTCAAAATAGAAATTTTAACGTCACATTAGGTAACAAATTCGTTAAGCTTTTTTGTTCCTTTTTTTATTTATTTATTTTTTGTTTGTTTGTTTGTTTGTTTTGTTTGTTTGTCAGGTCTTCTTCTTTCGGCGTCTTAGGAAGGATTTGCTTTGTGGTGGTGACATTTTCTTGGTAATTTTATTTACATTATTGAAAGTTCTACGCATCCAAATTTATTAAAACTTACCATGTACGGGCTCTCTGAAAGCGCATATGGTGTATGTAATTGACGCATTCATAAAGTATACTTAAAATGATCGAAGCGGCCATCGCTGAGACCAAACCTACAAAGAAAATGGAAGTGGAATCATTTGAGAAAAACATTTAATACCGGCATCAACAAAGTAATTCAAAATGTGATCCACAAGTTTTCGTACACTTATTTATTCAGCATTATGAATGGAGAATATTACAAAGGCCTTCGTTATTTATGAAACCTCTGAAAACTAGTACGCCGACAACGCTGACATACATTCAAACAACATGCAATACCATTTTACGTTTTGTTATGCGACAATAGATTTAATCGTTTCGTCTTTACACCATGGTTTATTTTTATATCTTTGCAGTGACCCGGCAAAACAACTAGGACACAAATTATGTTCTCATCTAAAGAAAATAACATTACCCTAGTTCAAATCCTATAAATATGCGTTTTAATATCCAATCTACATGCAACACGAGGTCGAGCATTAAACAAAAACAAAGATAAATAAATAAAAAAAAAATAGATAATTAAGGATCAGTCTAATTAAGGGGAATAGACGGTACGCTTGGTCGCTTTTTTTTTCTTTCCGAAATGTTTGATAAGGGTGCCAATTTTAGCTTTCTTTTTGCCTCCCTGAAACCAGTACCCTTCTGAGAAAAAAAGATATGCTTTTAAGGAAATAATTAATTCCCACGGGGAGCAATTATCTTCCTTTTATTATATAATCTTTTTCAGAAGGATACAAACGTATGTTTTACTGAGTTGATATAAGTTGGCTTAAAGTGTGTCATCAGAAAGGTATCTTTGACCTTTTAAAAATGAGCGTATTATAGCTTTGCTGCATAGTCAATGAGTTTAAAGTGAATGGATACTCTAAAAGAATTTGATCCCCTTCCTGCAGGCCCCAGTAGTCTAGTGGATAGGAGAGTTGACTTTTAATCCATTAAGTTTCTCACCGCTGTGGTTCGTGCCTCGCTCGGGTCACATGTTGGAAAGCCAAGTTCTGCTTACGGATGGTCAGATGGTTTTTCCCTGGGTTCTCAGGTTTTCGTCCATTTTTGATGAACGATCGGCTCGATAAAAGTGAAATATTCTTGAAAGGGCGGTAAATCCAAATCACAAAAAATGATCTTCTTCCTTCTGAAAGGAGGTCAACTCTAAATGAAAGAAATGCTCAACTTGGGAGCATTTTCAATGTTAGAGGACTCAAATTCAGTGGTCTTAGAGTAGGTCTCTTTACTGAAGGAAGGACAACATTTTTATAATTTTAGCGCAGACCCATTGTCAGAAGGCGGAAAATACAATTATTATTGCCTCCTTTAAAAGTATATCTTTTCCCCTTAACATGACTTTTTAAGATATTAAAATGCCGGTAGTCGATTTTGTTTTCTTGCCCCTATCCTAATGACCTGACAAAGAAGTAATGCTAAGTGTGTGTCTCTCTCGTAGTCACTACTATATGGGAAAAAGAAAGATCGAATGCATTAAAATGAAGCCCTTCATATTAATCTAGTATGTTAAATGGTTCTGTAGGTATTGCCCGAATTCAAACACAATTGTGTTGCGTGACCGGAGTATTGCAAAGGTTGAATGCACATTAAATTATCTAGAAAATCGTTTTATTAAGGCTGACCGTTTACTCATGCAATGACATCTCCCATACCAAAGGGCAATGTTTAAATGCTAGGAAGATGAACTCATATCTGTACGAATCTCGCCTCAACAACTTCATAAGGTTTTACGTCAGGTTAGGTTTGATTTGGGAGATTACAGTAGCTTGTTTACATTGCATTTTATAATTATTCAACACACCAAAACTTAAACATCAAATTTCTAAACAATTAAACAATAGTTTCAAGAATAATTTCTATCGATTTCATGAATAACAAATGATTTAGCAGGATTCTTCTTGTTGTAATGTTGTACCTTTAGGCATGTACTATATATACATTATTAATCCAAGCAATATATTTTGAACAGCATCCGTGCTGGCTATTTGAATTCATACAGGTGTGAGATCCTTTACATGTATTTAATTAATAGACCTTTGCCACTACTCAACTGGAAAGTGTTAAGAGTCTTTAAAATTCAGGAAAGACCTATAGGGCCTGCTATAAATGTTCTGTTCCTGTTTAGAAAAAAAATGTAATGCCGAACTAGAATATTAGCTATACTCAGTTTGCGAGATAATAAAATTTTCATTGCTTGTTCAGAAAAAAAAAAATGAATATATGACTATATTTAGTGCAACTATATTTATTACATCTGTATACTGTAATATGATTCCGCCTAATTTTCTTAGTAATTGGAAAAAAGATTTGTTCTTACGTTTTTAATAATAATAATAATAATAATAATAATAATAATAATAATAATAATACATTTAGATCTCTTCGTGTGAGAAGATGCTAATTTAACTAAAGAAGGCATCAAGTTGCACTGTTTGTCAGATATTTCACAAATGCAGTGATTGTTTGGTAAAATATATTTCCTATTGACTGATTGATTGTGTTGGTTTTAACGACACGTCAACCCTTGTGGGTCATTCGTGTCGTCTCCCAGAGAAAAGGAGAAGAGAGATCGAAGAGATAGTAGAGGATATGAAAGAAAAGGTTCGGGGAGCAAAATGAATGAAAGTGAAGAAACAGAAGAAATAGAAACACCCCCACCCCCTCTACCCTTACCTGCTGCAAAGGACAGCAGGCCTTGCCCAGCTGTAAGCCAGTATCAGTTGGACGCAAGATACACGACACCTTTGCCTCACTCAACCACCCCAAAATATATTTACCAACGGCATACTTCTTACAAAACACCAAATGCGTCAGTCCTTTGTCTACAATTCCCTTCACGTTAAGCCATTATGAGACACAACAATAATAGTGCGAAAACGTGTCTTCGGACATATGTGGACAGCGAAGGTCTAGATCAAACTGCGCATCCGCGCATTCTGATCAGCTTTTTCACTGTCACCTAACTGAGTCATTGGATACTGCAAAATATATACAGAATATATAGAAGGAGAGCAAAGGCCCAGAGGCATGGAATGCGCAAAGAACAAAGGCATGTGCAGGATGGTCGAAGGCACTCTTTCGCTTGACGCGGCTCAATTATGATTTGTAGACTGTGAAAGGTATGCATTGTGTGAAGAACTGCTCAAGCATTTCGGCTTAGAATTTTTTTTCCAAATTGTGTTATAATGTAAAACAGTATTTTATTCAAACGTTGCACAAACATAACGCAGTTAATAATGATACCCAGCGATTTACAATAGTGAAACGGATATAGCTGCAAGTCAAAAGATTCTATTAGCATCTATTACACAGTTTCATATTATACAATTTAGTATGTGGTACTTGGATTAAGTATTTTACCCTAAGTCCCATAAAAGAGACGCTAGCAAACAGTCAGGACCCGAATCAGGAGCCACACAACGCGGCATCTGGTCATGTTCGACACTGTTTTTTTGCATTACAGTTGCAGAAAAAAATGCCAAAATGATGATAAAAAATTGAACCAGACATTCCTTAAAATGGTCAAAGGGCCTATCCAAAGATTTAAAAAATATTTTTACATTTGTTCCAAACAGTTATATTATTCTCAGTAATGCTGTTCGGTGTTAAATATAATGATGTCAGCATTTACCTGACAAGCGAAGCTGCTTAGCCAATGACACTACCTTTTTGGTTTTTGAAATTATAAGTCTGCAAGTTATCTTGAAGAATCTGTTTACAATAGACTGGTTATGCTTAACTGATTTATACCTAACTTTTACCATCTGTTGGCAAATTCAGCAGATGACTAATTGATGATATATTTCTAAAATCTATTCTGAAATTTCATGCAAATTGTCCCCTAATGAGGCAATTTGCATTAATTGCCAGATCCTATTTTATGGGAAAACAAAAATCATAATTATTTCATTTTTTTTTTTTTTTTTGCTGATTTTTTCCGTCATGCTAAGCGTTAATCTGTTAGATCTTTAAAAGGGAGTATTCAGAAAGACATGTCAGAACAAATATCATCCCCAAAATAAACTACTTAAGATGAGCAGGATTTATCATTCAACTAGCACAATCAAACACTTCATCAAGTTTTAGGGTAACTTAGGTTGGGAGATATGGCACAGATAGATTTGATGGGTACTGGTCTGTAACATCACTGTTTATGCACAGTATATTATTATTATCATTGATGAGATGTCGTGTTACAACTTTTCCTGCACTGCAAGACTGCATGTGCACCAGCAAAGATTCCGCGCAGTCTGATAAGAGACTTCGCCCTCAGGGCACTGTGGGTAGCCAAGGATCCATAACGTCTTCAGTGACGACTCTGATAATCATCCTCACCCGTTATGCTCGAAGATATGGTTGCATGATTAAGAAACGTA
Organism: Anodontia alba; assembly: GCA_964016985.1. Taxonomy (NCBI): domain Eukaryota; kingdom Metazoa; phylum Mollusca; class Bivalvia; order Lucinida; family Lucinidae; genus Anodontia; species Anodontia alba. The sequence goes on along the minus strand of OZ024836.1, from coordinate 11,320,372 downwards.
TGTGGCATAGATAGAAAGACATACGAGCCAGCGCACGACACAACCTACAATAACACATGTGTGACCAGCAAAGACTCAGATCAGCTTTTATATCCACCCAGTACAGACAACCCTCCTTATACCAACACTCAATACAACGACAAAATTCGTTATAATGACAATCTGACTGTCACGAAAACTTCGCTTAAGAGGTAACACTCGGTCACAAATTATGCACGAATATTGTATTCAATTCTTTGAAGAAACGTATGTTTTGGATGTTTGTTTAGAATCGCCTCAGTGAGGCGATTCTAACAAATATCCAAAACATATGTTCTATGAGGAAAAAACAAAACAAGACCTTCCTTACATATCAATTTGCTCATTAAGTATCCTGTACAATAGAAAATTCATTTAATGGCAATGTCTTTGGGAACCAATGCTGTTGTTGTAACGAGGGTTCACTGTATTACAAGGGTGCTCATTGATCCCTCTGTGGATAGCCTAGAGGCTGTAAAAGGCACATGCGATCAGCGAAGATTCTGTTCAGACTGTGCGGATGCGCAGGCTGACCTGAGTTTTCGCTGGTCGTAAAAATATTATTGTAGGTTTTGTCGTGCGCTGGCTCTAAAAATATACAAACCGTCAACAACAGTGTGACAGAACAATATTTTGTCAATATCAAGAAATATCATAATTTATAATACTCCTTGGCATAACATTCTACATATACAGTAACATTTCAATGACTCGAACACCGAAGGCTCGTTAACCGTCGCTGATTCGATCTTTTGGTCCCTAGGTTATTTTAGGGGCATTTTCTTACTTTACCATAAAAATGTATATCAATGAGACGATTCTAACGAGTGTACTCAATGTATCACTGTTTTATAGAATATCAAAAAGGCACCCCTAATTATCCCCTTTTGCCTCCTGACCTGAACTATCGATTAGTGGAAGCAATTTCCATGGTCCAAAAAATTATTGATGTGTTTTATTTTATTGTACATGTACATATTAACCCAATTATGCTTATCGTCCCATGAAAGGGACATTTGTATAACTGTATAGGCCAAGATCAGACGCTACAGAACGCAGCGTCTGATCAGGTCTACACTGTTTGCATTAAGTTCAGAAATTTCTATTAAACATAATCATAATAAAAACTAACCGGACACCCTGCTATCGGATGTAGACCGGTCCAAAGAGCTATGACAGAAAAGTCCTCCAGGCATAAATGGGTGAAGTGTTACATAAAGTATATCACTAACCCGGTATAGTATCTAGTTTCCAGCCCTCGATCAAGAAGGGACCTTTAGTATATGTAGTGAACCATTTTGGCATCATCTGAAATAATATTTTGCATGAGTTTTATTATCATGTTGTTTATGAATGAAAAACTACCTACAATTATGTCTATCAGTTGTTTTGTCCACATGAAAAAGATTTAAACTAAACATATAAAATGTTTCGTTATATTGAAAGTACATGTTTAAACAGAAAGTGAGACACATAGTAACAACACTTTCAAAGACCTACTCCAGCACACCTAACTTATATATAGTATTAACCAGTATTTCTTTCACAAGAATAGAAATCGTGCAGATGTTGTAAACATGCTGGAATACCAAATCGACAACATATTTATGGCGTTTAGTGGACGAATAATTCAGCAAACAATCGGCACTCTTATGGGAACTAATTGCTTCCCGGCTTGTTTCATACTCGTATGACGTAGGGCTTATACAGTGTCTCATAGACGCAAGCAAAACAAAAAACCTGGCTTTACATTTCAATTTCACTTACAGACACCCAGATGATGTATTATCGCTGCATAATTCAAAGTTTTCAGAGTTCCTCGAGTTCATCTTCCTAGTACGTAAATTCGAAATTAAAGAAACATCTGAGTCGATAACCTTTTCCTCATTCTTGAAATCATACCTCTATATCGACAAGGGAAAGCTCACTACTAGGCTTTACGACAAACAGGATGACATAAGTGTTCACCTTGTTTATTTTCCGTTTCAGAGCAGCAATATTCCTTCTATACCAGCATACGGTGATCATGGTTCACAGTTACATGTAATGCGTAATGCTAGTTCCTGCTCTGAGTGAACGAGGAAGACTTCTCACTACAAGACTGTTGACTCAATGATATCAAAGACCTACACTGGTTTCAACATATAAGAAGGGCTATGGAAGAAATCATTATCTTGTCAATCTCTACACTGTGGCTGTTTCCAGACTTAAGGCTTATGTTACTGCCACAGCCAAGCCATAAGCAGACATTCTAAACCCTAGACATTATTTCCCGTATTTTTTCTAAACCTCTGTTCAGGCTAATACATGTAGGCATGGTGAGTGAAGTATGCTTACCAAGTATTGCTTATTTTCCATGGACGCCTGGTCACACCCCACTTGTTTTGGGTCCATGTCTGTCTGTCCATACATTACGAAAACACGCCTATATAATTTTGACCCTCTTAAACCCCACTTTTACATGTATATAGTAAAACTGGGGTTTACATGGGTATACATTATTTTTTAAAATTTTTGCTTAAAACATAGATTGTGGGTACTCGTTAGAACCGCCTCGGCGAGGCGGTTCTAACGAGTACCCACAATCTATGTTTTGAGAAGAAATATAAAATATATCTGAATTTTTATCTGAAAATTTTCCTTTTTTTTTTTTTTTTTTTTTTTTTTTTTTGTTGTAAATTTTCAATATATTTAAATAGGCGTGTTTTCGTAATGTATTCCTATTTTTGTGTTCGTGTATATCTACTGAATGCTTTTCCTAAATACGTTTCGTATATTGACCTCAGGAGCATTTTGCCCGGCAATTCAATACCGTCTTCAACATTAAGAAATTTGTTTGATTTGATTTGTAATTTAATTTGTAATGCACGATTAAATATTGGCTAATAAAATTATGCCCGGATATTTAGGGAAAATACTGTATTCCATACCTGCATAGCCATATGGCCCATGTGAGACATATGAGACATGTCCATTATTTACTTCAGTGTCTGTGATGATGTTCTTTTCTGTACTCACAGTACCGCTTCAAATGCCATCCTGCCATATTAAGTACATGTAAAGCATATTCCGTAACACAATCGTGTAACTATAGCAATACTGCATTTACACTTCCACAATGTGAGCAAACTCTTTCCTCTAAGAGGAAACGCCTTTTCAGAAGCGAGATAAAACAATTTTGACCATGTTGATTCCTTTAACTCTTTCGGTGCCAAATTTCAGACGACATTTGTCGTCTGCTTTTTTTTAAACAATTTATCGCTTGGAAAGAAGTTTATAGATCAAGTTGAAAGACGGAATGTCAAACAGCGTAGATCCAGATTATGAGCCGTCTCATCTGGATCTATGCTGTTTGCAAAAGCCTATAATATCGCCTGTGGCAGTGAAAGAGTTTAAAGTGTATAACCCCTCCTCCTCCCTCAACCTTATTTAGACAACGTACCTCTTTAACGCACTTCTAATAAATTATAAGAAAGTCAAATCTAGATATTTAAGCAATTAGTCTGCGACGTCCTCTAGTCTTCTTCGAAGAACGAATTGATAAAATAAACTGAAACGAGTTGCATAATGTATCCAGAACTTCATGTTTATGACGTCATCAACTGTAAAAAATTTACTGCAAAAAGCAAAGAATTGACACCTAATTTTGACACTTGTGCCTCTCTAAGTGATCTCATATTTCAAAGAATTATTTTACAAGAACAAGTAAAAACAAACAAACAAACAAAAAAAAAAAAAAAAAAAAAACAAAAAAAAAAAAAAACAAGAACCTTAATATCGACCACATATCTCTATATTCCCACGGCATTTCAAAGTTCTAAGACATTTTTACATTTCTTCGGCTTATATGTTGTTATTAAGATAATGCATCTATCTTATTTACCCTCAATATACTGCATATGGATACTGTACCGTAAGACCGTACTCTGCTGATCCCCAAAATCGAAAATATAAAGTCCATTTAAATAACTGATGGCGTGTCTTAACCTTTTCGGGCCCTGCAGACCACCACAGATACCTATGAAAACTGCGTAGGGCCAGATGAAACAGCTCGTATCCAGTAAGCATTCTTCATAAATCTATAGCGGGCCGTTATCGGCCCGTCAGCTGCACTGACGGGCCGATAACGGCCCGCTATAGATTTATGTAGAATGCTAGCTGTGTATCGATCGGTCTCATCTGGATATACACTGTTTGCCATTCCGTTTTCGGTATTATTGTTATCCTTTCTGCAACAGTGGACATGTCCAAATTTAACAACGGAAGAGGCCACTTTAGAAATTCTAGGGTGCATAGGTTAAAGCTGCTTGCGAAATTGCAAATAACAAAGTCGCCACAGATTAAAAATAACTCCTTTTACAACAATTTATCTTGCTCTACACTATTTGCTCAGACATGAATGTCCTGTAAATCAAGAGTACTTTCAAACACAGAAAAAATGAAGTTTTCGTAATTATAATAACTTACAATTTTAGCTTTGTAGACACGGTAAGAAATACATGTGCACACACACTAAGTAAAGCAACATACATACACTTATCCATTTAAAAATGAAACACATGCACAAAAAAGCATCAAAGCCGTATCAAATTTTGTCGACTGATGTAAAGTAATCCGCGGGTAGAAAACGTATCACTTGTAAATCATGGTTTGGTGAACATATGCTCGTATTTAACTTTTAAACCTAATGCAATAAATATATAAATGAAAACAAAAACGAAAATAAAAAAAAAAAAACAAAAAAAAAAAAAAAAAAAAAAACAAAAAAAAACGCCGCAATAAAAAGAATGAAAAAGAGGGGAAACACTAGAAAGCCCATAAAAATACATTGACAACCTGTTGAAAAACTTATACGTCTTAGACATATCTCCAGATAAGCCAGTATTCTTAAATTTACATAGTTCACCAATTACTCAGTGCAGAAACACAGAAAATAATAATCAACTTAGCTAATGTGCACAGCCCGCACAAATGCATTAAAAATATAACCAAACTATTCCCAACGGCTTGAACGTTATTACATGTATATGGTGATTGTCATATTGTCATATTTTCACATTTTTTTTTTTTTTTTTTTTTTTTTTTTTGCCTCGGCAAGGCTATCTATAACTACATTACGAAAACATGCCTATTCAAATATACTGAAAAGTTTACCACCAAAATCTGAAAATTATCAGATAAAAAAATCTGATATTTTTCAGGTTTCTGCTCAAAACATAGATTGTGGGTACTCGTTAGAACCGCCTCAAAGAGGCGGTTCTAACGAGTACCCACAATTTATGTTTTGAGCAGAAATAAGAAAAAAAAATGTATACCCCTGTAAACCCCAGTTTTACTACATAAAAGTGGGATTTAAGGGGGTCAAAATTATATAGGCGTGTTTTCGTTATGATTATAATGCAATCTGGCATTAGACAACTTCATTGATTAGTTCTTCTCAATTTGTATCCGCATGCAAATATTATCAAAGTATTCCAAGTGCTTTAAAATTATTGCGATTTTCACAAACTTATTACGGATAAATACGATTACGCATTTGACGCGCAATATGACATTATAAAAACACGCCTATTCAAACATTATATAGAAAATTTCACCTCTAAAATCTAAACATTTTCAGATAAAGAAAAAAAAACTCTGATATTTTTTCTAATTTCTGCTCAAAACATATATTGTGGGTACTCGTTAGAACCGCCTTGGCGAGGCGGTTCTAACGAGTACCCACACTCTATGTTTTAGAGCAGAAATTAGAAAAAAATAATGCATACCCTTGTAAACCCCAGTTTTACAATATAAGAGTGGGGTTTAAGGGCGTCAAAACTATATAGGTTTGTTTTTGCCATGAGCGCATGCCCAGGCCAGCCTACGAATACGCGCAGCCAGATCAAGACATTTTCTATTAGTTAATGTATGCTATAGTATCCGCTGATTCTGTAAGAAAGCAATGGTTTCTTTTCGGACTGCCTGAGTACGTAGGCTGAACTAGGCTTTCATTGCTCGCCTATGAAAAAGAGCCCCTTGTCCATTGTCTCTCAGATGACAGAAGGTGTCGTGATTGTGTAATTTATAAAGTTTCACGTTTTAGTTAATAGTGTTCCTGAGAAAAGTCAGTATGAGAAAGTGTTCTACATGTAGTCTGAACAGAAAATAAAAAAGAAAACAAGAGATAAAAATTAATCAACAGAATAAATAAGTACAGTTGCCTCTCGTTATCTCGACCTCGCTTATCTCGAATAACCGCTTATCTCGAAGTGAAAATCTGGTCCCTGCCTAAACATGAAAATGTAATAAAAGGTAACAAAATATTCTGGAAAAGAGGAGCAATTTCTCCTGTTTTTTCACAATATTTTCAACATACCTCTAACTTAAGTGTCCAATTACATAATTATACATTTGTTAAATGCGGTTGTTCGATTTATTGTTTCCTCAATTCTGCAAATCTGATATGTCGAGGTACGGATATAAGTATTTTAGAGAGTCCCTTGGGATTCGAGATAACGAGAGTCGACTGTATAATACTAAAGCAAATATAGTAAAACTTCAGTCAAAAAAAAAAAAAAAATAGGATTTTTTTTTTATTTTATCGTGAAAATGTATGTCGTGTGTACTAATTTGAATTGCCTCATTGAGGCGATTCTAATGAATACACTCAACATACCATTATTTTATAGATTCTGAAGATATAAAATGCACAAATAAATCATTCCCATTTGTCTTCTGACCTGGCGCTATGATTAACCCTCAGTGACTCGAACTACCCATATCTAGAAATAATTTCCATGGTCTCGAGGATGTTCGAGTCTTTTAAGTTCGACTGTATGCGTATTCAAACACATTGTATTTCACTTCGTAACGTATTCTTCGGGACGTGGCGCAGAAAGTGAGTTACTGTAGAAACAACTAGAACTTTAACCCTTTTGTGCCTAGCGTCCAATAAATGGGACATTGGCAAACAGTGTATACCCAGATCAGACGCCGCAGAAAGCGGCGTCTGATCAGGGTCTACACTGTTTGCATTTACATGCATTTCAATAAAACATGGTAGTAATAAAAACTGACTAGAAACCCTTAAACCGGAAATGGACTAGTCCAAATAATTCAGGTAGAAGAGTCCATTCGGCATGAATGGGTTAAAACTGTCATGTAAGAAGCATACAAGAAGGCTTCAGATACTGTATATGAAAGTACATGTAAAGGTTATTGCATAGTTTTAAATTTCTATATCACGAAAACATGCCCATATAATTTTGACCCCTTAAACTCCACTTGTATACAGTAAAACTGGGGGTTTACAGGGGTATACATTATTTTTCTTATCCTTGCCGAGGCGGTTCTAACGGGTACCCACAATCTTTGTTTTGAGCAGAAATATGAAACATATCAGAATTTTTTTATCTGAAAATTTTCATTTTTTTTTTTGTGTGTTAACATTTTCAGTATATTTGAATAGGCATGTTTTCGTAATGGCCGTCAGCTTTATGGTGACAAGTATTGATTGCCCATGCATATCTTTGTTTTTGTTTTTAAAAAATAATAAAAAAAAGTCAGTATTTTAGTATAAAACTGGGTTATCTAGCGCTATGGCTATATTTAAGAAGTACATGCATACTTTTCACATGTCAAATTTCACATAGGCGCGTTATCTTACGCTGGAAAATATTAAGTCAACTTGGACGATGACAAATAAACGATGACTATTTAAACATTTGGAATAGAGGACATTGTTACCGGGAAACACCTTTACATTTAATATTCATTCAAGTTTACATCTACTGCACAATTTAGGCATGACAGTCAGAAAACCCTGCATTACACGTGAAGCAGGTAGTCACTCACATGTACAAGACAGTGCATTTACCTGTTTACGCAGTAAACGTAAACTTATAAAAAGTCAAAGCTATGGGTTTACTTGGTGGGTCAATATAGATCGACCAAAATTATCTGTCGCTTTGACCTTTTGATTAGAATATTTTTAAGTATAGGTAATTGCGTGAACAGGTGTTATACCTGTATACGTGGTATAGGTGAGAGAATACCTTTCTCACATGGAAAGCAGAAATTTTCTCATTACAATGCCTAAATTGAATAGTGGACGAAGTTTGATGAATATTGTTGCATAAAAAGCAGTATCGCACATTATTAACAGCCGTGCATTAACCGGCGAAAAGCCGTGTATTAATAACTTGAAGGCAATTCACGCGCTGTTAATGCACGGCGACACAACTTTCAATATGATCGTTTCAGGGCCACAGATTTGCTGCCGTTACGAGATGTGTACTGCCCGGCCCTAGAATGAGCATAGTCCGTGGAAGTTACGTTCGCGAGACATCGGTTAACAGGTGAAATAAAATAGTGCAAGAAATAACGCGAAATGTAGCAAATATTTTCAGTTTTTATGCAACAATAGCGATCGAACATGGTTTTTCAATGCATTAACATTCGCCATGTCCCTTGGGAGGTGTTGAAAACCGCGGCCTTCGGCCTCGGTTTTCAACACCTCCCACGGGACTGGCGAATGTTAATGCATGAAAAACCATATTTGATCCCTATGGTAAATATAAAGGTCAAAGCGATAGATCAGTTTGGTCGGCCTATAACAGGAAATGAGCAATGTAAATAGTAAGACATTCGGTGAAAAGTGACTTTTTATATAAAGTTTTTAATATATCTCAGAGCTTTTAATAAATACATAAAATATAAACATTCTTTTTACTAAATTCTTACTTGAAGAAATAATATCCGATGCATCCTATGTTATAGTAAATAAAATAAATGAAGCACACTGTGTGAAACCAGTTTTCATAGCGATCAGTACAAAGTATGACACATGCTAGCCTTGGAAACGTATTTTCACTGTAACCGTTCCTTTTTTTTTTCCTAGCAATTTAGGCCTTCTCAAGGAAAATTGTCTTCTGTTATACCCTATATACCTTAACCCTTAAACTGCCAATCACAACAATTGTCGTCTGCTTTGTCATCTGCTTGTGATTTAAAAAGTCATTTTTGCAAACAGTGTGGACCCAGATCACACTGCTCATCTAGGAGCAGTCTGATCTGGGTCCACACTGTTTGCCTTTATGCAAAAAGTATGTTTAAAAAGTTTGCAAGAAGATGCAGTAGACGACATAAACAGACGACATTTTCAGATGCAGGTTTTCTTGGCGTTTTAAAGGTTAATTATTCGGACACCTTAATTTCTTATCAAACTTGTCCTAAATTATTGCTAAAAACTGAATAACCATTTCCTTGCTACTTGTAAACTTGCTTATGAACGGCAAATAGTGTAGACCCTGAACAGACGCTGCGTTCTGCGAGGTGTGATCTGGGTCTACACTGTTTGCTCAGAGCTGTCCTTCCGAATACTTAGGATAAATGTGTTGTGCGATATGCTCATAATAAGATCATTTTGCGCATTCTTCCGGTCTAAATAGTACCTATGCTATACTTTAATGTGTCTGTAAACAGATACTGAAGGCCGTGATTAGACGTCACCATGCACAGACTGATCTGGAAGTCCGCCGCCAATATAAACACGAATACACTTTTCCGTATGACATGTCCAGTATTAGGGTGTTGTAGAGTGGATCAAACCAATATACTTGTTGCAAATCCTGACCAAATATTAAGTAGACGCAATCATCACTAATTCTCCATTTATATCAAATATAGAACAGGTAATTGTCAATGACAAAAGATAAAAAGAACCTCTCCAAAGGTATTTTATTTTATTTGAGATAAGGCTATGATTATTGTCAGGGCGGCTTAAAATCAGAATTACCGTATTTACCTTTAGCATTTGACGGGTATGCTTGAGCAAACAATGTAGACCCAGATCAAACCAACATACTAAAAGCAAATCCTGATCAAATATTAAGTAGACGCATTCACCACTAATTCTTCATGCATATATCAAATATTGAAAGGGTCATGGTCAATGACAAATGATAAAAAGAACCTCTCCAAAGGTATTTTACTTGAGATAAGACTATGATTATTGTCAGGGCGGCTTACTATCAGAATTACCGTATTTACCTTTAGCATTTGGACGGATATGCTTGGGCAAACAATGTAAACCCAGATCAGAACAAAGTCTAGAGTAGAAGAGGTAATGTATTGTCAATCATCACGAAAACATGCCTATATAATTTCGACCCCCTTAAACCCACTTTTTTTGTAGTAAAACGGGGTTTACAGGGGTATACATTATTTTTTGTATTTCTGTACAAAGCATAAATTGTGGGTACTCTATAGAACCGCCTCGCCGGAAATATGAAAAATATCAGAGTTTTTCATCTGATTTTTTTTTCAGTTTTTGGAGGCGATATTTTACTTTATATTTGAATAGGCATGTTTTCGTAATGAACAAGCGATAAAAAGAGCCTCTTCAAAGGTATTTTATTTGCGATAAGACTATGCTAATCGTTAGGCCTGCTTAATAAAACCAGGATTGCCGGAAGTACCCTGAGTATTGGGACACACAGGCCTGAGCAAACAATGCAGACCCAGATTAGATCAAAGTCTAGTGATGGACAGTTGCGTCATTGTCAATGACAAGCGATAAAAAGAACCTCATCGTATACACATATAACCATATATGTGACATAAAACAATAACACATATGTGACGGGATTCAGTAAAAAAAGCCACACAGCTTATTCGGATCTTTTTCCAAGAAGAACTTTAAATACTATCAGTCAACCGGTGAACAAGTACAATATTGGCATCCGTAGAGAATACGTTTTGTTCAAACCAAATTTTATTTGAGTGAAGAGAGCCCGACACTATGATGCATATTCGTTAGGTCAGCTTAAAGTCAGGATTATCAGATTTACCCTAAGTATTCAGATAGATCTGAGCAAACAGTGTAAATCCAGATTAGATGCCACATAACGCACACTGTTCTACTCATGCAATTATGTTTTAGATTGTGAAATATACAGTCGACTCTCGTTATCTCGAAGTCCAAGGGACTCTGAAGTACTTCGAGATATCCGTACCTCGATATATCAGATTTGCAGATTTGAAGAACAAATAAATTGAACAACCACATTTCACAAATGATATGTAATTTGACTCCAAAAGTTTGAGATATATTGAAAATATTGTGGAAACCAGGAGAAATTGCTCCTTAGGAGCAATTTCTCCTCTTTTCCACAATATTTGATCATCTGTTGTTAGATATTCATGTTTAAACAGGGACCAGATTTTCACTTCGAGATAAGCCGTTATTCGAGATAAGCGAGGTCGAGATAACGAAAGTCGATTGTACATGCTCAAATTTTAGAATATGTAAGGTAAGGACGTAAGGTGTCCGAAAATTTAAGATAAACACAATACTTGACATAAACACTTTAGAAGCCATAACTGGGGCATGAACTGTAAAGCTATGACCTCTAGCGATTGTGAAATCCACCGATCTACTCATCTTGTGTATCCGCAGTCTCATCCGGGCCTTTGCTGTCATTTGACACATACACATACTGGAGTAGCCGTTAGTTTAGTAAGCAATCAAAGATGGGCCTGTTTAGAGAGCGCAAAGGCTGCTCTGGGCATTCGTTGCGCGCATACATGCATGCCCTGATACAAAATGTAACACATTGTCGCGTGGTGCGGTGTTATCAATTTATGACTAATTAGATGAGTATAATTACATTGATTGCAGCAATTCGCCGGAGATTTCGCGTACTTGATTCTCCCCGGAACAACTCGCTGTGAAGTACTGTAAACTCATGTACCCTCACCATTCAGACATCATAACTGCTAATTCCATAGATCTTAAACGTTGCGAAAAACCATTTAGGGGCCTTGTTATATGATAACTTAGCCAGGGCACAGCATTTCCTACAAGATTGCACGTGCTCTTTACCAAGAAGCATTTCCTACAATATTACATGTGCGCCCAGCGAAGACTCAGATCAGCCTGCGCATCAGTGTCTTCGTAGGGCACTCTGTGTGAAGGCAAGGATCCAACGCGTTTTCATGCGGACAGCGAAGACTCTGATTAGACTGCGCGGATGCGCAGGCTGATCTGAGTCTTCGCTGGGCGCATCTGTAATATTGTAGGAACTACTGTGCCCCGGTTCATATGTCTAAGTACTTGCTCAATCAGAAACGTTGTAGAGCCAATCAAAATGTTCATTTTGGGATGATTTTATCTGGGTTACATTTTGTTTGTTCAGGAATGTCTGTCCGGATTTTACTCATTGTAGACTGAATGATTTCCTCCAAACTATACAGTGGACTCGTTATCTCGACATCGCTTATCTCGAATATCAGCTTATCTCGAAGTGAAAATCTGGTCCCTGTTAACATTTAAATCTAACAACGGGTAACAAAATATTGTGGAAAAGAGGAGAAATTTCTCCTCTTTTCCACAATAGGTTCATTATATCTCTAACTTCAGGAGCCAAATTACATATTCACTTGTTAAATGTGTTTGTTCGATTTATTGTTTTCCTCAATTCCGCAAATCTGATATGTCGAAGTATGGCTATCTCGAAGTGTTTCAGAGTCCCTTGGACTTCGAGATAACGAGAGTCGACTGCAATTAAAAGATTCTAATTTCGAGTTTAGGAATGTCAGGCTATGTGATTTAGATATTCCTAGAGAAAAATGGTAGAACTATTTGGAAACTGTGTAAACCCTGATCAGACGTCGTCTGGAACAACATTGTTTGCCGTCAAAGCACTGACAGCAAAGGGGGTCGATTGTCTCTATGTGTAGGAGGGAAAATGGTCCTAAAGTGAGGACCTTAAAACTGTTTCACTTAATCCTTAATTTGCTGTAATTTAAGCAAACAATGCAGACCCTGATCAGACGCCACTTTCTGTAGCGGCTGATCTGGGTCCTTGTTTACCAAGGCCCCAGTCGCCCCGCTTTACGCGGCACTCTGACGTCACAGTGACAAGAATAGCGCAGCTATAAATAACCGTCACCTGGATTTCGTACAAACGCGCCGTTTGATTTCATTGGTCAATGATACATGCAATCACTTGTACAACAACCTTAAGGATTACAAATAGACCAAAAATATGAAAACTGCATTATGGACACTCGGTTTATACTGCCCGAATGAGCAGGTCTTCGTTGCCTGCATATGGAAGGAAGACGTGTCTTTGGTGGTATGATTTATAAAGCGTTCCTATGAAAAGTATTACAAAATAGCACTAATGTACTTTGAACAGGACGCAAATAAAATAAAATACAGTCGACTCTCGTTATCTCGAATTCCAAGGGAATCTCTAAAATACTTCGAGATATCCGTACTTCGACATGTCAGATTTGCAGACTTGAGGAAAAATTAAATCGAACAAGCGCATTTAACAAATGCATATGTAATTGGACTCTTGAAGTTAGAGATATGTTGAAAATATTGTGGAATTTCTCCTCTTTTCCACAATATTTTATTACCTGCTATTAGATTTTCATGCTTAGGCAGGGACCAAGTTTTCACTTCGAGATAAGCGGTTATTCGAGATAACCGAGGTCGAGATAACGAGAGTCAACTGTAAATGAATAAATAATAGATAGGGGGAGTCAAAAGTAATATGAAGAGAATGAAGAAACCTCGCCATTGGAAAAAGAGCCGTCATAGCATCAAGAAAACATGCCTATATAATGCTGACCCCCTTAAACCCAACTTTTATATAGTAAAACTGGGATATACAGGGGTATACATTATTGTTCTTATTTCTGCTCAAAAACATAGATTGTGGGTTTACAGGGGTATACATTATTCTTCTTATTTCTGCTCAAAACTTAGATTGTGGGTACTCGTTAGAACCGCCTCGCCGAGGCGGTTCTAACGAGTACCCACAATCTATGTTTTGAGCAGAAATATGAAAAATATCCAAATTTTTATCCGAATTTGTTTTCAGTGGTAAAATTTTCAGTATATTTGAATAGGCATGTTTTCGTAATGCATATGTGAACAGCACAGGGTCAGGCGAGCCTGCATTTCTGCAAAGACTCGCCAGAATCTATGCTGTTCTCTCATGTAAGCGGTAAGCAAAGAGGAAACTTCAGCGAAAGAACTAAACATGCGGCCTTGCTAATAGGACGGATATGTCATTACGAAAACACGCCTATTCAAATATACTGAAAAGTTTACCACCAAAAATGACAATTTTTCAGATAAAAAAAAATCTGATATTTTTAATATTTCTGCACAAAACATAGGTTGTGGGTACTCGTTAGAACCGCCTCGTCGAGTCGGTTCTAACGAGTACCCACAATCTAAGTTTTGAGCAGAAATAAGAAGAATAATGTATACCCCTGTAAACCCCAGTTTTACTATATAAAAGTGGGGTTTAATGGGGGTCAAAGTTATATAGGTATGTTTTCGTGATGCACACTGAAAGATTTATTCGACAGAAGATCCGAAGAGACTTTTTTCTCGCGACGTGGTTCAAATAAACAAATAACAGATTCAAGCAATTGTATTCAAACACTTTGTATTTAATTTTGTGCAAACATTATTCTTTCTTCAATAAGCTGAACGATACATATGTATAAAACAGCCGGATACGGCAATGAAAGGCAATTATTGTGGAAACGACAATCATTTTAACATTACCGTGTAAGTATATTTACCAGAACAAATACAATTCTCTTAGACAAGCGCTTTCCATAGAGCTGACTGCTTCAGATATTAACCCATTTATTCCGAGTGGACTCTTCTAACTTAAATATTAGGACGGGTCCGTTTCCAGCAAAAAGGATGTCTGTTTAGTTTCTTATTATTATCCAATTTTATAGAAATTCTATCTACATTGTAGTACACGCAGTGAAGGTCCTGATCAGACGTCGCATTCTGCGGCGTCTGATCTGGTTCTACAATGTTTGTCAATGTCCTTTTGGGGGACCGCTACGCATAAATGGATAAAATACAAATTACGAAAGTATTTGCAGTCACTGTTTATAAAAAACACTATTCCTCCACTATGTGCTTGTCCCTACAAAATGCCAAATTTGAAAACTGCCATAACTCTCACAAAATTAATCCGATCGTTTTCAAAAGTTAATTAGATGATCTACTCCTCAGCCGCTTTCACACCCCGCCCCCTCTCTCTCTCACACACACACAAAATTCCCACGAATTTTTAAGGCCCCAGCTCAAATAATTATCAAGATACAAATGTATCTTGGTCACAGGAAAAGCTTGTTGAAAGAACGGACGAACGGATGAACGAACCACGACTGGGTTTTAGGGGTTATTTCAATATTTGATTTACATAGCTGAGAACTGAGAAAGGGGCTGTTTAGGGGCTAGTTACTGTATCTTAAACGGAATAAACCTCAATAGCTTCCTTAACTCTACATATGTAAATATTCGCTCGGACGAACAGGCGAACAAACGAATTGCAATATGCCCCTCCAACCTCTTCGATATTGGGGTATAACCAGAATTCTATTAATTTGTATGGGAAGACATGGTTTTTGAGTAACAAAAATAAAAAACAAAAAGTACAAAATAAAAGAAATACATGTACACAGGAAAGGTTTTCCCAAAGATTAATAATAATAATAACAATAAAGATAATAATAATAACAATTATAATAATAATAAATTAATAGTAACAATTATAATAAAACTATAAAATATCTTACCTATCGCTTACGTCTGCCGTGTGCATATATGCATAAATCCAGTGACAATACTCTTTTGTTGTGCGAGGCAATGAGGGCCGCTTCCCGCATAAAACGACATTCGAAATATGAGAACGTAAAGGACCCAGATCCATTTCCACATCCGCTCGTCTACATGTAATTAGTGGTTATGTTATTTGTCGATACGTTTTGTTGATCCTAACAATTCTAAAGTGCACCACGAAAGTCCTGATCAGACTGCTGTCCACATTGGTATTAAATCACATTTTCGCATGGCGCAACTCTAATGGGAGGGATCGGCAGTTTATTTTTAAAAGAAAGAAGTTTAAAGTACAGTTAACAGACTAGGCTGCATGAATAATCAAAGGTCGATTGGTATATATTTTTAAATTGATATCTTTTTTTGAATATTGTATTTATGAAATATACTACTCAAAGTTTGCTAAAGATCACATTTATAATGTCTACTACTTTAATAGATTAAAACGACATGAGAAATTAGATCATTTTTGGAATCGTTGTTCATTTAAGAATTCATTTTTAATGGCCAAGTAAGTGTTCATTGATGCGTGAATATGGCGGATGGAACGTAAGGGTCGAAAATCAACATTTTTAGGATTGCTGGCGGAAATCTGAAAATCAGGAAAATCACTAGTCTGTGAGTTTTAGTTAATAGCGTGTATGGTGCCCGTGGGCATTGATTACGGCCTGACATCGCCGTCGCATGCTACCGATAAGTCTACGGAGCTTATGCTGAGGAAGCTGGGCCCACTCCTCAATGAGACCCTCTCTTAGCTCCCGACAGTTGCTGGTTGGACCTGGCGAGAAGAAATGGCTTTCTGCAGCATATCCCATGCATGTTCTATGGGATTTAAATCAGGGGATCTTGCTGGCCAATCCAATCTCACAATTGCAGCTTGCTCAAGGTTCCGGTTGGTGATGCGGGCCCTATGTGCACGGGCATTATCGTCCATCAGAATGAAATCAGGACCTATAGCACCTGCATATGGGCGAACATGAACATCCAAAATTTCATTGACGTACCTCTCTGCCGTCAGTGTGCCGTTATCGATGACGAGCAGGTCCGTTTTCCCCTGAGCGCTAATTCCCGCCCACACCATTACTGAACTCCGGCCATAGCGATCATGCTCTGCAATACAAACTTCAGGAAAACGTTCATTTCGCATCCTCCAGACCCTAGCCCGCCTGTCAGTGAAGTCCACACAAAACCTGGACTCATCAGTGAAAAGAATGGGGGTCCAGTCATTAAGGGCCCACGTAACATGATCTCGTGCCCTGAACATGGTGTCGTGTCAATGGGATGCGTATTGCAGGTCGTCGTGACCTCAAGCCAACTTCATGCAACTGATTTCTAATGGTCTGCGTACTTAAACGAACAGCGGTAGCGTTCTGCAATTCGCTACGTAACGTTGTTGCGTTGTTGAATCGGTGACGTCGGGCTTGTAGAGCAATAAATCGGTCTTGAGCTCGAGTTGTTGAGCGTTCACGACCTCCGGCGTGCTGATGCATTACGTTTCCAGTCAAATGGAATCGAGTCCACATTCTTGAGACAACGCTCTGGGACACCCCAAGAACACGAGCAACCTCCCTCTGTGACACCCCAGCCTCAAGCATTCCAATGCCCCTATTCATCTCTTCTTCGCTTAGACGACGCCTAACTTGTCGGTCTGCCATACCTTACGTTAAATTTGATCAAAATTTGACGATACCACAAGCAAAACCTTGTTTCAGGTACATATGTACATGAAGGCAAATGGCCATAAATCAACGATTATCATGGGTAGGCCTCTTCCCATGCTTCTCGTGCAAAATGTACATGTCAAATCAATAACTGCATTACATGTTTATGAGGCCCGAACATCGATTTACCTTTAGTAGCAATTTGATTATATATGGTGGTAATATGAACAAAATATCTGACGTCAAAAAAGTGATCCTTAGCAAACTTTGATTAGTATATATGCCCGTGATAAAAGTTTTCCAGGAGAACGACAGCCACGTTCTCCTTATACATGTATGAATGGGTTTTCTTATTTCTGTAGTTACGGCTCTGATTTGATGAAAACTTCCCAAATCATACGTTTATGAGCATAAAGTTCTGTCAATCATGCTATTGAAATGTATCGGTATACTTCAAATCTTATCCATTTATGGAAACGCCTTAACACTATAGGTTCAACAAAGCGAACAACTTGAAGGTCTAATTTTTATTTTTTTTTTTTTCTCTCGCAATTGTGTTTCAGTCTGCTGATTGTGGATAAACCCAAACAAAGGCAGTTTTTACATAGCCCGGTCTCTTCTCGTAGTGCAGACAGGGTCAGAGTTCAAGGTAAATACAGTCGAACCTCAATAGCTCGAACACCGATGGCTCGTTTACCATGGCTAATTCGAACTCATTTTTGAGTCACTACGAAATTCTTCCACTAGCTCAAGAAAACAAATATTTAGGGAAATTTCCTTATTTTATCATGAAATTGTATGTTGTGTGTACTCATTAGAATCGCCTCATCGAGGCGATTCTAATGAGTACACTCAACATGCAATTGTTGTGTAGAAAATAAAAAAAAAAATATTAGATTATCGCTATTTGCCTCCTGACCTGGCTCCATGATTAACCCTCAGTTGCTCAAACTACCCATGTCTCGAACAATTTCCTATGGTCTCAAAGATGTTCGAGCCATTGAAGTTCGACTGTAAACAGAAAGAAGACAATTCTTTAGACATTATTTTCCCTCTGCAGAATACATGCATATGTCGTAGTCCAACCATGAATTTAGCTAGATCTTGAATCTTGCTAGACCAAACAGAAATTCTTATTTATCTTCAAATAATCCCCTCACTACTGACTAGCAAATCAGATATTAGACTGTATTCTTTCCCCATAATTATACTTTTAGGCCGTTGATCCATTCCAGATTTTTTAAAAGACACTTCAATGAATTCAATTTTTATAACCTTGAACCAAGAATATTTTCAACTAATGAAAGTTTTCTGGTATCATTAGTCGAGTAGGTAAAACAAAGACATTTTAAGTGGTTAGTTCATCACCCCATTTATGCCCAGCGTCCCATAAAAGGACAAACTGATGATATTTTCTTTTTTTTTCTCAGAAAACAGGACCAGACATTCGATGTAAATTGTCTCCAATGAAGACAATTTGCATGAAATGGCAAAACCTGTTCTTTGTGAAAAAATAAAATATTTCAAAATATTGTCTGCTGAGAATTTTACCCAGAGTGCTAAGCGTTAAACATATTGCCTCTGACATAAAGTTAGCAGGAACAGAGCGTCAGGATTTTAGATTGTTTATTAAATAATCTTCCAGAAAATCAACATGTCAGGGTCGGCAGCTACATGTATATGCGATATTATTTGCATAATCCAATAACCTTATCATACCAGCTTTACAACAATTTCAGAGTTGTCGAGGCAGAATCAAATTCTTTAGATTCTACGTTTCAAAGTTATTATAAGGGGAATGGATAGACTTTCAAGAGGGAGGCATATATAATTGTTTTTACTCTATTCTGAAAAAGGTTGGGTGGGGGTGGGGGACACTCTACAAGGAATGCATTTGCTCTCTTTGGGAGCAAGTTCTTCCCTGATACAACAGACTCCTTTTCAGAATGGGTGTAATCTGTTGGAAAGCAAACAGGAAGTAGAAAAAGTTGTCACTTGTCAAACATGGCGAAAAAATCTACCAAGTGTTTCCCGCCCCCTTAAAGTTAGCTCTCTAACAGTGTAATAACCCACAGCTCAAAGCGTAATAGTAAAGAAGGATCGTGTTCTCGACTCAAAAGCCGACAGATCCATGTTATTAACAATTATTTGATCCTCGTTTTGGTCTAGCAACATTTCACACCTGTAAACTGTTTACCATTATTCAGCAAATTTTAGACACGACAATAGATAGCAATATGGGACTTTATCAAATTTACGGCAGCTAAAGTACGGAGTTAAGGTGTCAGAATTCTTAGGAAAAATACAGTAAAGAGTTTGTATGCGGACAACGGAAACCACTGGTAATTTGTGGAGATGGAACGGCAGCCCTAGAATATTACTATTCAAATGGCAGTCACCACAGTTTACATGTATGTCTCTCATCAGTTTGGGAGAAACAGATGCGCCCTTCATAGACATTTACCGTGCATTCTTCCATACTTGAAATTCGGATAATCTATTTTAATTTAAAAGGGATATTTCACAGTCTTTTTTATTTGAATAAAGACAAACATTTAAACCCTTATCAGACGTCGGATCCTCTTTATAAAATGTCAGTTAGGAATAAAAATGTGAATTCCAACACTTCCTGGTTGATCAAATGTAAATATTTGAGCTGAGCGGTATTGTGCAAAAATGTACCTTTCTGACGTGTGCGCCCATCCGCGCAAACTGATCCCAGCACGCACATGCCGTTTATACAACGTGGGCTCAACGTCGATGCAACGTCATGACGTTGCATCGACGTTGAGGCGACGTTGTATTAACGTCATGTGCCTGCTGGGATAAAAGTTTTCGTTGTCCGCATGAAAAAAAAAAAAACAACAAAAAACTTTGCATCCTCGGCTATCTAAAATACGCCTAGTAAATATTCTGAACAGATTGCGAGAATGCGCAGGCTGATCTGAATCCTCGCTGGGCGCACATGTCCGAAGATACGCTTTCTGGCGTTAAGGCATTTTCGTTTTCTACCATACATCACGAAAACATACCTATATAATTTTGACCCCCTTAAACCCCACTTTTATAAAGTAAAACTGGAGTTTACAGGGGTATACATTATTTTTCTTATTTCTGCTCAAAACCGTAGATTGTGGGTACTCGTTAGAACCGCCTCGTCGATGCTATAAGCAGAAATTTAAAAAAAAAAAAATATCAGAAATTTTATCTGAAAACTTTCAGTTTTTGGTGGGGAAATTTTCAATATATTTGAATAGGCGTGTTTTCGTAATGCTCGAGGGTTTATGAAAGAGCATTGAGTACTAGTGTGAAAACTTGAAAACTTCCTGGTGTATAAATTTAAGAAACATTTCAAAAAATGAGTCAGTCAACCAGTGGAGTCAGTTTGTGATATGGGAATATAAAATGTAATATGAATATTTGTTTGGGTTTAAGCCCAAGGTCGTATGATACAAAAGAAATCATTTTTAACCATGACATACTTCCTTGTGCATGTCTGTTCAAAGTGTCTGGGTATCATGTCGTGTTCAACATGCAATGATGAATTCTGAAATTAGATTACATATTCGGTCACCTTATTGATCCCAGAATTTTAACAATTTCACTTTACTCCCCGTCCATGTGACTTTAAATGCTTGATAAATGGAAAACAGTGTAGGCATTGTTTTGCTCAGGCAAAACACAGACAATTACAATATCATAGAGTTATGGAACGCACAAAAGGGCCATTTTGCAATTTGCGGTTAACACAGGCCTTGATAAGCGCAGGCTGATCTGGGCCTTCGTTGTCCGCTTGAGGAATCAGTGGATCCTGTAATATATGTTGACGAAAATGCCCAGATAAGACTGCACAGAAGCACACGGTGATCTGGACCTACATTGTCCGCAAATTGCATAAGTGCCATTTTCGTGCTTTGCGTGTCATATGAAAATGATTCTTATGTAATATACGAACAGGTTAGGACAAGATCACTCAGCGTATTCGGGCAGTCAGATCACGTTCTTCACTGTTAGTCGTTATTATATACTGCATCAAAAAGGCTGCAAAGATGTCCCTGATATGCGACAAGAGACCTTTTCTCAAGTTATACATCGTTTGTGTAGTGTAATAACACTAATAAGCCTCTTCAAACAGAAAACGACCTTATAACATAAACGCCGGACATAGACGTAGCTTAACCTGCGCAGCCTGATCTCGATCTTCAATCGCTGCTCACATAATGCATGAACTTTAAACATTCTTTTGACGAACAATGTAGTCCCTGATTGGACTTTGTAGATGCGAGATGTGAAGGCTGGTCTATATCTACGCTGGGAATATTGCATGCAGTACATCACGAAAACATGCCTATATATTTTTTACCCCCTTAAACCCCACTTTTATATAGTAAAACTGGGGTTTACATGTACAGGGGTATTCATTTTTTTTTCTTATTTCTGCTCAAAACATAGATTGTGGGTACTCGTTAGAACCGCCTCGACGAGGCGGTTCTAACGAGTACTCACAATCTATGTTTTGAGCAGAATCCTGAAAAATATCAGATTTTTTTTATCTGAAAATTTTCATTTTTTGGTGGTAAATTTTCAGTATATTTGAATAGGCGTGTTTTCGTAATGACATGTATCGAAGAGGTTCCCTTGTAGGCTGGGTTATCGTCAGTGTTTTTTTTTAAAGCGACTTACCTTTTATTAATCTTATTCTTGAAACGTGTGCATGTACCTTGCATTACTTGCGAAAACAAAACACACATATTCTATGCCTCTAGGAAAAGCTATAGCAGTGATCTGTAAAATTTTATAAATATATCTATAGAATCATTAATTGAGCCGCTGTTAGCGAAAAAGCGTCTTTGGTACCAATGTATACAACGAAAATTCAGATCAGACTAAATATGTCCACTTACTGGATGTATGCATACTGTTCACGAATGCGCCGACGACGTCTGTTCGTATTACGTATCATATGTATTACCACTGAATCGGAGAGTCATTTAACAAGTCTAATTTACGTTGATACATGGCGTAAACAGACACATTACGATCACATAGCTTTTGCATGCATTGCTGATGAAGGTCGTCTCAGTCAATGAACTGTTACAAGTATGCTGGGCGTCTTGCACGTTCAGTGATGTCCTTGATCTGAATATCTATCGCTTACATATAAATAGTTATATTTACAAACATCTTCCAAAAATTAAAAGGATTTTCAATTATAATTCCCTATTTTGCTGCATAAGCCAGTTAGGGACAAGATTCACTATGTACATGTACTATCAAAGGTGCCGACAAGAACAGGGGAAATTTCCCCTGTTTGAGTGCAATAACCCAGTCACAGTTTTTTGTTGTTTTTTGCACTCAGTTAAGGGGAAAATTCACTGTGTATATCACCAGCTATGTAAACAAGAATAGGGGAAATTTCCCCTGCTTGAGCCAAATAACCCGGTCATAGTTTCGTTTTTGTTACTCAATTCATCACGAAAACATACCTATATAATTTTGACCCCCTTAAACCCCACTTTTATACAGTAAAACTGGGCTTTACAGGGGTATATATTATTTTTCATATTTCTGCTCAAGAATATAGATTGTGGGTACTCGTTAGAACCGTCTCGATGAGGCGGTTCTAACGAGTACCCACAATCTATGTTTTGAGCAGAAATATGAAAAATATCAGAATTTTTTTATCTGAAAAGTTCCATTTTTTGGTGGTAAAATTGTCAGTATATTTGAATAGGCGTGTTTTCGTAATGAATAAAAAAAAAAAACAAAAAAAAAAAAACGTATATATTACCAACTGCGTAAACAAGAACAGGGAAAATTTCCCCTGTTCGAGTCTTGTAACCCAGACATAGTTTGTTTCGTTTTGGTCACAATTAAGGGAACACTCATCATATATATCACCAATTGTGCCATGATCAACGGTCCGGGAGACACCGCGTTATCAACGAAGAACTGGTGGGATCGGTAAAAGCCATGTTAAGGCGATAGTCTTGGGCAGTATGTAAGAAATGTTTTCTCCTGTCCATAACTTTATAAACGTACAGCTGCTGATAAATAGTGATTCTTCGCTGTTCTCCTTAATTTCTAAACTATACATTTCAAAATAACTGAGAATTTCGGGGGTCAACGTAACGTTTAATGTCAAGAAATGTATTCAGTATAAGTTACTTATGAGCATTTCCGAGTACCGATCCGAATGATACCGAACAAATACGATCAATATCGATTATTGCAGCGTTACCGAAAACCGATTGCTAAAATTAACTCGGATAATGTCCTAAATTACACATTTGCCCCAATTTATTTTCATTATACGTATTTCTAAAATCTTTAATCATAGGAAACAAGAGGCTTTTTTTCTTTCCAAATCAATATGCACAGCGTTTATAGTTTTATGAAACAAATACATTGTTCTGTGTTAAAGACACATACCACATGCTATTTTTTTGTGTTTTTACTATATGCATATATGGAATATAGGGTTACAAATGAACCATCAATATATATATATATATATATATATATATATATATATATATATATATATATATATATATTATTATTATTATTATTATTATTATTATTATTATTTTGAAAAAAAAATAATGTTTAGAAAACATTGAATTTTTAGAATCCGTTTGCACAAAAATTCTATCTTTATTAGTTGTAAAGAAATATTAAGTTGAACATATATTTGCCATTCAAATCAATGTATTTTAAACCGATAGTATTATCAGATATATGAGACCGTATGGGACGCATTATTGAATAGGAATTCATGTGACTGTAGAACGCAATCTGTATATATAGGTGTTCCAATAAGTATTACTGATTGATTGATTGTGTTGTGGTTCATTTTGTGTCGTCCCCCAGAAAAAAAGGAAAAGAGATAGAAGAGATAGTAAAGAAGATGAAAGAGAGGGACAAGGAGGAAAAAAGAACAGGAAGGAATGTGAAGAAACAGAAGAAATAAAAACATTCCCCCTCTACCCTTACCTGCTACAAGAATAGCAGGCCTTGCCCAACTGGAAGTTTGACTTGCCGGTGACGCGCCGCGCCGATACCCGACATCTTCGCCACATCCATCCACTTCCAATAAATATTACTCAGTTCTATTCAGTGCTATATCTAGTCCCGGGTTTTACTTGTAGACAACACGCATATGATCAATGGTGCATTGTGGAGCAACAATTGATTCACTTCCTGTCCCAACTAAACCGTATGTTGTCTACGCCCTTGAGCGTAGACAGCAATAGTGCTGAGCTGTCAATGAAAAATAGCATTGGACTAGCCCATGACCTTTCATAAAATGTTTCCGGAGCAACGACACACTAAGATTGTGACTGGACGTAGTCAATTCTCAGTAAGCTCTCAATTGAATAAAATTGCTACTTAACAAATAAATGCGAGCAAGCACATGACTGCAATACATTATGTATAGCTAATATGTGATAAAATTCCCCCAACAAAAATATCACTTCCTCTGTGAACACTGATCATGGTGATTTTGGTGTTCTATGTCCCGTTGAACATTATTTGATATATCATGTATCTCACCAAGAACTTTTAAACTTGCATCACGTTCCAGTAGCTAAACAAATAAAATAAAAATAAATAAAAGAATAAATAAAATAAAAAAATAAATAAAAAAATGAAGACTAGTGCATCGTGCCCAGTGTATAGTGGCAAACCAATATGGTCATGGCTTAGGTTCTATTTTCAAAACTGCTATTCGAATAATTGTTCCCATTCTAAAACATGTAGCTAAAGCTGGATTACGTTCATTTTGTGTCGTCCCCCAGAAAAAAAGGAAAAGAGATAGAAGAGATAGTAAAGAAGATGAAAGAGAGGGACAAGGAGGAAAAAAGAACAGGAAGGAATGTGAAGAAACAGAAGAAATAAAAACATTCCCCCTCTACCCTTACCTGATACAAGAATAGCAGGCCTTGCCCAACTGGAAGTTTGACTTGCCGGTGACGCGCCGCGCCGATACCCGACATCTTCGCCACATCCATCCACCTCCAATAAATATTACTCAGTTCTATTCAGTGCTATATCTAGTCCCGGGTTTTACTTGTAGACAACACGCATATGATCAATGGTGCATTGTGGAGCAACAATTGATTCACTTCCTGTCCCAACTAAACCGTATGTTGTCTACGCCCTTGAGCGTAGACAGCAATAGTGCTGAGCTGTCAATGAAAAATAGCATTGGACTAGCCCATGACCTTTCATAAAATGTTTCCGGAGCAACGACACACTAAGATTGTGACTGGACGTATCAATTCTCAGTAAGCTCTCAATTGAATAAAATTGCTACTTAACAAATAAATGCGAGCAAGCACATGACTGCAATACATTATGTATAGCTAATATGTGATAAAATTCCCCCAACAAAAATATCACTTCCTCTGTGAACACTGATCATGGTGATTTTGGTGTTCTATGTCCCGTTGAACATTATTTGATATATCATGTATCTCACCAAGAACTTTTAAACTTGCATCACGTTCCAGTAGCTAAACAAATAAAATAAAAATAAAAATAAATAAAAGAATAAATAAAATAAAAAAATAAATAAAAAAATGAAGACTAGTGCATCGTGCCCAGTGTATAGTGGCAAACCAATATGGTCATGGCTTAGGTTCTATTTTCAAAGCTGCTATTCGAATAATTGTTCCCATTCTAAAACATGTAGCTAAAGCTGGATTACGATCGGCTAAGAAAGTAACCAAAGAACAAGGTATATCAGCACTTCATGATATGGTATCAGGCCAAAATGTAAAACAAGTGTTGCAGCGTCGCGGTCAAGCAGCTTTGAAGTAACGTTTGCCTATGAAATCGAAACGCCCATCTCGCAAATTTCATTCTTTCGCTAAACACCAAAGAGTACACAGGTGAAAGCAAGAGACTAAGTATTAAAGACATTAATGAAAATGTTCTGGTCAAAATACATTTAAGAAATCATGTTTCAACAACATTCTACCGAATGCAGCAAGCTTGAATTAGAAATGCAAAAAAAAAAAAAAAAAAAAAAAAAAAAAAAAAAAAATTGTAAGTGAAAAGTCCAGGGAGTGCCACAATCACAAACCGTAGCCCTTCCCAGATCCCAAGAGGAAGAGGAAACCGACAAATCCAAACAAGCACAAATCGAACAAACATACGAAAAGCACTAAGATTCGCTCTCTCTTCCACAAGCGAGATAATCGCAATACTAAAAGGACTGTAAAACACAAGAACAGAATGACAACGGAAAGACATACAACAAATCGCCTTTTAGAATAAACCACAAAGCGACAAAGAGTAAGACTAACACCGGGACCATCGCCTTAGAACGGTCAGTAGAGTAAACCACCGGGGGTGGGGGGGGGGGGGTGTTTAAAGCACTTTTACAGCTAACTAACTTCACCCTGGGTCCCGATGCTACTCTTAATACAGAAACACATAAAAATTCGGTTCGCATAAAGGCTTCCAACTCAGTCAATGCATCAAAGCGAAAACATAAAAATCAAATTAATCACTATAATAAACAAAGACGAGTACTCATGGCTAATGCTACTGTATGCCAGAGTAAATGAAAACCAATAGTTGAACCACGGCGGGCCAAGCCAAAGACATATCGTCAAGCACCAACCCACTGGTTAAAGTTTTACGAAGAGGACGTAATTGAGTTTGAGGCCCGAACCGCCGTCGTGCAATTAAAGAGTGAAGCATAGCCATCAACAATGATTTGGTTGACAACTTGGCATGCAGTCTGCCGCATAATATCCAGGCTATAGCCAATTCTTTTATAACGGTTAATAAGTTTACTGAATTGCTCCGAAAAGTTAGATTTACCTACAATGTTTCTAAATCTGTACACTAAGTCACTGTAAAATTCTAGTTCCGATATACCTTGTTGCAGAAGTGTTTTCAGACTGACGCTATATTTTTCTAACAAGGCACTGTGTCTGCGATAAAATTTCGAAAACGCCTTACGAAGTTTAAAATAACGATAGCCCTGCCTAAGAAGTTTGGCAGTAAGGGCTTTATTATGGTAGTTAAAGTCATTAAGGTTTGAAGAAGCTCTGGCGAATCTAATAAGTTGAGATATGTATACCCCATATGAGATACGCCGGGGGACATCGCCATCCAGAAAAGGGAAATTGACTATATCAAAATCAAAATCGTCCCGTTTATCATAAATTTTTGTGGAAACTGTACCATTAGATATACATAGATTCAAATCCAAAAAAGGTGCCTCGGTATCGGAAGAATTTGCTCTATTAAATTGGAGTTCTGTAGGGTATATCCGGTCCACCATTTGGTCAAAGTAAATATTGTAAAATATTTAATAAATCATCAAGGAATCTTGAAGTTGAATTGAAAGCCTCAATAATGTCAGCCTGATTTTCACGTGAGAGAGACTTCATGAAATCTCTCTCATAACAAAACAGAAACAAATATGTAACAAGAGGAGCACAATTAGTTCCCATCGGAATACCAATAGTTTGCCTATAAAGTTTAGTTCCAAATCTAATAAAAATAGTATCCAAAAGATAAACAGGGGCATCACAGCCTTTTTGACACGACCATAAATTGTAATTATTATATACATCAGAAGTGAAAAAAGCACATTCTTCGTTGCAAGCCAAATGTTGGGTATTCCCCCGAATAAACGTTCGGTTAATTAAATCAATAAGTTTATCTTTTATAAAATGATGAGGTAACGTAGTATACAATGTAGAAAAATCATAGGTAGACAATTTAGAAGCCTGAAAGTTTTTAGATTTAAATTTATTGAGGACATCATTGGAATTTTTAAATAGTTAATTCCGTCCCTTTCGTAAACAGTATCATAGTATCTAATCCAATGTTTTTTAACAGCAGTAAGGCATAAAGTAAGCAGTTTGGACAAAACAGTAGTCGTACATGAACTAGAATTAGCAATGAAACGTGCTTTATAAGGTCGTGTATGAAATTTCGGTAACCAATATAACGTAGGAAGTCTGTCTTGCTTTTCTTTAATACTCACTGCAAACTTAGCAGTAATATCGACAGAATATCGACAGAATATCGACAGAATGGATATTGACAATAGATCTCCCGTCAGTAGAAATCTGTTCATATGTTTTGGTACTACCAAGTTCTTGTATTAGAGTATTGATATAATAAAGTCGTCACAGATCCCAAGAGGAAGAGGATAAAGAGCTAACTTCACCCTGGGTCCCGATGCTACTCTTAATACAGAAACACATAAAAATTCGGTTCACATAAAGGCTCCCAGCTCAGTCAATGCATCAAAGCGAAAACATAAAAATCAAATTAATCACTATAATAAACAAAGACGAGTACTCATGGCTAATTCTACTGTATGCCAGAGTAAGTGAAAACCAATAGTTGAACCATGGCGTGCTCCCTACGATGACTACCATGGTTCAAACTGAAATGTAAATGATTCATTCAATTGCTTCGCTCGATAGTTATTTTGCACTTTTTGAATTTGTTGTACCTGCTCAGACCGAATATAACACGGACCTGTCACAATCAAATCTTTACTTAAAATTCAGAATCTTAAAAGAAGACGGGTCTAATACAGATGATGAGCAGAGAACATATCCCATTAATAATTTCTTGCACAGTATGGTCAGTGGCATCGATCTGTTTCTAAACTTGTCACCAGCAGTATGAACACCTATCCATACAGAGCTTACATTGAAAATTTGTTTTCCTGTGGTTCAGATGTCAAAAGTAATCAGCTGAAAGCTGGTGAATTTTGGTATCCAGGTGCAGCTGAGAAATTTGAAGATTATAACAGTAAAACTGCCAAGGCACGCAATGCTGATGTAGCTAAAAGCATACCAGTGGAATTTTGGGGACGTTTGCATTTATATTTGGTTATGCAAGACAAATATCTGCCTAACGGAATAGGTTTTGTATGCTATCCCTTGGGCAGTGAAAATCGATGAAGCTGATTTGAAGGTTCGCAATCATGGGTCATTTTGTTCTTGTGTTTTTCAATCCTTTTAGCATTGCGATTACCTCGCTTGGGGTAGAGAGAGCTAATCTTAATGTTTCTCGTACGTTTGTTTGATTCGTGCTTGTATGGATTTGTCGGTTTCTTCTTCCTCTTAGTGTCTGGGAAGGGCTGCGGTATGTAATTGTGGCACTCCCTGGACTTTTCTCATACCTTTTTTCGACATATTCTACTTCTTCCTGCAATCAGTAAAGAGCTGAATAAGTCTATTGTACAGCATCATGCTAAGTTTCTCATTCGAAGAGTTGAAGTCAAAAGTTTCACGATTTGCAGTGGACTTCGATAAAAAGTCAAAGATTGTTTGCTCCAGAGACAACGTCCAAAACGTATCTTTATTGGCATGGTCACAAATGAATTTTCGTTTCCACCAAAATTTATGATAAACGGGACGATTTTGATTTTGATATAGTCAATTTCCCTTTTCTGGATGGTGATGTCCCCCGGCGTACCTCACATGGGGTATACATATCTCAACTTATAAGATTCGCCAGAGCTTCTTCAAATCTTAATGACTTTAACTACCGTAATAAAGCCCTTACTGCCAAACTTCTTAGGCAGGGCTATCGTTATTTTAAACTTCGTAAGGCGTTTTCGAAATTTTATCGCAGACACAGTGCCTTGTTAGAAAAATATAGCGTCAGTCTGAAAACACTTCTGCAACAAGGTATATCGGAACCTGAATTTTACGGTGACTTAGTGTACAGATTTAGAAACATTGTAGGTAAATCTAACTTTTCGGAGCAATTCAGAAAACTTATTAACCGTTATAAAAGAATTGGCTATAGCCTGGATATTATGCGGCAGACTGCATGCCTAGTTGTCAACCCAATCATTGTTGATGGCTATGCTTCACTCTTTAATTGCACGACGGCGGTTCGGGCCTCAGACTCAATGACGGCCTCTTCGTAAAACTTTAACCAGTGGGTTGGGGCTTGACGATATGTCTTTGGCTTGGCCCGCCGTGGTTCAACTATTGGTTTT
The DNA here is from genome assembly GCA_964016985.1 of Anodontia alba. Lineage (NCBI taxonomy): Eukaryota > Metazoa > Mollusca > Bivalvia > Lucinida > Lucinidae > Anodontia > Anodontia alba. Next base: position 11,290,047 of record OZ024836.1, on the reverse strand, counting down.
CATTTACTCTGGCATACAGTAGAATTAGCCATGAGTACTCGTCTTTGTTTATTATAGTGATTAATTTGATTTTTATGTTTTCGCTTTGATGCATTGACTGAGTTACTGAGTTGGAAGCCTTTATGCGAACCGAATTTTTATGTGTTTCCGTATTAAGAGTAGCATCAGGACCCAGGGTGAAGTTAGCTAGCTGTAAAAGTGCTTTAAACCCCCCGTTGGTTTGCTCTACCGACCGTTCTAAGGCGGTGGTCCCGGTGTTAGTCTTACTCTTTGTTGCTTTGTAGTTTATTCTACGAGGCGATTTGTTGTATGTCTTTCCCTGTGATATTTTGTTCTTGTGTTCTTGTGTTTTTCAGTCCTTTTAGTATTGCGACTACCTCGCTTGGGGAAGAGAGAGTTAATCATAGTGCTTTTCGTACGTTTGTTCGGTTTGTGCTTGTTTAGATTTGTCGGTTTCCTCTTCCTCTTGGGGTCTGGGAAGGGCTGCGGTTTGCACTCCCTGGGATTTTCTCTTACCCTTTTTTGCTTGTCACAGAAATCCCTTCTTATTTCAACCTTTCAATCTAAGTAAACTGGATGTGAGCTGCGATGGACAGAGCATTTACGGGAAACCCTTTGAACCCAAATTCGAATCAAACAATTATTTCAGATCTTATATACCTATCTGTCAAGCTTTGGGAAATCAACTTCAGAAATGTAACATAGATTACAATGATTACAAAGCAGGATACTGCTTTGGGGTATACAATCTCACACCTGATCAGGGGGCAGATAAAGGTCATTTGCATCCTATAAAAACTGAAAACTTACGACTGGAACTTCAGCTTGCAAGAGCACTCAACAGCACCATCAGCGTGATTGTGTTTGCAGAGTTTGATAATCGTATAGATATCAACAGAATGTGAGAAGTCATCACAGACTACTAAAAGAATGAATCCAGGATATTACAAAGAAGAAGATCTGATTATTCGAGACAGGAGTTACACTTCCTATTATGGATTTGTTCCTTGATATGGCTTACTGAAAACAGAATGCGAAGGCGAGCCAGAAGAACCTACATCAACTTTGAAGAGAAAGAAGAAGATGATTAGAAGTCTGTTGAAAAAGACGTATTAACAATAGGAAGAAGACGATATATCTGTGACATGCTACAGCAAGCAATGGCCCAAAAACTGAAAGATGCCGTAGCGAATTACGCACGATACGAATGTACTGGATGCAAAATAGATTATCGCAGTCAGAAATACCACGGTCTGTATCTATGGACCACCAACTGACTGGATAGTAGACTATGGCTACGACAAGGCAGCGCTGAGTTGTCTCGATATCTACGAAATCATTCAAGAATGGGACAGTCTTCTATGATCAGAAAAGACAAGAGGACTAACAGATCTGTCACCAAGAGAAGCGGTGGAAGCTTATAAAACTAGATGCTTCTCAGATACAATCCAAACTGATACAGAAGTTATCCTAGTACCAACAAAGAGTGGAGAGATTTCTGGAAACAGAAGCTTTTACAATGAATACCTACGAACTCACATCTCTGTTAAACAGAGAACCACAACTTAAACATTTACATAGAAAGGTGTGCTCTGAAGACTTACTACTAGATTTGAAACAATTGGATGTGAAAGCTTACATCATCAATACGGACACTTCTGACAAACCATGAGAACATTGGGTAGCCATTTACTTCAGAAACAACGATGAGGCTATCTACTTCGATTCTTTAGGACTACCACCACTAGAACACTATATTCTACCATTCATTCAAAGGGATGCCAGACACTGGATCTACAACAAAGAATTGCTACAGAGTACATGGAGTAGAGTTTGTGGCATGTACTGTATCAACATTCTGGATTAACTCGAAAGAGGACTGGACTTGAAAACAGCCATTCATGAAAAACTATGATACTAGAGAAGATCCCTACCAGAACGACGCAAATGTTGAAATGTGGTTCAGTTTAAACTATGGCCAATTATACAAAGACATTTACAGAGGCATAACACCTCTGTGGAAACCAATAATTCAATTTTGTAAATGCTTAAAATATACATATTTTTTTGTCACAGAAGTTTCCTATATATACTATGTTGTGTTAAGGGAGATATTGTTAACGATAGCAGAGGGACGGCCCTAATCCTCTGTCTTATCGTGTTCCTAGTTAGCGGGGCAAATAAAATTGTTGAAATGTTTATCAGTCTAGTGTTCTGTTTTCTCCTCATAGGAGGTAGTAGTAAGCTAAACTTGAGCTGACTGGCAAACTAAACAAATAGGAAATAAGTCCCTGATACTTTCCATTCTACTCAAACAAGGTCTTAAGATACAAGATCTTAGAAGAGAAGTCTCCGGAGAGTCTCAATATATCAGGCAGACGCTATAAAGTTATGCCCTTAACTAGACTTGAGGTCTTGAGACACAGGAGTCAAGAGACTCATAGTAAACGCATATCACTTTACAGCCTCTAGGAATCCATTTAAAGATATGCCTCCGGTACTGAGAAACAAGATCGTAGAAGAGAAGTCTATGGAGAGTCTCAATACATTAGGTAGACGCTGTCTAGTGTTGAGGTCTTGAGATACGAATAGACTTATTGTAGACGCATAGGACCAATCAGGAACAAACACACTACACTAACAACTCTAACGCACAATCATTAACTACACAGAAAAAAAAAACTAAGTCCATTTATCGAGCATCTCAGAAAAAAAATGACTAAGTTATTTTCAAGCAGCTCTAATCACAGAAAAAAATAACTAAGTTATTTTTCAAATATTATGCTGGGTCATGAGATACAAGACCATTAGTGCTGGGTCTTGAGATACAAGACCATAAGTGCTGGGTCTTGAAATACAAGACCATAAGTTCAAACTATCTAACTGCAAACACAAAACATTTACTAAGTTATTTTCAAGCTACTGTAATATCACAGATTAGTAATTTCCAGCAGCTCTAGTCACATAAAAAAATAACTTAGTTGTTTTAACCTCAGAAAAATGACTTTATGAAGAAAAATGAAGTTATTTTATCAAGCTGCTCAGAAAATGAATAAGTTATTTTCAAGCTAGTCTAGTCAAATTTAGCCCAGGGTTGCCTCTCTGGGTACTCCTTATGGGAATTTTGTATGGGAGACAAATTCCGAAAAATGACTGTTTTTTTTTTTTTTTTTCAATTTAAGCTGAAAAAAAATCTCCCATACAAAATTCTCATAAGGAGTACCCAGGGTGGCACCACATACTCACGGGTACCATTTTCCTGCCAATTATTTACATGCATAAGGACATACAAACACGTTAGTATTGTATTTACTCTAAGTACCTTATGATGATGATTATTTTTTAAATATTTAACGTCCCTGTAAACATTAGTTAGGTCATGTCGAGACGTTGGAAGGGTGAAAATGAAAGGCTCTGTGTAATGAAGGTCGTACAGTCATAAGCTGGATTCCGTCTACAGCGGGATTCGGGAGCGCGACATCCTGATCCGAAGTCGTACAATCTGTGTTTGGAGTTTTACGGCCCAGTCAAACCTGTTAAGATCATACTGAGCCGGTCACTTAACCTACTTAGATGTTTCCTGGACAGGCTAAGTCCTGTAAGCGGTAAACCAGTACTTGTGCACATGCTTTCATGTAACTGACGACAGTTTCTGTCCTTTCTGAATCAGCAGACAGAGAAGAAAGGCAGTAGAAAGAGTTTATGATCAATTTCATGAAATTAAGTAGCCGAGCTGGGATTCGAACTTGTGACCCTTGCTGCAGTCAAACATGCTACCGACTACATTTCGGAGCCCACTCCGGTCGTACAGACAGGCCTGAGTAAACAGTGAAGACTTAGATTATATGCCACAAAACGCTGCGTCTGATCAGGGTCTCCACTGTTTCCAATTCAGCCACCAATATTTTGATACATCACAAGGTAAACAGATAGTCTTGTTCTAATTTTAGGACATCACGAAAAACATGCCTATATAATTTTGACCCCTTTAAACTCCACTTGTATATAGTAAAACTGGGGCTTACAGGGGTATGCATTAGTTTTCGTATTTCTGCTCAAAAAACATAGATTGTGGGTACACGTTAGAACCGCCTCGCCGAGGCGGTTCTAACGAGTACCCGCAATCTGTTTTGAGCAGAAATGTGAAAAATATCAAAGTATTTATCTGATCTTTTTTCATTTCAAAATGGTAAAATTTTCAATATATTTGAATAGGCATATTTTCGTAATGATTAATGTGGAAAGGAGTTAAAGAGTCGGCATATTTAAGGATTTTTTCTGCACACAACTTGGAAATAAAGTAAAAAAAGAGAATTCCAACAGCTGTATAGTTTTCAAAAAGCAAAGGTCAATCGAGCCTACCCAGTAGGCACACAGTGTTGAAACAACATCATTTCATGATGGGTTTGATCCCCGCTCAGGGTGGAAGAAATAATTAACCCATTTTACTCGGGATACCCACAAAAGAGTAAACAGTGCAGACTCAGATCAGACGCCGCAGAAGACGGCGTCTGATCAGAATCTACACTGTTTGCATTTAAGTAAGGAATTTCTATAAAAATGGTAATAATCATAAACTAAAAAAAATAAGACCTTGCTATTGGAAATGGACCGGTCCAAAGAGTTGTGGTAGGAGAGTGCATTCGACATAGATGGGTTAAGAAAATGGTCAAAATTTTCTCATTTTAAGCCGTATTTTAATTTGTTTTATTATTTCTATAAATGTTTTATAACGTATAAATATGTGCTATTGTACTTAATAATCAGATATTCTGCCCTTTCTCCTTATATTATCGTGAAAATGTCGTGACCTAGATAACTCCAGATAAGAGCGAGGTCTAGCTATGTATTTTTGACATCTTTATATACAAATATATGTTGTGGGTACTCATCTTAAGCGCCTCCAGGAGGAACTTCTAAGAAGTTGTCACAACATATATTTTCATGGAAAATAAGACATTACGAAAACACTTCTATTCAAATATATACATGTATAAAAATTCACCTCCAAAAACTAGAAATTTTCATATAACAAACTCTGATATGTTTCATATTTCTGCTAAACACATAGATTGTGGGTACTCGTTAGAACCGCCTCGGTGAGGCGGTTCTAACGAGTACCCACAATATATGTGTTTTAGCAGTAATAAGAAAAATAATGTATACCCCTCTAAACCCCAGTTTTACTGCATAAAAGTGGGGTTTAAGGGGTCAAAATTATATAAGCAGGTTTACGTTATGAGAATCAATAAAACACGTTTACGAAAAGTCTTTTCTACACGTAAAATAATGGTTTACAATGATGTGTTAACCGTATGAAAATAGATTCGAAAAAGCAAGTTATTACATTAGTATATGAGCCGGGACAAAGCATTTACTCCGCTGTACAAGATTACATTTGCGCCAAGCGAACATTGATCAGCCTGCGTATCTGCGTAGTCTGATCAGAGTCTTCGCTGTCGAGCCTGAAGACCATTTGTACCCTTTGCTGCTCACAGGGTGCCAAGCGAAGACTCTGATAAGACTACGCGGATACGCAGGTTGATCAGTGTCTTCGCTTACATTTGTAGCGCACATGCAATCTTGTAGGAAATGCCCTGTCCCGACTCGTTTGTCAGTCCACATGGTCTAGACAAACAGAATATTTAGGTAATGATAAAATTTTGTAAGACTTAACATTAGAACTGAAATCACAGATTTAGCTTAATTACGTTTTCAATTTAATTACTTTTTGCAATTTTCTGGTATCATTTATTTGTTTGTTTGAAAGAAAAGGTTACGGAAATCGGACCCATCACAAAAACACGCCTATGTAATTTTGACCCCCTTAAACCCCACTTTTATATAGTGAAACTGGGGTCTACAGGGGTATACCTTATTTTCTTATGTTTGCTCAAAAACATAGATTGTGGGTACTCGTTAGAACCGCCTCGCCGAGGCGGTTCTCACGAGTACCCACAATCTATATTTTAAGAAGAAATATGAAAAAAATCTCAGAGTTGTTTTACCTAAAAATTTTCAGTTCCTGGAGGTTAAATTTTCTATATATTTGAATAGGCGTGTTTTCGTAATGCTCATGTAGAAAACCAAACATTTATCTATCTCTCGATATTGTAGAAATTTTAGCCTTTCGCCTTTTCACTTTTTTTAGTAGCACTGCAATTGTCTGATTTCGTTTGTTTGTGTGTTTTAAAAAAAGTGAACGTTACGAAGATCGGACCACAAATAACTTAGGGAACCAAACATGTACATGTGTCTCTCTTTATATATACGTACACCAGAATTTTCAAGACTTTATCTTATCCTTTTTCAGCAGCACTATATTTTTTTTTTGTGTGTATCATCACGAAAACATACCTTAATAATTTTGACGCCCTTGAACCCCACTTTTGCATAATAAAACTGGGGTTTACAGAGGTATACATTTTTTCTTATTTCTGCTCAAAAACATAGATTGTGGGTCCTCGTTAGAACCGCCTCAGCGAGGCGGTTCTAACGAGTACCTACACTCTATGTTTTGAGCAGAAATATGAAAAATATCCCAACTTTTATATCTGAAAATTTTCATTTTTTGGTGGTAAAGTTTTCAGTATATTTGAATAGGTGTGTTTTCGTAATGTTTGTTTGTTTCTTTGATTTAAAAAAAAAAAAAAAAAAAAAAAAAAAAAGCCAACGAAAATTGGACCTCAGATAATTAGTTACCCAATCTCGATACCGAGGTTATGGATTATAATGATCAGACTGACATGTTGTTCAGAAGGGACGAATTTGGTAGAAAACGTTATGAAATCACAAAATCTCGTCCTCAAAGGAAAGTGTACCAGATTTATCTCTGACATTACAGACTTAACGGTTGACACACCTCGAGATAAGCCAGTGTGGGGTCAGTATATTAGAACGTTTTGATAAGTGATCCCAGTTGTTAGACTTGCACTGCAGCTCCAGGTAGGTGAATGTCGTTTCCTTTAACTTCTAGTAAATAAAATTTAAATGAATACTCTCTCTCTCTCTCTCTCTCTCTCTCTCTCTCTCTCTCTCTCTATATATATATATATATATATATATATATATATATATATATTCTCTCTCTCTCGCTCTCTCTCTCTCTCTCTCTCTCTATATATATATATATATATATATATATATTCTCTCTCTCTCGCTCTCTCTCTCTCTCTCATATATATATATATATATATATATATATATATATATATATATATATATATATATATATATATATATATATATATATATATATATATATATATATATATATATATATATATATATATATATCTGTGTGTGTGGGGGAGGGGGGGGGGGGGGGAGGGGAGTCAGTATATTAGAACGCTTTGATAAGTTATAAAATAGTTGCCACCTTTGGCAGTAAAAGAAAGATGATGTACCAAGTGCATTCAGTTCTCTTAAACCTGTACTACTAGTCCGAGCATTCTTTCGTCCGCGCCTGAGACTTTTACACTTTCAGGGTAGGAAGAATTGTTAAAAATTATTTTACCTCCCTTTTAAAAGTGGTCTACTCTAAAAGGAAAGAATTTGCTCCATATGGGAGCAAATTCTTTCCTTTTAGGGTAGACCTCTTCTCAGAAGGAGCATGATGTGCATAAAAAAAACCCCCAAAAACAGGACGTCAAAAAAGTCTAACAAAACAATGTATATACGCATACAGTACCCCTTTGATACATGTACGTCCATATCTTCATCAATTTCAGTTTCGTTCAGTACCGTTCTTGTTGCTTCAAAATGTAATACTTGGAACTAAAACGTGGAATAAGTTCTGACATACTGGCTCATTTTTTGCAGGATGTTCCTAATCTGCTTATTGGCATGCTTGGTGCCCGTCCAGGGTGCCAGTATACGTATAGGCAACCACTGGAACGGTGGTTTTGAAGGGTTTTTCACAGTTCACGCCGATCACGCAGTCAACAGTTGGAGAGCACATCTTGTGTTCAGTAAACCACTGGACTCGATAGAGGTATATTCTGTCTGTCCTACTGTAAATATCTATCAGTCTGTCTGTCTGTCTGTCTGTCTGTCTCTCTCTCTCTCTCTCTCTCTCTCTCTCTCTCTGTCTACCCTACTGTCTGTCTGTCTGTCTATCTGTCTGTCTGTCTGCCTTTCTCTTTCTCTCTCTCTCTCTCTCTCTCTCTCTCTCTCCCCCCATGGTTAATTCTGCATAATTATGCAGTTTCTGTAGCTTTACGTGTATATAAATTACACCGTAGTATACTGTAACTCAGAAGACTTCTTAATGAGGAATATTTGATGGTACTTCTGGGTTAATCTTCTCCAATTCTGCATAAAACAATATGTTGTGGTGCTTCTAATAGGTACCCACTAAATACGTTCAATGGAGAAATCAGAAAAATAATAAACCCATCACCAAACTGCTATAAATATGAGAAACAACGTGAGAAAACGTACCATCGTACACGTGCGCCTTACGAAGACTCAGACCGCGCAGACTGATCAGAGTTGTGTTGTCCGCAAGAAGAAACTTTTCATCATTGGGAATCAAAATTGCACCGAGTCCAGATTCTGATCAGACTGCGCGAATGCACTGGTTAATATGAAGCTTCGCAGGGTTTCTTGACTTGCGGCTCTACATTGATACATTGTTGACATTGTCACAATTGCCAGTTTCTTTACCGTCCTTTCCGACTCCTTCCCTTGGTTATGTTCGCATCTGTGTGGTGTTTTGTACTGCCATTTGAACAAGCTCACAACATATCCAACACAATTGCATCAGCACAGTCTGTCCTGTGTCTTCGCTGGGCACATATTCGATATTGAAAAAAATGCTGTGTCCCGGCTCATTTCGGGTATTTATTAGGTGCTTTGGATTACTGTGTCCCGTACGAGTAACCGTTCCTGTGTATCTCCTAAGAGCCGCAACGTTCGAAAACGTACCTAAGTGCGCCTATCTAAGATTTAGATCAGCTTGTGCATGCGCGTAGCCATATGACTGGGCACACTTTGGATAATCAATGATGCAAAGTTCTTCATGTCGACAACGGAGACTCTGATCAAACTGACGGATGTGCAGGCTCTTTTGAGTTTTCACTGGGCGCACATATCCGAAGGTACATTACCTGACGTTGCGGTTCATTCTTTTCCCAAACATGCACGTGTTCTATATGATTACTCTTACTTGATGTTTAGATTTGGCATGCAAGAGTTGTAGAGAAGAAGAATGGCGGGCGGGAATACGTAGTTGAAAACGTGGACTGGGATGGGAAGTTGTCAGCTGGGCAAGACTTGGAAGTAAACTTTTTAGGTCATCTCTCTGGGGACTCTCCACCGTCCGGCACAATATCCATTGAGGGTATGGGCAACCCCAACCCTGGAACTGGCTCAAATACACAGCCACCTGCACAGACGCACACTAATCCACCTGGTGGTGGTAATCCGATTACACCAGGACAAACGTCCAGTGGAGGTAACTATAGAGTATATTTGAACATTACGAAAACACGCCTATTCAAATATATGGAAACTTTCGCCTCCAAAAACTGAAAATTTTCAAATAAAAGCACCCTGATATTTGTCATATTTCTGCTCAAAACATAGATTGCAGGTACCCGTTAGAACCGCATCGGCGAGGCAGTTCTAACGTGTACCGACGGTCAATGTTTTTGAGCAGAAATAAGAAAAATAATTTATATCCCTGTAAACCCCAGTTTTACTGTATAAAAGTGGGGTTTATGGGGATCAAAATTATATACATGTAGGCATGTTTTCGTGATGAAATTGCAAAAACGTGCCCGAAACAATACAGTGAAACCTCATTTCAACGATAGCAGTTGGTCTCAAAGATATTGCCGTTAAAATTAAATTGCTGTTGTAAGGAATCCTTGAACGCAGGGGAATGATATGTAAGAAAGGGCCTGCTTTCTTGTTTTTTCCTCACATCTTTGTATTTCTTATAAAAACATAGTGAAAACCAGTCTCCCTATTAATTAATGACATTGGTGTACATGTGTATGGTGTAATATAATATGGTTGTACATTTCCGTTTCCTATGCATTTTTCAAGGCTTCAGAAATTGTAAACAGCTGATACAGCGGTAAATATAAGAAACGTTCAGCCGGACACTGATCAGACTGTGCGGTGCGCAGGTTGATCGGAGTCTTAAAGGGACTGGAGAGACCTGGATTGCATTTAGAGGTTCCTGGCTCCATAGAGCAGTCGGTAGCGTGTTTGACTGCAGACCCCGGGGTCACGCTCGGCCACGTAGCTTTCGTGGAGGTTGATCATGAAATAATTTCTCCCCAATGCCGCTGATTCAAGAAGAGCAATAGGTCTATTGTCAGTTACTGGCAAATGTATGTGCACAAGTTTTGGTTCACCGCTTAGAGGACTAAACATTGTGAGTAGGTTGACTGACTGTGCTCCACAAGACACTTAACATGGTTGGGCCGTAAACCCTCAACGTAAACAAATCAGTTTCGCGACCGGCTTACCCTGGATCCCTGCTCCTATTGGCGCTGTTCATTAACCCAATGTAATCGGGAGACCCGTAAAATGGTAATTGGCAATCAGTGTAGACCGAGATCAGACGCCGCAGAGCGCGGCGTCTGATCAGGGACTCCACTGTTTGCAAATAGTTTAGCCATTTTTCTTTAAGAATATCGCATAGCCGGGTGTACCTAAAATTGAAATCGGACTTTTCCAATGTATAGTGTGGGAGAGTCTATTCAGTATACAATGGGTTAAGTAGAGAGATCCAGAGCAAAACGTTTCCGATAAGTTTGTCCTTTGGAACGCAGACCTGGTATACAAGGAAAACGAGTATTGTGACTTGTCTGCGTTTTTGCGAACCAACACCATTCGGCCCACAACAATCCTTCTAAATAGAAATGTACTTTAAGAAGAAAATATAACTCCCAAGGGGAGCGAATTCTTTCATGTCAGAGTATACATTTTTACAGAATGCAAAACAACTTCGACACCCACTCCCATTAATTTGGTGTATTTATGAGAAGGTACATTCTCTCAAGTTACGACTTTTTTTCTGCTGACATTGAAGTTATCTGAATAACTTCAATTATTTGTATAATTACCTTAAAGCTCGTCAAACGGCAAATGCATGCAACTCACATTAAATTCCAATCGTTGTGTGAACATGCAAATGGTTCTCACTGAAATTAGCTTGAACATGCCAATGCCTGTCACAAAAAATATAAAGCATGTCTGTAAAATGCAAAACGATTAACTTACTTTTGGTTGAATCTAAATTGATTGGAATGTTTGATCTATGGCAAACAAACATCCCTCTTTAGTTTTGGCATACGACATCAAAGCTTGTTCGCGGACTGAGAGTTTTCAATCTAAAAGCGTTTAAAGTGTTTTTTTCTTACGTCAAACAATCAAAGGGCTGAACAGGCCTGAAATGACAGATTCTATGAGAAACTAATAAATTCCAGGCATCATTCTGTTCTCCATTTAAGTTTGTGAGACGCTTCTTCGTCGAAAACAAACGAGCTATAGCAATCAACAAAGGCGCTGATCAGCTTTCCGCGGACACGCAGGCTGATCTGCGCCTTTGTTGTTCGCACATGTATTAAGGCGGGTTTTCTCAGGGACTCACCATAGATCAAGCACAAGTCGCACTACTTTTGTATGGATAGCTCTTCAATGGCGTACTAATATACACACAGTAAAACATTGGGTCTACTTTTGTGCGCGGATAAATACGCAATTTAATAGTAGTCAAAGACACTTTCTCTAAACGAAGAATGACAGATAGAATCTGTCATTAAAAACGGGTCGCGCCATATGAAAATGTGTCTTCGGGTATATGCGAAATACAAAGGCCCAGATCAGCCTTCACATTCGCACAGACTGATCAGGGTCTGCACTGTCCACCAACGAATGTCTGGATACTGCAGAATTTAGGAATGGAGAACAAATGCACTTTTCCGCTTGACAAGGCCCATATAACGGTATCTCACAAGTATCCAAGCTAACTGGGCCCTGGTTTACAATAATTCCACAGAGTTAAAGTCTATCTGAACTTAAGGTTCGAAAATTTAAGATATAACATAAGATATTTAAAGTCAATAAAAATGTCATTCTATGTAAATTTAGTAGACGATGTCGAACTGTTCTTAGTAATTTCATAGTTGAAAATCAGCTTTTTATGTGATAGAGCAAAATGTGCTTTGCAAATCTTGATCCTCAAAGTTAAGGTCGATCAAGAGGGACGATTGTGAACCTGGGTCCCAGTGTCTACTGCTGCAGACACAATATTGCATACGATATCGGCCCTTGTTGCAGAACTGCTGATTTGGTACATTTCTATGCTTAACTCATTTATTCCTAGCGTCCAATAAAAGGGAGATTTGCAAACAGTGTAGAACCAGATTAAAGACGGCAGAGCGCAGCATCTGATCAGGGTCTACACTATTTGCATTAAATATAGGAATTTCTTAACAAAAACTAACTAGACCCCGTCTATTAGAAACGGACCTGTCGGAAAAACTTAGGTGGAATAGTCCATTCGGCGTAAATTGGCTGAAAATCTCATAAGGCCTTTATTCTTTAAATGGTATCTACAAAGCTCCGGTTCTATTCAATCTGTTAGAAAGTGCATGCTGTTTTAATCGACACGTGTCACAAATGCGTTACGATAACTTTTTTGGTTTTCAGACTCTTTTGGTTTTAATTGAAAACAAAACAAAACAAAACATTTGTGTAAATCCTTTGAAATATGACATGATGTGCAACGCACAAAAAGGGTCCTTATGAAATTAGCGGACAGCGCAGACCAAGAACTGCCTATGCATTCGCGCAAGTAGGTCTGGGCCTTCGTTATCCGCTAACAGAATCTATGAATATTTTAGTATATGTCGACGAACATTGACTGCTACGATCAGACTGTAGGAATGGGCATGCTGATCTGGATCTTCGCTATTCGCATGTGACATAAGAGCCATTTTTTCATGTTTTACATCACATGATTTATTTTACTTATCATAAAACATACCTATCTAATTCTGACTCCCTTAAACCCCACTTTTATATAGTGAAAAGGGTATACATTAGTTTTCTTATTTTTGCTCAAAAACATAGATTGTGGGCACTCGTTCTAACGAGTAACCACAATCTTTGTTTTGAGCAGAAATATGAAAAATATCAGATATTTTTATCTGAACATTTTCATTTTTTGGTGGTTAAATCCTCAGTATATTTGAATAGGCGTGCTTTCGTAATGAACGTCTATTTATTGAAACATTATAGGTTCCAGAATGAAGTATGACTATGGAAAAGCTCTTGGACTGTCGATACTATTTTTCGACGCGCAACGATCTGGCCGTCTTCCGGCAAATAACCCAATTCCATGGAGAGGAAACTCTGCGGTAAACGATGGTGATAACGGGCATGATCTGAGTGGAGGATGGTATGATGGTATGTAAACCGAAAGTGAACCCTTTAATCCATAATTTTCTGACCTCTTACATCTTTGAATCTGGTCAAAGCCATTATTCCAAATAGGAATCTGAGTCTAAACTCAAAACAAAATAGCAGGCAGTGTACATCCTGGTGAGACGGCTCATTATGAGCATACAGGTGCATGTTTGTTTGTTTGTTTGCTTGTGAAATTGATAAATGAACCACAACATGTCTTGTGACGTGTGGGTGTGGCGAAGGTGTCGTGTGTCTTACGTTCCCGGGGCGTCCAACTCGCTAAGTTTTCGGCAAGGCCTGCTACATGTATCCTTGTAGAGGGGTAATGTTTTATTTCTTCTGTTTCTTCACTTTCATTCCTGTTCCTCTTTCTTCCCTGTCCCTCGCATTCACCTCCTCTACTATCGCTTCTCTTTTCTCTCTTTCTCTGGGAGACGACACAAAATGACCCACAAGGGTTGACGTGTCGTTAAACCCCAGCACAATAAATAAATGTGTGACGTGTTGCGCATCGAAGACTCAGACCAGAGAAGAAAAAAGCTTTGAACTGGCCGTCCATTAAATGACTGCACAAATCTTATCCTTAACCGGTGGAGACAATTTGCATAAACTATCAAAACTTGTTTTCTGGAAAAAAAAAAAAAAAACAAAAAAAAAACTAAATGTGCCGACTACTGAAACTTTTACCCTGAGTACCAAGCATTAAGCTTTTAGAATGCGTGTACTGCTCCTAGCTTGCCTCTTGTTGGGCCATTACGGAAACATACCTATATAATTTTGACCCCCTTAAATCCTACTTTTATAAGGTAATACTGGGGTTTTCAGGGGTATACATTATTTTCCTTATTTCTGCTCAAAACATAAATTGTGGATACCCGTTGGAACCGCCTCGCCGAGGCGGTTCTAACGAGTACCCACAATCCATGTTTTGAGCAGAAATATGAAAGATATTAGAATTTTTATCTGAAAACTTTCTTGTTTTGGTGGTGAAATTTTCAATATATTTGAATAGGCATGTTTTCGTAATAAAACTATGATTTAAAACAAAAGAAATATTTTTATATGATTTTTTTCCCTTTTTTATTTTTTTTTTTTTCAAATTTAGTTTTTGCCACATGTGTTTAACAATCTGTAATTGTAAACAAAAAAAAAACAAAAACAAAAAAAAAAAAAACACACACACAAAAAAACAAACACACACACACACACACACACACACACACACACACACACACACACACACAAAAAAAAAAAAAAAAAAAAAAAAAAAAAAAAAAAAAAAACGATAATATCCCGCCATTATCGTGTTGCGGGCAGATAACTGACAACAATTGACGAAATTTGCCCATTAATAATCTCAAAACACATCTCTTTAATATCAGTGCATGAACCAAGTTTGGTTAAAATCCTTTGGAATTTACTCAAGTTAAAATCACTTGACAGTTACTCAAGTTATCGACCGGAAACGAAAATATGGGCCTGTCTAGGGCAGATAACTCTGTCAGAATTTAACGAAATTTGCCATTTAGCAACCCCAAACCAGATCTCTACAATAACAAGGTACATACCAAGTTTTCGTGAAAATCCTTCCATGCTTACTCAAATTATCATCCGAACACGACTGACGGACGTACCACGTTTTAACGAATTGGTGCTTAATGTGGTTATCCAGAATAATTTTGATACTTATATGACTATTTTATAGTCCCAATAGTCAATATTTTAACCACACAATTCAAGATTTTTTATGTGATGTGTCTACGGATAAAATCCCATTTAATACATTGAAACTGTCCGTCCAATATAGCCACTTAAGTAATCACTTTTGTGTACAGACAAACGGACGTCCAACGTGAAACCACTATCATGTTGCGGGGTATAAAAATTACAGTCCAGGATAAAAGTTAGAGTAAGACAGGCGTGTGCATCTTCTAAACGTTCCACAGTCTTAATATTTAGTAGCGTGTTTGGCTGTATACTGATGGAGATTTTCAACGTAAGCAGATTTACTGACATTTGTAAGTCTTTGATTGAAAACCACGTGCACTTTAATGATACATTTTGGATTGCATAACACCCTAATGACTCTTAGGAGATTAAGATAAGAAATTCTTGGTGACTTTGGCCACCCTTACAGGTACGGGCCTGATAAGGGGAAATTAGATTTTATATCAACAAAATTTATGATGCAGAGAGAGAAACAAATAAGATAGGTAGTTTGGTGATAATTTGATGTTTTTTTCTGTTTATTCAATAAAATATCCCTGACTTTTATTCATAAGAATTGCCTCTCTTAGGCAGTTCTAATGAAACCCACAACATATTTTATGGAGAAATACAGATATTTATGCCTATATGCTAATTTATCACCAAATGCCCCCTTTATCTGTTTCTTTGGCTCAAATACAGAAAATTAGGATGATAGACGGTATTTTATTTAGTTATTTATGTATTTATTGAAAAAGAAGCTTTATGACATAAAATACACATTCTAAATTGTCTAAGAACTTTTTGACATATTCCATAATGTATTGTTTTACTGAAATGGAAATGGAATAATTGTACAGTGTTCTTATTTACTTTAGAAAATAAATAAATAAATAAATACATAAATAAATAAATAAATAAATAAATATTTTCAATTTTATATTTCTATTTCAGTTCATTTGTACTTTTTTCACAATGCAAGAAAAAACAACACTTTTGTATTTAGGAAAAAAACTATAAAAAATAAATAAATAAAATAAAAATAAAGTGATACAATACAAATCAACAAATAAAATCAACAAATTAAATGCAAACTTTTCAAATGAATTCATTTGGTTCTAAAGTAACATTGAATACTGCTCAATTTTATGAATTAACCCTTATAGGGCCCCACCTAAGGAGACTTAACATCCTTATTATGACTCCATAATCACTTAGATACACATGTAAGATAAGCCTTTGATGTGCGCTCTGTTATCAGGACTGTATATTGGGGGTGATCATGAAGGGGGGTGGGGTGGGGGTCTAGCCAAAGAAGGAAATAATGTGTCTTTAAAGGAAACGTTTACTGTCGATAGGCAACCTTTTTTAACGCATACTATTGATAGCTATTAATAAACATTCATTCAAACTTGGCTGTTAGTGTCATGAGTATTAAATGTCATTAGAGAAGAAGTGCCTTAACGGAAACTATTTTTCTTCTTGTTCCTCAAGAAAACCTATGTACTATTATCCTTTCAAAACCCGCCATTCTGTCTTTAAAATTATAGATTCCATCACGAAAACATGCCTCTATAATATTGACTCACTTAAGCCGTACTTTATCTAGTAAAACTGTGGTTTACAGGATATACATGTTTTTTCTTATTGCTGCTCAAAAACATAGATTGTGGGTACTCGTTAGAACCGCCTCGCCAAGGCGGTTTTAACGAGTACCCACAATCTATGTTTTGAGCTGACATATGAAAAATATCAAAGTTTTTTATCCGAAAATTTTCAGATTTTGGAGGTGAAATTTTCTATATATTTGAATAGGCATGTTTTCGTAATGGCGCAAAACGAAAACCTATTAAACAATAAGTAAAGATAAACAGAAAATACTGCAATCACGAAGCACGATTCTCCAGAGGCACCAAAAGAAGGCGAGATGAGGAATAAATAATGACAACACAAACCACAGACGCACAAGGGAAGAAGAACTGCAACACATTACGAACGCTTGTAATTTTGACCCCCTTAAACCCCACTTTTATATTGTAAAACTTGGGTTTACAGGGGTATACATTATTTTTCTTTTTTTTGCTAAATAAATATAGATTGTGGGTACGCGTTAGAACCGCCTCACCGAGGCGGTTCTAACGAGTAGCCACTATTTATGTTTTGAGCAGGAATATGAAACGTATCAGAGTTTATTTCTCTGAAAATGTTTCTTTTTTCGTTGTAAAATTTTCAATATATTTGAATAGGCGTGTTTTCGTAATGCGAAGAACCGTCTGCGAAATCACGTTTGCATGTTCTACCTACGGTCTTTATTTAATTTTGAAACGCTTGTTAGAAGAGATTGCATGCATTAACAGAACTGCCGTATCATTTCATTGCAAAAATAAAAATTCCGTGAAACGATAATACCCGCCATTATCGTGTCGAGGGCAGATAACTGTCAAAAATGACGAAGTTTGCCAATGAGCAATCCAAAATAAGATCTCCACAATATCAATGCACATATCAAATTTGGTAAATATCCATTGAGAGTTACTCAAGTTATTGTCATGAATCTTAAATACGGATTTGTTGCGGGAAGATAACTTTGTCAAATATTGACGAAAAATTGGCCCATAAGCAATCCCAAATCAGATCTCTACAATATCAATGCACATATCAAATTTGGTGAAAATCAATTGAGAGTTACCTAAGTTATTGACCTGAAACTAAAATGCAGATGTGGTGCAGGCAGATGACCCTGCCAAGACTTAACGAAATTGCCCATTTACTATCCCAATGCAGATCTCCTTAATAACAATTTAATAAGGTCCAGGATGTGGTTTTATAATAAATATTTTAGTACCGTGACGTTGCATTGATAAAAATATGATGAAGGGTTCTAGAAGTAACAAAAATCAAAAAGGTTGAGCTCTTGAGTGAAAAAAAAAATATCACAACAAAAACGTTTGTGTTTTTGAATAAAATTATTGATCACAGCCAAAACATTTGGGCTGTTGAGTAAAATAATTTATCACAACCAAAATGGTTATGCTCTTTAGTAAAATATATTATTGCAGCCAAAACGGGTGTGCTCTTGAGTAAATCAATCTATCACAAAAAAAAAAAAAAAAAAAAAAAAAAACGGTGGTGCTCCTGAGCAAAATAATTTATCATAACAAAAACGGCTGTGCTTTTGAACAAAATAATTTATCATAGCAAAACGGTTATACTCTTGGATAAGATTAGGCATCACAACCAAAACGCCTGTACTCTTGAGTGAAATAATTTGTCACAGTTTAAAGCATATAAGTAGTATATGGCGCCCTATACTCATATATATTGGAAGAGTCGAATTTCAATTTCAGGTATACCAGGCTGTGTTGTTGAGATATTCCTAGAGAACACTGACTAAACTATTTTCAAATAGTTGTAATACTGATCAGACACCGCATTTTATCTAAACTGTTTGCCATTTACCCTTTTGGCAGTCCCCAGACTTAAAATTTTTTTATCGGTTTAAACAAAATCGTATTTGTATAAATTCCATATTGCAATATAGACTAAGACAAACCATAAATACTTTATACAAATTGCATTCAAAATAAAGTCTGAAGACTTGTCATTACGAAAACAAACCTATTCAAATATATTGAAAATTCCACCACCAAAAACTGAAAATTTTCAGATAAAAATTCTGATTTTTTTTTCATATTTCTTACTCAAAACATAGATTGTGGGTGCTAGTTAGAACCGCCTCGCCGAGGCGACTCTAACGAGTACCCACAATCTTTGTTTTTGAGCAGAAATAAGAAATATAATGTTTACCCCTGTAAACCCCAGTTTTACTATGTAAAAGTGGGGCTAAACGGGGTCAATACTATATAGGTATGTTTCCGTGATGGTTAATCACTATCCCATGATTTTATTATTTACGTTAACCCACCAAAGCATCTAGACATTTTTTGTTCAGGCTTCATTGACCTGCGAAACCTGTCTCAATTGACATTGCGTAACTTACATGTAAAGTGTACAGTGAACCCTCGTTACAACGACAACATTTGTTCTCAAAGACATTGCCATTAAAATGAATTTGCTGTTGTAAAGAATACTTAATAAGCATATTGATATGTAAGAAAGGTTTTGTTCTGTTGTTGTTTTCTCATATACATATGTTTTGGGTATTTGTTAGAATCGCCTCACTAAGGCGATTCTAACAAATATCCAAAACATATGTTTCTTAAAAATTTTAAATACCATATTCTTGCTTAATTACCTCTTAAGCGAAGGTTTCGTGGCAGTGAAATTGTCATTATAACGAATTATGTCGTTGTATCGAGTGTCGGTATAAAGAGGGTTGTCTATATCTGCATATAAAAAGGTAAATGTTTAGTATCCAAAGCTGAAAATACCATATACTTCCTTATACTTCGTTTTTAAGTGCCTATGTCCCCATCCATCCCCCGCCTGCCACCGAACATGCCCTATTTACTATAGAGGTTTGTAGCATTGATATGGGAGACCATTATTAGTATTTTTTATTTGAGATAGCTACAGACCCTACAGTTTGTGTAAATGCAGTCGACTCTCTTTATCTCGAATTCCAAGAAACTCTCTGAAATACTTCGAGATATTCCTACCTTGACATATCAGATTTGCAGAATTGAGGAAAAAATAATTCGAACAACCACATTTACAAATATATATGTAATTTGACGCTTGAATTTATTGAAAATATTGTGGAAAAGAGGAGGAATTGCTCCTTAGGATCAATTTCTATTCTTTTCCACAATATTTTTTTACCTGTTGTTAGATATTTATGTTTGAGCAGGGACAAGATTTTCACTTCGAGATAAGCGGTTATTCGATATAAGCGAGGTCGAGATAACGAGTCAACTGTAATGGTTTTGAATCAGACTATAGGTTACTTCTACGCCTTATCCATAGAATTCCTTCACTTCATGTCTACATATAACATTTACTGAATTTCATTTAAATTTGTTATTGAATGTAACATGTCCGCATGCAACAGTCTGGGGCCGGTCTAAAGGCGTCAAATAACTTATTCAAAGGAAATAACTTCTGTTACTAATATTCTAATATAACTCATTGGTTATCGCACGCAGTTTGAACTATCTGAATGATCATCGGCACGTTCTCTGTCTGGTGATATTATCAGCTGTAGCCAACGATTTCGTAAGATTCTGATCAGGCTGTGCCGCCTCACAAGCTGGGCTGGACTGTGCTGCTTGTATACTACATGTATGTCGTAAGGACAATTTTCTCACTCTGCTTTCGCCATCTGTCAGAGACTCGTTTTTAGTCTGATCCTTTACAGTGAAGTAAATTTGCAAACTTTTATCATGATTTAATGAAATACCTTTTTATCGTAATTACCTATGACCAAAACATTTATTCTATTCACTGGTTTGAAGAAAAAGCAACCATATTTTCTAATGTTCCTTTAGAAAAATGCCTGCAAACTATGTAGAAATATGCAGTGTAATTAATTTGGAGCAAGTTTGAAATAGATTCCGCTTGTTCTATTTTGCAGACATTTTCATAGTACTATCATGAAACAACAGAAATTTAAACTCTGCAAAGAAAAAGTAAAAACTACTTTCTTAAATAAAAATTCCAAAAAATCACTTTTCTATAGAAAGTGCATAGGTCAGACCAATTTTTGGCCATAGATTTAATTTTAGACTACATATATGAGAATACAATGCTGAAAAAGAAAATATAAATGGTTTCTTGTGAGATATGGTCAATCAGAACAAAAAAAAAAAATATTTATATAAAAAATAAAAAACAACAACAACAAAAAACAAAAAAAAACAAAAACAAAAACAAAACGCTAAGCAAAACTCTTCTCTCCGAGCGATGTCGAAAGGACAGTAATTTGTGGATAACACGATGCATCACCTCCTTTTTTTAGCTGGGGACCACGTAAAATTCAACTTGCCTATGGCATATTCGACCTGGGTATTGGAATGGGGGTTCCTGCGTTTTCAAGATGCTTACAAATCCTCCGGAAACTTACAGATGATGTGTGACATGATCAAATGGCCATTGGACTACTTTTTGAAATGCTGGGTACCATCCAGGAACGAGTTGTACGTGCAGGTAAATAATATCATGACACGCATGATCAATTAGAATAAACGTAAAAAAGATTGCCTTTGAAAACAAAGAACAAACTACAGTTTAACGACGGTTTTATTGAGACTCTTCATAAGTAGTAATACCGTATATTCCTTATTATATTGGAAATTTTATTTCATTATCATAATAACTGAGCATACAAGTATCTGTAAATGATTCTGTAAACTGCTAAAAAAAGTCATCACGAAAACATACCTATATAATTGTGACCCCCTTAAACTCCACTTTTATTTAGTAAAACTGGGGTTTACAGGGGCATACATTATTCTTCTTATTTCTGCTCAAAACATAGATTGTGGTACTCGTTAGAACCGCCTCGTCAAGGCGGTTCTAACGAGTACCCACAACCTATGTTTTGAGCAGAAATATGAAAAAATATCGGAGTTTTTTATCTGAAAATTTTCAGTTTTTGGAGATGAAATGTTCTGTATATTTGAATAGGCGTGTTTTCGTAATGTGATAGACAGTATAGGCCCTGAAAAACTATGATGAAATTCATTACCTGTAGAGGGTTCAAGCAAAATATAACAAAATGTTGGACCACGATGTTTTTTGTGTTTTTTTTTCTTTCATACACTTATGTTTATAATAAAAGCATAACTTTCATCCAAAATGACTGGAATACTGATCACAAAACGCTAGTATGCCAAAACATTTAATATATATATATATTATGAATTTGAAGGCGTATTAACTTTTAAACAACCCAATTCTTTCCGGATCAACATATTAATGTTGTCAAAATAATCAGTTGATATAAACACATTGTCATTTTCTCACTTTTAGGCATGTAAATACACATTTGTCTATTTCAAACGATGTTGTTTCATACTGGTGAAATATTCCTTATTAAGTGAACATCTTACATCACCTCTGAATTAGCAATTGTCAACGGTCTTTAACCTTTCCACTCTACAGGAATATTCAGCAGGCGACAAACTGATAGTATTTGTCCAAAACGTAAACTATGGCATTTCTCTGGAGACACTCTGATCGAAATGTCAAAGTTTATTAATTGGGAAAAGACTATTTCAAGTTGTCATCTGCTAAAATACCACATTAAAACCGTGGCGCTACCGGAATGTTTAGATCACTGCATATTTCAAACAAAAATGACGCACTCATGTGATAGATATCGGTGCTTGTAATGGGTGCTCGGCTAAGATTTGTTTTTCTTGCAAGTGTTTCAATAAATACTTTGTGTTTGTTCTAATATACATAATCATGTTTATGCCATACTGAACTATGCAAATACATGCAAGGACGATATGTATAGATCGACAAAATTGGCATGTCGCTTTGACCTTAACATAAAATGTAAGAATACATCCATGGTGCAAGTTAGGTATGGCAGTAAGAAAATTCTGCATGTGACGTGAACTAGGTAATCATTCTCCTGTCCACACAATAAACATGCGGCTTTTAAATAGTATAATCCAAATGTCAAAGCGACTGGTCAGTTTGATCGGCCTGAATTTGAAATCTGAATTTGTAGACATTTATCTCAGGTTGGTGACGGCGGAGCAGATCATGGTTATTGGGGCAGGCCAGAGAACATGAATATGGGTCGACCCGCTTTCAAGGTCACGGCAAGTCGTCCCGGAAGTGACGTAGCAGGTGACACTGCTGCTGCTCTTGCTGCTGGTTCACTTGTATTTAAGAATTTATGCGGAGGTATGTTCACAAATTGTGTTTGTGTCTACATTTAGATATAACTAATTGGAGGCGCATTACGCAGTAGAGACATAACACAAATGCGGACATTGAGCCACCGACTAGCCTGTGAATCCTTGCCGATTCATCAAAGCCTAAGCGCTGTATTTACAAGGCTGTCTCCGCGCGAATTGATGCGAGTGCATAATGTAATCAAGACATTAGTTGTCCGTATATGGGCTAAGGCTCTGTATTTGTGTGATGTAGCCCAAACCTAAACGATCAGCATATTCATATATATTAGATTAGCTGTGCCTCAGAAATGCAAATACTAGTTAAGGAAAGCAGAAATTAAGGACACCTTAGTTTGCGTCGTCCAACTGCGGGATCAAAAGAGAACGTTTAGATAAGAATTCACAAACAAATTAAATAAATAATTAATTCACAGTATCTATCTATCTATCTCACCGTTAACCCATACATAGCTGTTAAAACTAGGATTAAAAATGATAAATTGTGTTGTAGGGATGGCATGGTTTTAAGTGTAGCAGTTACCTTGGCTAATTAATAAGCAACAACGTGTTACATGTACGGCCAATGAATATTCAAATCTGTCTGCGCAATATGATAAGAGTTTGTACTGTCCGCATGAAGAATCTTTGTATTGAATGAAATATTCGGAATACCATATTCAACCTTAATGCTCGGGCAGCCATATTAATTTTGTTATTCAGCAAGCATGATTAGGTACGTATCATGATAGTGGAATGAACTTAAGTCAATATTGGAACACGTATGGAAAGGCATAAATGAGTCCAACTACAGTCGACTCTAGTTATTTCGAATTCCAAGGGACTCACAGAAACACTTCGAGATATCCGTACCTCGACATATCAGAGTTGAGAGAGTGAGGAAAACAATAAATTGAACAACCACATTTAACAAATGAATATGTAATTTGACTCCTGAAGTTAGAATATATATATATAAAATAATGTGGAAAAAGGAGAAATTGCTCCTCCTTTTCCACATTATTTTGTTACCTGTTGCCATAGTTTCATGTTAAAACAGGGACCAGATTTTCACTTCGAGATAAGCGGTAATTCGAATAAGCAAGTTCGAGATAACGAGGTTCGACTGTATTTAGCGTGGAATGTTGTTAAAGTTTCACTTTGTCATTTCATAGATGTATTGTTCATTACGCACATTACGCCTATGCGTAAGTAACATGATTTGCAATAAAGCGAAGTCGACTAACATTTCTTCCTTTATCTGGGGGCTACTGTTTAAGGAACGAATTTGCTCCCAACGAATTTGGTCCCTACGGGAGCGAATTCTTTCCTTTAAGAAATCTCTATTATGGAAAAAAAAATATTCTAGACTTGTCCCGAATGTGCGTTACTAAAATTCCATTGCGGCTACCTTCTGGCATTCAATTCTATTTTGTTACAGATACTGCTTACGCCAACCGCCTTTTAACAAGCGCAAAGAGTCTGTATAGTTTCGCAAAGAACCATCAAGGCATTTACAGTCGAAGCGTTCCTCAAGCACAAGCTTTCTATGGGTATTTGTTTCTTTCTTTCCTTCTCATTTAATGCTTTAACAATGAATGTAAACTTCTAAGCCATCGCTAGTTTAACTTCATATATACAGTCGACTCCCGTTATCTCAAATTCCAAGGGACTCACTGAAATACTTCGTGATGTCCGTACCTCGACATATCAGAGTTGACAGAGTGAGGAAAACAATAAATTGAACAACCACATTTAACAAATGAATATGTAATTTGACTCCTGAAGTTAGAAATATGTATATATAATAATGTGGAAAAGAGGAGAAATTGCTCCTTAGGAGCAATTTCTCCTCTTTTCCACATTATTTTGTTACCTGTTGTCATAGTTTCGTGTTAAAACAGGGACCAGATTTACACTTCGAGATAAGCGGTAATTCGAAATAAGCGAGTTCGAGATAACGAGGTTCGACTGTATTCATGTATTGATACATTTTATTGTTTCTCAAAAAACCATATGCTGCAGTGCTCATTAGAAGCGCCTACATGGGCTATAGAAAAGCTACATGTAACCAGCCTAACAGATTTCTAATTTACCGACAAGGCCACGATTTTCACGTTATTGCACCGCCCCAATTTAGTCATGTGTAAAAGATGCTTCCGGGTTTTTTTTTTTTTTTTTTTTTTTGTTTTTTTTTTTGCAGCATCATGTATTCAAGTACAATTCTGAAATTGCGAATTCGAGCATCGCAATCCGCGGAAAATAACAATTAAACTCTCCAAATGAGTTCTTCGTCGGTAATACAATACAAGACTCCACAATGGCAAAGCCCCATTGGATGCTGTACAGTGAAGCCCAAATGGAATAATAACATATTCCGCAAATTGACCTAGTGATTATATTCCGTTTCGAGACTTTGAGAAAAATTTACCGGTCGGATAAAAATGTCAGGTTGATGAATGGGTTAACACAAAAGGCCATAGTTTCTTCAGTTCTTGGCTGACGGCACTGGAACACAGTAAGAAGAAATATATCAAACTGCCAGTAATAACTTAGAAAAAGAAGTGGTCGAGCGCAAACGGAAATGCGATGAGCTAGTTACTTATTGACTCACCCTCGCATGCACAAAATAGCAATAACAAGAGCTGGAGTAAAGCATTTCCAGCAATTTACAACTTCGCCTAGCGAGGACTCAGATCTACATTTATGTCCACACAGGCTGATCTGAGTTATCGCCGCGCGTTCGTGGTGGAACTAAGGACCAAAATTATCTTGATACGGCCAACGAAGACCCCGCCCAGACTGCGCGGATGCGCAGGCTGACCCAAGCCTTAGCTGGACTCTCTTGCAAATTTGTAGGAAATGCTGTACCCCGCCACAGATGTTATCGTTCAGCACATCTTGTCATTTTTAGTAAGGCATTTGCTTTTACCAGTGGCGTTTCAACAAACGATTATATTGATAAACAGAGATTTAAGAAAGTAGTTTTTACTTTTTCAGATTGACCTGAGCTATAGCTGATATTATATTAGTGTACTCTTTCAACACTGAGTTTTAGAAATATACTCTTCTATCTCTGCATTTAGACACATCCATTTCTGCTAATAGGGTAATAATTGTAAATCAAGAACAGAATGACAAAGAGTGTAGCTTCTCATCTGTATCTACATTGTTTGCAAAGGTATCTTTCTTGGTCTACACGGCTGAAAGGGTTCAGCCTTTTTTGTTCCTTTTAATTGAGGTCAGGCAAGTAATGCTTTACATATTAATGAAAATATATGTCGACATACATGTATTTACTCTACGTATTCGGACTCCTCAACTCCTTACCATACTTGTTCTAGAATTTGCCAAAATCAATTCGGCTACAAATATACTTTTTGACGTGTCTAAAATGCTGGGTTAGTGGCAAACATTGCAGACCCGATTTGCAGAACGCGGCTTCTGATCTGCAGTGGGACTACACTATTTTCTCGGACATATTTGTCCGAATACTTAAGGTAATATATTGTCAGAATACTTAAGGTAAATATGGTATATGTTTAATAAGTAAGTGAATCGCGTGTACTATTTAAACTTGCTGATAAAAGATCTGTCATAGTTTGTGCCCTTTAGAATCAAAATGATGTGACACACACCATGTTTGTTTTGGAATCAACAAACTAATGTTCCTTTTTGTTTTGTTTGCTGACATAAAACAACGTAACGCAGAACGCGGCGTCTGATCAGGGTCTACACTGTTTGCCATTTAGACACATCAGCAGGTAGTAAACTGTGATGAATTTCAAATTTTAGGACACGTTTACTAAGAAATAAGGCTAGCATGTATGATTTCTGACTGAGGGTACATGTAAATACTGTATTGTAAACCATTAATTGCACAAATTTCCTATTGCCGTTTCAACTGTCATGTAGTTTTATTCTTCGTTTTCTACTTTTTCTTATTATTATTATTATCAATATTATCATCATCAGTATTAGCATTATCATTTGTCATTAACTATTATTATGAAAATTCTTCTTCCTCTTCTTTTTCCTCTTCTTAATTATTATTATTATTATTATTATTTCTGACTGCGTTCATTGCACTTAAAGGTCATTCTTTCAAGAATTTATTGCTTTATTGTGTGTGTTTTTTATCGATTTAGATCAACCGGATTCAAAGATGAATTGGCGCTTGCAAGTGCATGGCTGTATAAAGCTACAAATGAAGACAAGTATCTAAATGATGCCAAGTCCTTCCATGAAAGCGGTACCCCATGGGCTCTTTCTTGGGACGACACAAAAATTGCTTCAGGTGTAAGTATACTGAGCTGTCATAAAGGAAACCATTACATACCTAGACTTGTCTGTGCAACCACATATTAACTGATCGGGGTCTAAACTTTGCATCTAGCTCGCAAAGTACAGCTATTCCCGTTATACCATTATAATTCCAACTCCCCATCTTTATGCACAATTTACGCAATATGTTGGCTGAAATAAAAGCTTTACACCTCAATGAAGTCCAGAGCAGGAATCCGTCGGATCAATTTTCCATCCGCCGTCTCAAAAGATTGAAACTGTTGCCAACATTTGTAACAGTTAGATGACAAAGTTGGAATTATAAGGAAAACATCATCATTATTGTGCAATTTATTGATATATAAACTACGGTGAATCACTCACAATCTTAAACCTTGTCATGCTGAATAGATTAAGATGTCACGCCCACTGTTAATTTCCAGCCAATCAGATTACTTGATCCGGGTTTTTGATAGAAATTCACATATTTAATGACAAACAGTGCAGATCCAGATCAGTTGGCTTCTTCAGAAGCCAACTGATTTTGATCTACATTGTTTGCTAAGACAGGGTATGTCGTGTTTAGCAAGAGAAGGGTTAATAACATCATTCCGTTTGTTAGTGATATGTCGCAGTTTAAACATTGATAAAATCCAAACAAATAATAAGTAGTTGCGGTCATGGTACCAAAGCCATAATTCAAAATCATAAATCCATAAACGAATGACGAATCAGAATGTTCAGACCAACAGACATGGACCCCAGAACAAAGGGTGTAATCAGGCGTCCGCGGATAGTAAGCATTACTTGGTAAGCAAGCTTCGCCCACCATGCCCATGGGCCTGAACGAAGGAAATATCGGTAGAAGCGTATGTCCGGGATTTGGGAAGTCTACTTATGGCGCGTCACTGGCAAAAACATCAGAAACAATTCTGGAAACTGCCACATTGTAGGGATTGACTAGATCATGATGTCTCCCATAGAACTTCTTAAGTGTTGCTACCAGTTTGGTTTTTTGATACCCCTGGCTCAACAACTTTTGAGTGAGCACTTTCCCACGCTCCATGAAGTCCTGATAATTTGAACAAGTTCTGGCATAACGGATTAACTGTGAAACGTAAACGCCGTATGCTGGTGCAGAAGGGATATTACTGCTCAGGAAAGGAAAGTTAACGATGGGAAAATTGAAGTCATCCCGTTTGTCGTAAAGCCTAGTAGTAAACTTTCCATTGTCGATGTAGAGATAACAATCCAAGTATGAGGAGGAGGCTGAAGTCTCCGTTGTTTCCTTTATTTCAAGTTCACGTGGGTAGATGAATTCTAAATACTCTGCAAATTTTGTGTTTTTCAGAGACAATACATCATCTATATATCTGTAGGTGAAATTGAATTGTTGTGCGAGGTGTTTCTTGCCTGCTTGGAGGAGACTTTGTACAAACTCCGCCTCATACGAGTATAAAAACAAGTCGGCAAGTAACGGTGCACAATTAGTACCCATCGGTATGCCGATTGTTTGTTGAAATATCCGACCGCCGAACTCCACAAAAATATTGTCGATTAGATATTCCAGCATCTTAATGACATCTGCATCTGAGTATTTTTGTGGTGCATCAGAGTGATCCCGAATGAAGTATGTGTCTTTGTAGCCAATGACAACATACTGAAATCGACGGTTACCATTCTTGTGGAAGAAACACTGGTTGATAATTGCCTTTAATTTAGATTTCAATTTATCATGAGGAATAGTAGTGTAAAGAGTAGAGAAATCGAAAGATTTTATACTGTTGACGGCATGAAGAGATTGTGCCTTTAGGTTTTCTAAGAGCTCTTTGGAGTTTTTCAGGATCCACATCTGATTAACACCACTTCTGGCATATGCAGTGTCACAATACTTCTGAAGGCCTTCTTTAACTGCGGTTAGTATTCGTGTTAGAATCTGAGAAAGAGGCTTGGTTGAGCACTTAGCTGAACCAGCAATATATCTCTGCATGTACGGATTCTTGTGAAGTTTAGGAATCCAGTACAGTTTGGGAAGGTCAATATCTTCCTCTGGGAGGGAAATTCCAAATGTCAGCATCACCGAATGGTGGTTTTGTAGAATTTCTTCCTTGGACATAGCAGTAAGATTATATGTAGGGTTTCCGGTCATGGTACTCATACCAAGCTCTTCCATTAAGCAGTTTATATAGTGTGTTTTGCAAACAAACACAATGTTGTTAGATGCCTTGTCGGCTGGAACAACGACAAACTTCTCATGGATTTCAGCTAACTCAGCAGCAACATCTTGATCGTCAAACACCGATTCATGTCGGCGAGACATGGTTCTGCTGAGTACTGAGACACGTCTGTTTACCAAGGACATTACCGATTTAACCCATTCAGACAGTGTGTCAACTTCTACGTCCTCTTTCTTGGCCCAGCGTCGTGCATACTCTTCAACAGAATCCAATATTAATTTAGAATTCTGTTTCCAAGTAAAAGACCTGGGTTCCCTATATTTAGGGTCTTTGGAAAGAATGTCCCTGAGTTTGCTAATCCTGATTATATTGAGGTCACCTGTAATGACGTGACCGGCTGGAATATAACAGAACTCCGATGCTTTACAGGAACACTCTGAACACTCATTCCTATCATAAAACAGAGAAGCTGCAGCTACTTCTGCACCATTTCATTGGGACTTTCACTTTTCGTTGTTGTATTCGGTAGCTACCTTTCATTCTGAAAGCGATCAGTGTAGACCTTGATCAGAGTGTGCACATGTGGAGTCTGATCCTCGCCGTCTTCAATATTCTCGCTCTGCATGGGTCACTGGCAATTTTATTTAAAAGGTATCTGCAATATGCAGGGCTAAGGAAAGATCTAGTGAAGTCTATCTATCATCACGAAAACATGCCTATATAATTTTGACCCCCTTAAACCCACTTTTATATAGTAAAACTGGGGTTTACAGGGGTATACATCATATTTCTTATTTCTGCTCAAAATCATAGATTGTGGGTACTCGTTAGAACC
The DNA here is from genome assembly GCA_964016985.1 of Anodontia alba. Classification (NCBI taxonomy): domain Eukaryota; kingdom Metazoa; phylum Mollusca; class Bivalvia; order Lucinida; family Lucinidae; genus Anodontia; species Anodontia alba. Next base: position 11,259,808 of record OZ024836.1, on the reverse strand, counting down.
GCCTCGTCGAGGCGGTTCTAACGAGTATCCACAATCTATGTTTAGAGCAGAAATATGAAAGAAATCAGAATTTTTTATCTGAAAATATTCAATTTTTGGTGGTAAAATTTACAGTATATTCGAATAGGCATGTTTTCGTAATGTACACACACCAATGTGGCGATCTTAAATGTAAGAAGTCACGGACCGCTAAAATATACAGAACACCGTTTGGTTCCATGCGGATATAGTTTCATATTAAACGCCTTCAAATTTTAAGGCCAGTTTCCAAAGCGTGTTTTGCCTGTTTTAATGCCAAAATTGGTCAAAATGTATAAGTCAAAATTGTAAAACTGCAAAATTGTATATTTTTGGAGTTGAGGGTAGGGGGCGGTGGAGGAGGGGGTTGCTTTGTATATGAAAAGAGAAAATCATCGGGGTATAACTGACCCTCACAAATGTCGTGACCTCTTATAAGATCTGTCAGTGTCTTCGAGACAGAAGTCCATAACATGTAACATGTCCTACCATTCCTTTTTTTTAAATAAGATTTTTGAAAGACAGCTGCCAGGCAAGTACAAAGTATCGACCGTTGTGACTTGCAACCACAACAACAGCAACAAAACTATGGGCTGTTGAACATTCGCATTAATTTCATGAATGATTTTTGTTGATTTGTTTTATTCAGCATGTTAAATGTAAACGGGATAATTGGACAGTGTTCATTGTCAACGCTCTGGAATCACTTAATGAACGGTCGTGTACTGGTAAAATGCTTCTTTCCGTGGACAGTTCAACGTTATTTTAACCAAGTATTAGCTTTCATAAAAAAATTAGGTTACGCCTAGAGCTTTTTGTACAAGCTTATATATGTATATACCAGGGTTCTACTGACTTGTCTAGAGCAAAGTTATTGTCTTTGCCCATGGGTGTAGACAACATACTGTTTGGGTGGGACAAGGAAGTGACTCAGTTGTTGATCCACAATGCGCCATTGACCTTCGTGTGTTCACTACAAGTAAAACCCGGGACTACATATAGCACTGAATAGAATATAATAATATTTATTGGAACACTTACAAATACTGAAGTGGTTCTCGATTTGCGTGCACGTTTTCGGCATACTGCACTTATGTAGATACTCTAAAAGCTAACTATTGCAGCACTTTATCAAAGACTATGGGATATACATCCATCGCATTACGAAAACACGCCTATTCAAATATACTGAAAATTTTACCACCAATAATGTAAATTTTCAGGTAAACTCTGATATTTTTCATATTTCTGCTCAAAACATAGATTGTGGGTACTCGTTCTAATGAGTACCCACAATCTATGTTTTGAGCAGAAATAAGGAAAATAATATATACCCATGTAAACCCCAGTTTTACTACATAAAAGTGGGGTTTAAGGAGGTCAAAATTTTATAGCCATGCTTTCGTGATGGTGACTTTTTCACTGTTGAAGTGGATAGATGCATGGGTACTACTAAGCGCAATTTATAGCATTCCCGGTACAGTGCGACAAAATTGGCATTCTTATAACAACACTACTTATGTAAAAAAAAAAAAAAAAAAAGCAATGTGAAATTAGCTGTAATCATTTTAAATGTGAGAGACATTCTCATTTAGACGAGATCTCATTTAGATCTTTTCAATTCGCCCTTTGCATTTTGGAATTTAGCCGATTTAGCCAAGATTTGCAAGTAAAGAGCCCAAAACTACTAAAATCAGCTTTAACATTTATTGTGTGCGAAACGTAGACTAAGCGTTTTTTGTGAAAATTTATACTTGTTTTATTTTACTTCAGCTTCTTTTGTACGAAATCACCAAAGACGCCAGATACAGAAATGATATTGAAGGATTTGTAAGACAGTATATGCCTGGAGGCGGCGTCACACAGACACCATGTGGTCTAGCGTACCGAGACCAGTGGGGTGCTAACAGATACGCAGGTTTGTTCTCGGAGATGTTTCATTGATGAGTTAATGAGTGAGAAACGCTTCACGCGGCCTAAACAAATGTCTTGCGAATACCACGGCCGAACTAAGGGCGAGAACTATGGACTTGTAAAATCACAATTTAAGCTCCCCCCCCCCCCACCACCCCATCTCCCACAAACACACACACAGTAAGGTTTTTACTGACCGTTCCAAGGCGGTGCTTATGGTGTGGTTTACTTTTTTGTCATTGTATGTCTTGTTGAAATTTTTATTTTGGATAGCTGTTTGGCATTTTCTTTTGAAAAGAAACGGTCATTTTGGCTTTCTGCTTGTAGTGTTTTGATTGTGGTGACGTTGTTTATAGTGAGTCCTTCTTTTGTTTCGGTGTCTTGGACATAAGGTGTAAGGTAATAATTATTGTATATATTCCTGATCATTAATTTCCTTTCTATTTGTATTGACTTACTGGAAAGCAGAATATATAGTCTGTGTTCTATCTACGCAAAGAAATTACTATGAAAGAAAAAATCCATTTATATAGGTTACACACCCTATTAATTTCTCTATAGGCTATAATGCTAAGAAATAAAAAGTGTCTCACCTGCTACCAAAATCAGATCCAGGTTTCGGTGGGATATGACAGCCACTTGAGTCAGCAACAGATCTTTTTTTTTTTTTCATGTCCTCTTCGCCACTTCGAAAACACATGATATTGCCCGCCATATGACATCCCAAACACTCCCCCTGTTCAGGGTCACAAACTGGAATGACCGACCGACTCGTTGTAGCTATCCACCCAGCCAATTAGTTCCCTACAGAATATTTTACTGTCTGGAATTTGTCTCCTCCAGGAACTTCTTATGGCCTGAAATAAACAGAGCAATGCAGTCTTTTATAACACTGTATACAACATCTACTCCGTACACTCTTTTTTTAGATATGACTATTTCAGGGTACCAAAACAGGGTGACGTCAATAGTAGTCTGGTTCCTATAAGACAGCTTTTGTTAGTAATCCACTTAAACTCTCTTTATGAATAAAAGAATGAAATCTGGTTATATGCCAAATGTGTAGAGATCCATCTATCCCTGTCAGAGGAAAGACAACTCTTGTAACATGGGGAGTTTCTATAAATGTGCCAGTTTCCTTGGTATCTGCAATTGCCACTGATTTTGGCATGGAATCTGGAAAATTATAGGAAATAAATCATTTTATACAAATTAAATAACAACAACAACATAAACAACATAAAGAACAACAACAACAACAACAACACTGAATATCAACAGCAAGAGCACACGAGCTACACGACATCCTTATATGAGTCCTACTTATACATAATAATGAGAAAAAAAAAAAAATCTGGCGTGCAATGAGCCAAGGCCCAGACAATATTCAAACGAACTGGTCAGATCAAATAGTGCATTCTGATCAAAATAACATCCTTAAAGGAGTCTTTGATCTCGACTAAAGTTATTGCCATTTCCATCACAAAACTAGGCACCCAAACTAGCTTTCAGTATTTATCCCAAACACTCGAATACTTCAACTCATCTCATCTTCTTGTCATGTTTGGCCTAAAATTTGAACAGGTCCAATTTGGGACTTGCTGACGAGACTACAAATTACTAGATGTGGATGGCAAACACGGTGAACCCTGATCAGACACCATATTTTGCGGCGTCTGATCTGGGTCTACATTGTTTGCCCAGGTCCGAAAACTGAGGGTAAATAGGATATTCAGTTTTGGAATAAGTAAGGTAAGAATTTACTTGTCCGAATATTTAGGGTAAATACGGTAATTCTTTTAAGCCTTTACTTACCTGTAAAGTTCAAGATGCTCATTAGAATCTCATTAGTATCGTCTCGATGAAATGATTCTAACATCAACCATTCGAACAGACCCTTGAGACGATTCAAATGCATCAATTTTCATTTGTGACACTTATTAATAAGAAAGTACCTCTCTTTATCCGTACATCAGTGCAAGGGAAGTAACTCATAAATACACAAATTGCTTTGCCTGAACGTGGACCCCTGCTGAGGTCAATGGTCAATATCGATGTTGCAAGAAAATAAAAAACAAAAAAACCTTACCTTGTTCTTTAGATCTGACATGTAGCAAAATATCTACCAAATATGGAAGGATTCTGTCATCTAGTTGTACAACAAAAACATTTACTGCCAGCTATGAGGCTTATTTATATATAGGTTACACACTCCTATTAATTTCTCCATAGCTTATAATGCTAAGAAATAAAAAAAAGTGTCTCACCTGCTTCAGTTCCATGGGCCCAAATCAGATCCAGGTTTCGGTGGGATGTGACAGCCACTTAAATCAGCAACAGATCCTGGGATTTTCATGTCCTCTTCACTACTTCGGAAAACACACTACATTGCCCTCAATTCAATGACAATTGATATCAAATAAATGTAGATGACATGAACACGTCTGTGTAAAATACTTTTAAGCCATAGCTATAGTTAAGCCAGTTTCTTCAACCGAAAAACTTCTGTTTCCTTCACTTTTTTTCCAGAAAAACAGAGGCGCTTTTAATATGTAACAAAAGTATGTTTTTATGATGTACAATCGAACCTAAATGGCTCGAACATCTTTGGGACCATGTAAATTTGGCATATACATGGATAGTTCGGGCATATGCGAGCTAATCATACCACCAGTTCAGAACTCAAATGGGAATATGTTGTTGTTCATGAAATAATGTTGTTGTTGTTTATGAAATAATGGTATGTTGTGTGTATTCATTTAAATCGCTTTGATGAGGCGATTCTAATAAGTACACACAACATAACATATTCATGATAAAGTTAAAAAAAAAAAAAGTAAACCTAAATATCCCTAAATATTTGTTCACTAACAATGGGAAGAATTTCCTAGGGACTCAAAAACGTGTTGGAATCAGCCACGGTAAACGAGCCATCGGTGTTCGAGGCATTAACGCTTTACTGTGGTAAGACAATAGTTATCTCGGCATGCCTCTTTTCTAGAGAGCTACGTAGGTTGTGATATGTTTACAATATAATACATGAAAAATGAGGAAGATGTAGTAATAAAGCACATTTAGATATTTTAATCAGTTTAGTCAGCGCAAAAGTTTGCTATAAGTAATTAGGTCTAAACTGCAGAGACATCAGTACGATACCGACCACTGAATTCACGAGTAGCCTGTTTACAATTCAAAACCTGAACGTGCAAAATATGTCCTTATGTCATATTGGAAAAACAAATATCAAGGACCCTTTACATTTGCAGTCCACTGATTCTTAAGAAAGTGGCGCTTTTGGGTGGTTCCAAGTAGGCACACAAAGTTGAAACAACGTCGTTTAAACGTCGATGAAACGTCACGGCGTTGCCTTGAAGCTAATTTTACGTTGCTTTAATGTTGCCTGCCCACTGGGCCAATGTGTTCTTTTGCATTGAGGCATTTTCTACACTACAGCATATTTACCTACATTGTATATATTGTCTTTCAGCAAACGCTGAAAGACGTTATATACAATGTAGGTAAATGATCTACACTATACAGCATATTTACCTACATTGTATAGTTTGCTGAAAGACAATATATACAATGTAGGTATATGTTCTACACTATACAACATATTTACTTACATTGTATATATTGCCTTATAGCAAACGCTGAAAGACAATATATATAATGTAGGTAAATGTTCTACACTATACAGCATATTTACCTACATTGTATATATTGACTTATAGCAAACGCTGAAAGACAATATATATAATGTACTAGGTAAATGTTCTACACTATACAGCATATTTACCTAAATTGTATATATTGTCTTTCAGCAAACGCTGCATTTGTTGCCACAATGGCTGCTGCTGATGGCATTAACCCGGACCAATATAAGAAATGGGCAATGAGTCAGATCAACTACATATTAGGAGACAACAAACAGCACATGAGCTTTGAAATAGGGTTTGGTTCAAGATATCCAGTTCATCCACATCATAGAGGCAGGTGTGTACAGCGTATAACTTATCCTGTTTACAGAATAGGGACTACACTTGTTTTTCCTTATATGTTACTGAAGCGCCGTTTCTGGTATAAAGCCAAAATCCAGCTAGTTCACTTCTGTTTATTTTGTAGTCTTCCTTCTTATTCCAAAATAACAGATGTGTATACAATATATAAAATGTAACTATACAATGTACATTTACCTGAAAGTATTAAATACTTTTAAGAGCAGGCCGCCAAGGCGGCCTATAGCTTGGTGAAATTTCTGAATTACATTTTGTAGCTTATAGGTTCACGCAATAGTTTATATCCAGATTAAAACTTACTCTCTCTTCAAACGCAAGTTCTAACACTCATAAATAGCCTGCTGTCCTATCAGAACTAACCAAATATGATACATGAACAAGGAAACACGTTTGCCACCTGGCAACAAATTATATCATTTTGATCTCTCTAATTTTGTCTTCCTGCAGCTTTAACATGTTCAAATTAAATGATATTATATCACCCTGACATAAAATAAGACTGTATTTCCTTGATGTAAATTATAGTTAGAAACTGTTTAGTTAGCCTAATTACACTACAAAATTTCTCTGTGACTTTCAAATTGGGTTTAAATTTATCAAGATCTAATGACAATATATCTACTAAAATTTATGATTGAATTTGATAATGTAAATTTCCAATTTTGCATTACGAAAACATGCCTATTCAAATATACTGAAAATCTTACCATCAAAAAATAAAATTTTCAGAAAAAAAAATCGGATATTTTTTTCATATTTCTGCTCAAAACATAGAATGTGGGTAATCGTTAGAACCGCCTCGACGAGGCGGTTCTAACGAGTACCACAATCTATGTTTTGAACAGAAATAACAAAAATAATGTATACCCCTGTAAACCCCAGTTTTACTATATAAAAGTGGGGTTTAAGGAGGTCAAAATAATATAGGCGTGTTTTCGTGATGGGATGTCGATGTCACTCGTACTACAGGATATCCCTCGTACTATATCCTATGGTATAGCATCTAGTCAATTTAGAGACTGAATTAACAGTCCAAACATAATGTTGGTTTGATAACACTTCTGTAAGAGGATCTGTCTGAACCTGAGTCTTATGGCAACTTAGTCAAAATTGTATTTGGAAATTAATGCTGGGAATTCAGAGTTGTAATAAAATGATGCCATGCAGTTGTCTATACGCTGATCTTATATTTTGCAGCTCTTGCCCAACAACCACAACCCAATGCGACATCAATAACCCAGGGCCAAATCCCAATCTGTTAAAGGGAGCCTTGGTAGGCGGCCCAGACGGGAATGACAACTATGACGACCGTAGAGGGGATTACGTCAAGAACGAGGTTGCCTGTGATTATAACGCTGGTTTCCAGTCTGCTTTAGCAGGTAATAACATTATTGTCGCACCTTCATTACCTGGGGCGACTTAGGCGTGCAAGTTAACGTCATCGTTCATCATTCGTTCATCGGTTCGTTCGTCCATGGGATGAAAGTTAACGTTCTGTTGGGGAATGTGTGATATTTCTATGAATTTATGAAACTACAACGGTCACAATTTTAGAACAAACGCATCTACACGGACTTTTCAAGCACAATTAGCTTACAATCGTCACAGAGGAGTTACCTCGCTAGACAGAAAGTGACATAATAAAGTTTGTTTCTTCCAAACGTTCGAAGTTTTGGTCATGACGGATAATCATATTGACAATTTATAGACTTAAATCCAAAAGAAGGATCTGTTTTGTTTGTGCGTCTATAGTTTCATATGTGGAGTTTGTATCATCATTATTTGTTCATCATCTTTCCCTCTTTTGATGCCTCGGGAGTGTTGTGCTTCGTTATTGTGGCATATCCTGGGATATGTTTACTTATATTTTTATTCAATTTGTTATCTGTATTTTACTCAGACAGGGGCGGGGGTCATACCCGATAGTATGCTTATGCAGCGCATGACAAATGTCCAAATGTTAACTGTCATGGACGACTCTAGCAGTTGCATCCGCACAAAATGCGCACTGTCTGTATTAAACAGTGCATTCAACATTATCAAGTAATTCTGTAGGCCAGCCAAGAAATACATGGCAAGACAGCACAAATGCGCGCAAAAAGCCGATTTCATATCGTTTTCGTACTTTTCCGTAATTCTTTCGTAATGCAAGTCATGTGGCGCTATCTCATCTAAATCAGCCGATCGATCTCGGAATAAGAAACAGCAAGACAGAGGCAGTGCCGACAGAGTGCATCATCTTTCCATGGCACATGGAAAAGCCGAATGTTATTTGCTTTAATTTGAAGGCTTTATCGCTGAAAGACAGTTCGCTTCCGCAAGAATTTCCTCATTCAGGGCGCGGCCAATTTTTTTTATTCCGACTTTGATTGATTAACGAAATTACTTCTCACAGATATCCAGGACTTCCCGCTTGAAGTCGGACTTAAATCAGCTACAGAAAAGGTCGTTGATCATATTAGGAAGCTAATATACAAACGAATGTTTTTTTTAAAACAAAACAAAACCGACATTTAGAGTAAGAAATGCATTTAACATCCACATGGAGCATTTACTCTGCACACAAAATAAAGAATTCCACCACCAGTTATTTTATATGCCATTATATGCAACTGATTCATATTCATTATATATTGCTCTTAAATTGCATATAAATTCATGAACATAGTAAAATCATATATTAGCTCTCAAATGTTCATATAATTCTAATTTATTGGCAGTGTATATTATTTTACAGGTTTGAAACACTTCGCCGTCAACAACGAACTTCCAGCTGCTCCAGCTGCCAAATGTTGATTATTATGTATATGTTGTTCAAAAATAAACAACAAAAATATATTTCAGTATTGTTGATATATTATTGCTTTGTCTGTAAAAAAGGAAAAGTACAAAATACCCCTATGTATGCTCAACTGAATTACTTTTTTTAGTGTGGATGAGAAATATGTTCAAGAGTTAAGATGTCCAAACGTTTGGATATGGTACTCTTTGTATTGCCGGTATTAATATTTGAACTGTTTGGTCTGGTGCATAACGCCTATTTATCTAGTAGGTTAGAAAGTAGCAATTTTACACAAGCTGATTAGGGGTATCAAGTTTCACTTCTGTTGAAATGCTAAATACTATGTTATAATAGTGTTTTTCAACTATCCTCATTATTATGTATCGATCATATCACGTGTAATGTTTTTTAACCCTAATAAAAGCCCAATGCGGGCAAGCGTCACACGACGTCAGGGCTTTGTCAGTAAATGATTGTATGACTGGAGGATAACCCAAAAAAACAACACACATCTCTTCAGACCATGTAAAACATATATGCATAGTTTCAAAATAATTCTAGGAGGAGTTACGCCCCCAAGGTACCTATTCCAATACAAATTGGACCTGGAAAAAAAACTAAGTCAAAAAGTGGAAAAAAGTGAAAAATAATAATCGGATGAAAACCCCAAGACCAAACGCACATATTCAGACAATGTAGAGCAGGTATGCGTCGTTTAAAAATGTTGAATGGAAAAATGTAGGATGAGTTGCACCCATTAGGTATTCTGATACTAATCGGACCTGAAAAACGTCGAAAAAGTGGGAAAATGGTTGATAAAAATGATAGGAAGATAATCCGAAAAGCACATGCACATTTTCAGACCATGACAAAAACACCTGCAAAGTTTCAAAAAGTTTGGTGTAAAACTGTATGAGGCGCTGCGCCCACAAGCTACCCACATCATTAAACTAAATTGAAAAAAAAAAAAAAAAAAAAAAGAATAAAAGAAGAATAAAAAAAGATAATGGCAGGATAACCCCAAAATCACATGCATATCTTGAGACCATGTAGAACAAGTAGGCCTAGATTCTAAAAGACCAGTGGAAAAGTCTAGGAGGAGTTGCGCCCACAAGATATATATTCTTATACTAATCGGACTTGGAAAAAGCTAAGTTGAAAAGTTGGAAAAGTTGATATAAAAATAATAGGAGGATAACCCCAAAACCACATGCACATTTTCAGACTATGTAGAATAAGTACGAATAGTTTCAAAATGATTGGTGGAAAACTCTAGGAAGAGTTGCGCCATTAGGTGTCTATTCTAATACTAATCAAACCTGGAAAAAACGAAGTCGAAAGAGTAGAAACAAATGATAAAAAATAAAGGGACGATAACCTCAAAACCACATGCACATCTACAGATGATATAGAATAAGTACACATAGTTTAATATGGATTGGTTAAAAACTAGGAGGAGTTGCGCCCACAAGGTATCTATTCTAATAGTAATCAAACCTGGAAAAAAACTAAGTCGAAACAGTGGAAACAAAATATAAAAAAAATAAAGGGACGATAACCCCAAAACCACGGGCATATCTATTCTAATAGAAATCGAACCTGGAAAAAACTAAGTCGAAAACGTAGAAAAAAATCGATAAAAAATAATTGGAGGATAACCCTAAACCACATGCACATCTGCAGACCATGTAAAACATGTATGCATAGTAGACTGAATATACCCTACAGAACTCCAATTAAATAGAGCAAATTCTTCCGATACCGAGGCACCTTTTTTGGATTTGAATCTATGTATATCTAATGGTAGTGTTTCCACCAAAATTTATGATAACGGGACGAATTTGATTTTGATATAGCCAATTTCCCTTTTCTGGATGGCGATGTCCCACGGCGTACCTCATATGGGGTATACATATCTCAACTTATTAGATTCGCCAGAGCTTCTTCAAATCTTAATGACTTTAACTACCGTAATAAACCTTTACTGCTAAACTTCTTAGGCCGGGCTATCGTTATTTTAAACTTCGTAAGGCGTTTTCGAAATTTTATCGCAGACACAGTGCCAAGTTAGAAAAATATAGCGTCAGTCTGAAAACAGTTCTGCAACAAGGTATATCGGAACCAGAATTTTACGGTGACTTAGTGTACAGATTTAGAAAAATTGTAGGTAAATCTAACTTTTCGGAGCAATTCAGAAAACTTATTAACCGTTATAAAAGAATTGGCTATAGCCTGGATATTATGCGGCAGACTGCATGCCTAGTTGTCAACCCAATCATTGTTGATGGCTATGCTTCACTCTTTAATTGCACGACGGCGGTTCGGGCCTCAGACTAAATGACGGTCTCTTCGTAAAACTTTAACCAGTGGGTTGGGGCTTGACAATATGTCTTTGGCTTGGCCCGCCGTGGTTCAACTATTGGTTTTCATTTACTCTGGCATGCTGTAGAATTAGCCATGAGTACTCGTCTTTGTTTATTATAGTGATTAATTTGATTTTTATGTTTTCGCTTTGATGCATTGACTGATTTGGGAGCCTTTATGCGGACCGAATTTTTATGTATTTCTGTATTAAGAGTAGCATCGGGAACTAGGGTGGTTAGCTAGCTTTAATAATGCTTTAAACCCCACGGTGGTTTACTCTACTGACCGTTCTAAGGCGGTGGTCCCGGTGTTAGTCTTACTCTTTGTTGCTTTGTGCTTTATTCTACGAGGCGACTTGTTGTATGTCTTACCATGTGTCATTTTGTTCTTGTGTTTTTCAGTCCTTTTAGTATTGCAATTACCTCGCTTGGGGAAGAGAGAGCTAATCTTAGTGCTTTTCGTACGTTTGTTCGATTTGTACTTGTTTGGATTTGTCGGTTTCCTCTTCCTTTTGTTTATAACATAAACAATTCTACTAAAATGATCAGAAAATTCAGGTTTCATGCATTTTTCTAGACCTATACATTGTCACCTAAGTTTATGATACCGATACTCTCTTGTTAGAGAAGTTTGACAGTCAAAGTCAAAGAAGAGTAGACCCTCTTTGCTGGATCAATATGAAGAACAAGCACGCATTAAATGGTGACAAAGTAATACGGATTTATTGTGAAATCACACCGTTAAAACCAATTGCGGCCTAGTGCGTACTTTATTTACAACAATACAATGAAAGCAAGCAGAAAATTCAAGGCATTAAATGGCGCATGTACAATGCTTTGAGACCTGAAAAGATAAGAAGTGCATGATTTAGATAATAACGCATACTTTCAGACAAGCACTTGTCAGTTTCCCGTCAAAATTTACACAGATATATTGCAAAAGTAGAATCACCATAGGGCAGCTAATAGAAAAAACTGGACTTGAACAGAGTTCGATACACTGACTGTTCAAAGATGGTTCCTCTGATGCAGTTTTTCTCAGTTTGTGCATCTGTGGTCTCGTATTTGGTGTTTGTTTTGTCCTTCATCCCTCTTTCTTTTGGTGCCTCGGGAGGACTGTGCTTTGTCATAGTGGCCTTTCTGGGTATCTTCAGTCTTCAGCTAAATATGAACATAGCTATAATTTTGCATTTTAGCAATCTTTGCTTCAATATTTTGTTCTGTTTAAATGGGAATGGAAACTCGTCCGGGAGTATGTGTGGGTGTGTTGGGGGATGGGGAGGGGGGCCGGGGTGGAGGGGCGGGAGAAGCAACTTGCTCAACGTTTATTTTGCATCCAATCCAAAAAAAGTGTCCACTCTAAATGGAACAAATTGCCCCTCTTGTAAATGAGGGTAAGCAATTATTTCATTGCAGAGCCAACCGCTTTTGAAAGAGAATTGTGTGTAGGAAACCAACAGGAAAGTCTCAATCTCCATTGTTGTAAATGGCAGGTAATTTTCCAGGTGTACTCAGTCCCGTTTAACCATAAAGAGTAACCACCTATATGAGTTTCCATTTATTGTCAGTCTGTACATTTGGACATGATGATAATTCATATAAACGTAAGATGAACCGGTTCATATTTGTGTAACATCCTGCACCTGCACACAGGGGCAAGATGTTACACAAATGGGAACAGGTAACAGAATCAAATTAGGTACAGGAGCATATTGGTATATTGACATTTCCTGTTTTAAAGAGGTATCGATACACTGACAAGGTGTATGATATGAAAATTGTTAGTGTTCTAGTTTGAAAACGGGTCCTGTATTAGAAAAAATGGCCCTTCATTACGAAAACACGCCTATTCAAGTATACAGAAAATTTCACCTCCAAAAACTGAAAATTTAAGATAAAAAATTCTGCTATTTTTCATATTTCTGCTCAAAACGGATTGTAAGTACTCGTTGGAACCGCCTCGACAAAGCGGTTTTAACGAGTACCCACAATCTATGTTTTTTGAGCAGAAATAAATATACACCTGTAAACCCAAGTTTTTCTATATAAAAGTGGGGTTAAATGAGGTCAAAATCATATAGGTATGTTTTTGTGATGTTACAGAAGAGGCAGAGCGTGCATTAAAGTAAACTTGAAGTCATAAATGCGGTATTAGCAAAAATCCTCCAAGTCTACTTATTCATGTTAGCTCCGCTTTGGTAATGTATTTTTTTTTAATTGTATTTCACAACTCTAAGGCGGTGCTTTTTGTGTCGTTTGCTTTTGTGGGCTTTGTGGCTACGTTGCATTGCTTTTGGCATGGCTGACTTGTTTAATGCTATATTATTGTGTTTGTTGGATCCTGTCTGGTATCATTACGAAAACATGCCTATGCAAATATACTGAAAATTGTACCATTTTTCAGATAAAAAATTCTGATATTTTTCATATTTCTGCTCAAAACATAGAGGCGTTTCTAACGAGTACCCACAATCCATGTTTTGAATAGAAATATGTAAAAACAATGTATACCCCTTTAAATCCCAGTTTTACTAGATAAAAATGGGGTTTAAGGGGGTCAAAATTATATAGGTGTGTTTTCGTGATGTTGTGATCGCCTCGTTGGGGAAAAGAGTGCTGATTCCTTCGTTTTTCGTTGTTTTGTTACATATGAAATATTCGTCATACTTTGTTTATAATTCATCTTCTTGGATTCATTGACAGACATACCACGACCCATCAGCAAGGAAGTCGATCATATCATAAAATACCCATCCATCCATTTATATATCCATTCATTAGTTAACTAATCAGCAATTGGGAACGCTACATAATATATATCAAAGTGGAAAAGATGAACCTATTTTGTTTTAAATAAAGTAGACACTAGGAGAAATGAAACTGTTATTACGGAAAATAAACTCTTTTCGTTTAAGATCAATCTTGATACGCAATAAGGCAAACAAGACAAACATTGTCTCTCTTGTAAAAGAAGGCGGAAAACCTTTTTACAAGTCCGGTTTCCTTGACCCTTTCATCCCTGAGTTTCTGAAATGAATTCTAAATTTGGGCACATCCGTTGTTGCAAAAATGGATTTCAGTCAACATTAATAACAGAATGGCAGACTGTGGAGATCCAAATGAGATGGCTCGTTACGCTGTGCACTGATTGCAAATCGAGGGTTGAGCGCAAGACTATTGTAACTCAAACATATTTTTGAAACCCTTGTTTAGGGGCAACTTGGACCCCTTTGTAAACAATGCAAATTTAGGTGCCATTGCTCATACGAGCAATGGCACCTAAATTTTCATTGTTTACAGAAAGAAATGTTGTAATCTTCATAACGCCTTCATGGTGAGGAGATTAGGTTTGGGGAAAACCAACCATCTCACTTACGCCAGTCTTGCGCTCAACCCTCGAAATATATCTGTATTGGTCAGCAGGCCTAAGTGGCTCAGTCGGATGCGTGTCCAACTGGTGATCATTTTTTTTTATCCCTGCCGGGTCTGGCAAAGATTCATTTGTAGAGAGTTATCAAGAAATATTTTCTACGGTCATTCTCTCCCTTCCGCTGATTCAAGAAGGGCATATGTCAGTGTCTGGCAGAATAGTATGCATAAATACTGGCTAACCGTTTAGAGGACTAAGTCTGCCCAGGAAAAGTGTGGCTAGGTAAAGTGACCGCCTTGACATGACCCTAATGGGTTGAGTGGGCCGTAAAACCTCTGAACTCAATCAATCAATCTGTTGATTGACTGCGTTGGGGTTTAACGACACGTAAACCTTTGTGGGTCATTTTGTGTCGTCTCCCAGGAAAAGGGAGAAGATAGACAGAAGAGATAGTAGAGGAGATGAAAGAGACGGACAGGGGAAAAGGAGGAAAATGAATGAAACAGAAAAAGAAAATACACTACCCCTTTACCCCTCCTGTTTCAGTGGATAGCAGGTCTTGTCCAACTGTAAGCTAATATCAGTTAGACGCCCTGGTGACGCAAGATATACAATCAATCTGTATTAACTCTTTCACTGCCACAGGCGATAATAATAGGCTTTTGCAAACAGCATAGATCCAGATGAGACGGCACATTGCGCCGTCTCATCTGAATCTATGCTGTTTGACATTCAGTCGTTCAACTTTACATATAAACGTCTTTCCAAGCTATATATATTTTGTTATAATAAAAACAAGCAGACGACAAATGTCGTCTGAAATTTGGCACCAAAAGAGTTAAGCTACAGGAATAAAAGGGTTATAACACCTACCAGCTACTGCAGATTGGAATCCAGCGTTATAGTCAACAGCGACCTCATTATGCACGTAATCGGTTCGCTTGTCCGTGTAGTCGTCATTTTGCCCTGGTCCACCAACAAGTGCGCCATACAGTACATGAGGATTTGGACCAGGTTGTTGCATGTTGAAGCTAGAACATGGAGCCGGATACATCGGACAAGAACTGTAACGAGAATGCGACGTTATGTATTACACTGTATGTGTAAGTTTAAGATATGTAATATAGACTGGTATCGAATGCGACGTTATGCATTACACTGTATGTGTAAGTTTAAGATATGTAATATAGACTGATATCGTAACTTTTTAAAACTCTTCCACCCCTTCAGAGAGAGAGAGAGAGAGAGAGAGAGAGAGAGAGAAAGTGAGCGGTTTGATAAGTTGATTTCCCGATATTTGTAATTCATTAAAGACACTTTCTGTAGCAAAATAATATATCCACGTATGCCAACTCCAACTATCAATGCTTTCGTCGAGTCCAAAAAAAAAAAAAAAAATATGTTCTGAAATGGGGATCCTTTGGAAATGCAGAAAAATGGAAACCAAACATGTATTAGACTCACAGTTGGAACGGAAGGCAAGCTTTGTTTCTTGGAATGCGCCGTGTACCGGCCCTTGCTGAAAAAAGCCTTTTATATAGCATAAATAATATAAGAAAAGCAATTCGAGCGGTGCGTGATGTTGTCAGGGTCACCGATAGTTACGTAGGAAACAAAACTGGATTGTTTTGCGCGTGTTGGTTTGTGTCTTCTCCCTCTTCCTCTTGGTGTCAGAGATTTGCTGTATCTTGTGATTGTGGCACTCCCTGGACATTAATTTACCGTTTTGAACAACGCATTGTAATATAAGGTAACTTGTTAAGGAGAAGTAGCAGTTGTCAGTTTCTGGCGAATGAATGTGCACAATACTGGTTAACCGCTTAGAGGACTTAGCCTGCCCAGTAAATGCGTGGTTAGGTAAACTGACCGCGCTCGACATGACCCCATTGAGTTGTTAGGACCGTAAAACCTCAACACAAATAAGGAGTAGTTGGTGATAATTCTGGGATTATTATTATAATGTGCCTATAAAAACTATTATGTGTAATGCACGAAATGGGCCCTTATGCAATTTGCGGACAACGCAGGCCCAGATCAGCTTGCGCATAAGCACAGGCTGATCGATGTAGGACCTTCATTGTCCGCTTACAGAATCAATGGAGACTGTAGTATATGTCGACGAACATAGAATGCTCAGATCAGACTGCACAGACTTGCCGAGGCACTACAATTGATTCATGAAAAAACACGCCTATTCAAATATATTGTAAATTTCACCGACAAAAGAACTGAAAGTTTTCAGATGAAAATTCTGATATTTTTCAAAAATAATATCACAAAAATAGATTATGGCTACTCGTTAGAACCGCCTCGCCTTGTAAGTGCAAATGTATAGAAAGCACGATACGCTGGTTACCTTCCTCTGTGATGTGGCTGTGTGGGCGGGTTGTTACCAAAGCCGACAACATAGCTTCTCCCATTATCTCCTAGTATATAATTGAGTTGACTTTCGGCCCAGGTCCGATACTCATGTGGATGAATCCCTTGCATCGACGCCATTATAGCGATTAACGCCATGTTAGCTGAAATATATCAAACTGTTTAAGTCAACGAGAGGGTAAGTGTTTTGTATTCTAATTTAGAATACAGAATTAGGTCTATGTATAATGAAAAGTCCAGTAATTGAAGTACTGTGGACGGAATTCCATGCACATTAGTTATTGTAGATGTATGGGAATTACCTTTGGGTTCATCTCAAAACTGAAACTGAGTCTACTACTTTAAATTCATCAATGCTTTCTTTGTTTCCTAAGGATCTTTTGTATAGAACATAATACAGACAAAATGTTATGCAACATATAAATTTTATCTTAGGAAAATGAAATAAAAGCATCGCAGACGCTGAATGATACCCCACCACTGCAGGGTAGCAAAACATGTAGAGCAGATTGTGTGGTTTTGGTGTGTAATAACTCTACCAAAAATAATGGTGTACTGTAACCTCGAAACAGTATGTTCCGTTCATAGGCTTAACTGGTACTCGTGAGAACTGTAGGAAGAGTTAGCTCGAAAGCAATTAATGATGCTTTAATAATTTCAATCTTGAAAGAATATAAAAATTTGGTGTATTGTTACCTGCTGCTATTCTCCACATCTTCTGTCTATCCAACAACATACAAATAACAGTATTATCAGATGAAACTAGATGAGTAGTGGGCTAGAAATGAAATCGTGCTTGAATAATTTTAAAGAGCTATAACTGTCAAAATTTAGTGTACTGTAACCTTGAAACAATATGCGCTGCACCACCTTATGCTCTATATATCCACCAAATTTCAACGCGATCCGATGGAGGAAGTATACGGAAACGAAGTGCGGACCTATGGACGGACCGGCTGACAGACACCGGAGGTTATACCATAATACCCGCCATTATTTTGACGCGGGATATATAATCAGGCGCATATATATTGCATCATTAAGGTAAATTGATCCACTTTCAGGGGTAACAACTCTGTCAAAATGTGTGTGCCTCTCTTCTTAAAAAAAAGAAAAGTGGTTGCCTTTTGCATCCGAAACCTGACATTATCAATGCCCCATCGTTGCTCTAGTTGTGGTTTTCTTGTGCTCTGTCTGCAGATCGCCATTGAGCTATTTGCTTTGTTTTATCTTGTAATCGTGTTTGTTGTTTGTGTTGACTCTCTGTTAGCGCTGGGAACGACGCGAATCCCTGCGCCGGACGACAGGAGACTTCCGGTTGTTTTATAGTACAGACCGTTCTAAGGCGGTGGTTCTAGCGTTGGTTGTTTTTTGTATGTTCTTGTGGATGTTCACTGTGAGGGTCTTTTATGTGTTGTCTTGTCCCTTGTTTTAGTTTTGTATTTTCGTGATTTTTGTGTGTTCTTTGTTTCCACAGGCAATCCTTTTTTACTTTAATTTTACTCTACTGCAGTTGCTGTTCTGCAGTGTTGCGGAGGTAAAAAGTCTCCCAGTACATCATCATATTGCAGGTTACGTTTTATTTTCTTGGGATCATTGAGTCCATCCTGTTTTTTTTTTTTTTTTTTGAAAAATCGAATACCGCTTAAGCCGGCGCTAAGGGGCGTATGCAGCCTCACAAACTATAATGTTGCAAATGAGGAGACTCAATCAAACCGAGTCTCCGATTTTCGTGATTCTGTGTGTTCTTTATTTCCAAAGGCAATCGTTTTTGACTTTTGTTTTAGTGGACGTCTAGCATTGTGCCACCTTTTGTAGAAAGAGGGCACTGGTTGCTTTGCTTTTCTTTGGTTTGCGGCTTGTGTGCTGCCTGTCATGGTTTGTTTGCGTTTCTTCTTGGAGTCATTGGTAGGCTAGGATCAGTGACTTTTGCTGTTCCTAGATATCTTCTATAGTATTTGGCAGTGACGTATGATTCATGCTTTCTGTCCTAACATTATCGTTCTATTAGTTCTGGTATTCACAAGGATCCGACAAGTGAGGGTGTATATCCTTAACTATCTATCAAATTAGCGGAAGGTCGATAATTAAACGCTTAGTGCAAATGAAATGCCGCAGTTATGAGCCGCAGTTCATTAGAGAGGTTGGACCCTAAATATTATAATAGGAAGTCGGCAGCTCTCTGTCTTGCAAACGCTTTACTATAAACAATACCCAAACAAGAGAAACAACACCACCGAATCATGACCCATACATTAACACAGTTACTTCTCTTATGGTTGGAACAGTATTGAATATATTTCTTATTAATGTGCGGAAACCGACAATACACATCTGGGACGCCAATAACTTTAATAAACACAATGTATGCAGTAACAACCTGAGGCTAGGTATTGGGTCTGACAGACAGAATTCATCAAATAATGAAAACATAGATCATACACCCTAGATCAGGATCTACACTGTTTGCCACTCATTTAGCAGTGTACACATTAACGTGTAGTCATATGAAGTTGTTCTAAGAGAAGTCTGGAAAGGAGTTAAGGCGTCCCAATATTTATGGTAAATGTGGTATGCTGCAATCTATATTGCCGAAAAAGCATATTTTGATAAATAACTACACACGTACGTTTCGATTAGAGAAGGAGATGAATGCTTTTGAACGTATTCTAAAATGTACATGAAAACAAAATCAATTAAGGTGATTGGATACTGGTCTGTCTTCTTTTCTTTCAGTGTGTACAATCTAGTGTAGGATAAAGTATTCCTCCCTGATATGTCTTTTACTTAAAACAGTGACACTGGGGTTAAGCAGATATATCGGGCTACAGGAAATGATAGAAAGAATGACAGAAAAAACAAGTGCATGATTAAACAGAGCGCAGGGCATAGGGCAAAACATGTTTGCGCAAACAAAAATAGACTGATGTAAGATAATAGTAAAACAATATAATCAGCCTGACGCTGTACGAACAAGAGAATCGGTGAAACCGAAGGATGCTCCCCGAAGATGCGCAGTAATGGGAGGGTTATGTTAGAGAAAGAGTAAAATATGGTGGTCCTATACACTTTGAAGTGCCGTATGAAATCTGGGGTTTCACTGCACACAGTGTTTCATTATTAGCCTACCATCACCTTGATATGACCGAAATACTGTTGAAGGGGATGTAAAATGTAAAAGCATCCATCCACTCTATGTGTTGTAATTAATCAATGAACTAAGTGCCAGATGTGAACAAAACTAAATATTATAGCTGTTGATTTTATATAGTTTTTTTGGCTATTCAAGAATGTAATACCTCAATACTTTTAGAGATATGCTCCGGACGAGCCAGTTATTACAAAAATTAGGAACGGAAACAACTCCGTAATTACTTGTGATAGAGCTACGGTTCTTGCATTTACACTTTCTCTGATAGCCTCTATCAATGTATCATGTTTCAATTGATTCCTTTTTATACTCTAAGAGATATTCTACGGACAAGCTTATTATTGCAAAAATTAAGACGGGAAGTAAATCAGTAATTCCTTGTAACAGAGTTACAGTTCTTGCACTCTGCACTATCTCTAATGGCTGTCTCTCAATGTATCAAGTTTCATTTGATTCCCTTTTATACTTTCAGAGATATGCACCGGACAAATTTAATATTGCAAAAATTAGGAAGGAAAATAACTCCATAATACTGACGATAAGGTTATGGTTCTTGCATTCTGCAAATTCCCTTACAGCCCTCTATCACTGTATAAAGTTACATTTATTTATCTTCAATACTTTTAGAGGTATGCTCCGGACAAGTTTACTATTGCAAACATTAGGAATGGAAATAATTCTGTAATTGCTTGTGATAAATTTACGGTTCTTGCACTCTGCAATTTCTATGATGACCATCTACCAATGTGTCAAGTTTCATTTAATTCCCTTTTACACTTTCAGAAATATGCACCGGACAAGCTTTTTTGTAGCAAGAAATAGAAGGAAATTAACTTCGTAAATACTGGTGAGGGGGTTATGGTACTTGCATTCTGCAGTTCCCGTCATGGCCCTCTATCAGTGTATCAAGTTTCATTAAATTACCTTCAATGTTTTTAGAGATACGCTCCGGACAACAGTGTGACGGACGGACGGACAAAGCTGCGACAATATGCTCTCCCTTCAGGGAGCGTAACAAAGGTAGTCACAAATCCCCAGCTACTTTTTGCCAAACAGAATATTGTTATCCTTAGTCTTATTATCCTGGGGTAGGGGAGTGGGGGGTTACAATTACCCCTATATCATAGCGTCCCATCAGATAATGATTTGCAGTTTACACTCACAAAGTGTTTTGTTTACAATGTTGCAAACATTCTGTATTCTTGTCGTCTCAACAATCTGTTTCTCTGACAACATGTGACATGCGATGTGGACCATTCAAACACAAATCAAACAACACAAAACAAAACAAAAATCACACAGCTCGGTGTAGAAAAATTTCAAAACCATATATTTCCTCTGGGATACTTGAGTCCATTCTTATTACTTTAAAATCAAATACGGCTTGAGCCGATGCTAGGGCGGGGGTGCTTATTCAGTCTCGCACATTACAGTGTTTTAATAAAAACTGAGTCTCCGATTTTCGTTCTTTCGTTTCATCTTTGTTTCTAACGGCAACCATTATTATTCTATAGTCTTTTTTTTCGAATATAGATTCCTTCATTCGTTTTCAGCCTATAATAGACTGCAACAAACGAGCGGTGCCTCTGGATATATGATGAACACGCAGATATTGACCCTAAGATGCATTTGGGCAATTACAGAAGGGTCTTTGCCGGTGTTTCTTTCCTTTTGCAAACCTCATATCCTGTAAGCGGAAAATACATGCTACCATGACAGATTATTCGGAAACATTTAAAAAAAAATAAATAAAATAATAGAAAAACAAACAAGAAACAACAACAACAACAAAAAACAAATAAATGACACACTCACAAAATACAGACTTCCCTATGCGCTAAATGGAGGGATCAAACAACAAACAATGACAAAAACGCCACATATGAAGCACAAACAAGCAAGAACTGCAACTCAGGAACCGCCTTGTAACGGCCAGCAGAAAAGCTAAACTAATATATGTACCTGAATATCGGTTGCTACCCCACTGAGACCTATATGCCAGTCCTTTTGGTGTGTAGGGAATCGTACCACCAGGCATCCAGCTTGTAAATGTCGCCTCAATGTCTGTTAAATACTTGTCTTTTGTGGTAGCTTTATACAATAACACCTTGAAGTAACAGACATATGTTGTTACGTGATTTTACAAAGACTATACTTGAAATGAAAAACAAACGTTCGACAAGATACTTGAATATGCATCGTATTTATCCTAAATATTCGGCCACTTTAACTCCTCACCATACGTCTAAAATTTGAACAAGACCATTTTAATACCTGTAGATTTGCTGGACCAGTGACCAGCCGTGTAGACCTTGATCCGACACCGCTTTCTGCAATGTATGGACTTGGTCTACACTGTTGCTCAACTTGTCTGTCTGAATACGTTTGGTTAATACAGTTTTACATAGCAGATATCCGTATCACCCCAGTACAGCGGATCAGAACCTCATCAAGTCTGCTACGGTTTGAACGTGTAGTAAATAAAATATTGCAAAAAAGGTTAGAGAAAAGTCCAGGGAGTGCCACAATCACAAACCGCAGCCCTTCCCAGACCCCAAGAGGAAGAAGAAACCGACAAATCTAAACAAGCACAAACCGAACAAACGTACGAAAAGCACTAAGATTAGCTCTCTCTTCCCCAAGCGAGGTAATCGCAATACTAAAAGGACTGAAAAACACAAGAACAAAATGATACACGGAAAGACATACAACAAATCGCCTCGTAGAAAAAAACACAAAGCAACAAAGAGCAAGACTAACACCGGGACCACCGCCTTAGAACGGTAAGTATAGCAAACCACCGGGGGTTTTAAAGCACTTTTACAGCTAGCTAACTTCACCCTGGGTCCCGATGCTACTCTTAATACAGAAATACATAAAAATTCGGTTCGCATTAAGGCTCCCAACTCAGTCAATGCATCAAAGCGAAAACATAAAAATCAAATTAATCACTATAATAAACAAAGACGAGTAAGTTACAAATGGTATACAATGGTCAAAGTAAAAATCAAAGTGGGTTTAAGGGGTCAAAATTCTATAGGCATATATATTATGTTTTCGTGATGTATTATGTGAATAATGTCTTATCCGGTTAACTGGGAGGATTATGATTGTAACATTTCCTGGGTATCTCCATATTTACATTTCATCATGAAAACATGCCTATATAATTTTAACACTTAAACCCCAATTTTATATAGTAAAACTCGGGTTTACATGGTTATACATTTTTGTTCTTATTTCTGCCTAAAACATAGATTGTGGGTACTCGTTAGAACCGCCTCGCTGAGGCGGTTCTAACGAGTACCTACAATCTATGTTTTGAGCAGAAATATGAAAAATATCAGAAGTTTTACTATATAAAATTGAGGTTTAAGTGTGTTAAAATTATATTAAATCTATGTTTGTTTTTTATTATCCGAAAACTTTCTGTTTTTTGGTGGTCAAATTTTCAATATATTTGAATAGGCATGTTTTCATAATGTTCTATTATAATGTCCAAAGACTTACCGAAGCTGAGCTGTGTTCATTTAACCGAGGCTTTCGTGGTTATTCGCAAAGTATAGCAAAATTTCTGTTCGCTTGCGACAGTTTTCAGTGGACCGTAGAGAATATCCATGAACTATTCTCAATCTGTCTTTTCATACAACCGAAATGGACGTATACATGAATAATTTTTTGTAATCTTGTTCGTAACAAAAGATATCAAAATGTTTAATGGATTGACATAATACATTCATATGAATTTAATATAATTGATATAATGTATTCGATCTCGTCAACAAGAATAAAGGCTACTCTCTTATTTGGAATTTACAATACGAGTAACCGTTCAAAGGATGCAAAATAGTTCGGGTAAACTCGTGTGTACTTTGCTTAAATGAGCTCATTCCAGAGCTCTTCGTGAGTGTATACGTGTTTAAGACATAAAATGTAAAAGTACGGATACCGACCATAGCGCCTGATATCTTTTCGTCCCAGCTCTGGCCCCACGCAGCTCCTGGTATATACTTAGACTCCGCAGCTGTGAGGTACTTCTGGTCATTTGTGGCGAGATACAACCATATTCCACCCCAACACATCTCGTCTGTAGCGTCATTAGATCTATATATGATATACAACGTAGGGAAAAGGATATTATCTTATATGCGGTGAACGGTTCAGTTGGTCGACTTGCCTTTGACAACACCTTTGGTGTTGGGAGGTTGATGTGGATCTGATTGTATCAGTTCCTGAGTTCTCTTATTTACTTTGCTCCAGTTGTAGGCAGCGCATGCACCAACTGTCAAAAATAGGAAGTTGTGTACCTTCCTATCGTTATGAAATGGAAGTCAAGCTGAACAAAATTCCTTTTTATTATATAATTTTGACCCCCTTAAACCCACTTTTATAAAGTAAAACTGGGGTTTACAGGTGTATACATTACTTTTCTTATATCTGCTAAAAACATAGATTGTGGGTACTCGTTAGAACCGCCTCGCCGAGGCGGTTCTAACGAGTACCCACAATCTATGTTTTGAGCAGAAATATGAAAAATATCAGATTTTTTATCTGTAAATTTTTATTTCTTTGGTGGTAAATTTTCAATGTATTTGAATGGGCGTGTTTTCGTAATGATTACCTCTTTTATTGTTTTACTTCCAATTATAGGTAATACACATCATTTCTGGGCTAAACAATATAAAAAAATAATCTAATTTATTTTATTAATGGTGGGATGTGTCTAAAATTGGAGGTCAGGACTTACTGTCATCACGAAAACATGCCTATATAATTTTGACCCCCTTTGAACCCAAACTTTATATAGAAAAACTGGGGGTTCACAGGGGTATACATTATTTTTCTTATTTCTGCTCAAAACATAGATTGTGGTACTCGTTAGATCCGCCTCACCGAAGCGGTTCTAACGAGTACCCACAATCTATGTTTTGAGCACAAATTAGAAAAATATCAGATTTTTTTTATCTAAAATTTTTGCTTTTTTGTTCGTAAAATTTTCAATATATTTGTACAAGAGTGTTTTCGTAATGCATGCATTTTGTGGTTGTTCGTCCAACTTTTGGGACCGGCCTCGTAGGCTCAGTCGTATCAACGTCTGGCTGCTGATCAGGAGGTCGCGGGTTCGATCCCCACCGGAATCGGCAACATTATTCTGTGATCATTGATAATAAAATACATTCTATGGTCATTATCTCACTTCCGCTGATTCAAGAAAGACAGTTGTCAGTTTCTAGCGAAAGAGTGTGCACGAGAACCGGTTAACCAAGAAAACTGTGGTTAGGTAAACTGACCGGCTCATCATTACTTTTATAATGTTGAATAGGCCGTTAAACTTAAATCAATTTTCGGGAGTCGCTGACTTCCAAATCACTTTTATGAAAGCAATGTAAGGACATACATGGTAAAATAATATAGTGCCCGATAGTCGGGTTTCTCAATTCCTGTATCTTGCTAAAAAAGAAAAACAACAACAACAACAAAAAAAAAAAACAACAACAAAAAAACAAAAAAAAAACGTAACCCTACAATCGGAAAGACATACGGCTGATTTTTTTTGCATATACAAAGCTTGGGTATTGGTCCAGACAAAACCGCTGTATAGCCAAGCCAAATTAATTGAATTTTGGAGAAACGGGTGCATTTTGCGTGATACTGGTTTAGAGTTTTGTCAAGCAACTGTAAGGTCTATTAAGCGTATAATACACATGCATATACTAAAAGGTAAAATACACCCAATATACACCCAGCTCGCAATAAATTAATCTGTACAGTTGATGTCGGATTATAAATTAGTACTGATTGTTTAAAATTATTGACACGTTTTGTAAAACGGCTTGTATTGTATGGAACTTTGACGAACATTTTAGTTTGCGGTTATTATGTCAGTTATTATGTTTGGTCTTCATACATTCTTACCTAGTATAGTTCGTCAACAAAGGTTTTGAAATTATGGACATGAAGGAATGTGCGGTGATCCCCCTTAACATGCACTTTTAAGACTTACGAAAGTACAATGCAGTGTTCTATACGAATATTTTTTTCTATTTAAAACATAGCCCAAACACTCGAAAGGTATCTGATAAATTTTAAATAGTGTCGTTTAAAATGGTATCATAAAATTTGCAATCAAACGTTTTCTTACAGGTCATATTTGACGAAAAATCGAACAATTTTTAGTGTTAATACATTTCTGTATACCTTCTTATAAAGGCTACAAAAACGTTAACGCAGTTTGCATGCGAAATTAAAAAAAAGAAAAAAAAAATAATGTCAGACAGGAAAACGGGTTACTCTTTTTTAAATCCGGGAAACAACCGGAGTGGCACGGTTACGTCATGCTTGAATATGCGCATGCAAAAATAATATTCTGCTTTCTGTTTTGACATTTTGCTTTCTATTTGTACGCCTTTAACCTAAATACATAAGGTTTGTATACTTAGAAATTGTTAAGTAAGGCCTCCATAGAAACGTGCAAGTTTTCGCAAAATACAATGTACATGTATGAATATCTGCTATACAGTTGTTTTAAATACAGACATGTCCAGGCTTTCTTCCTGTATCGAAATAAATCGTATATCTTTCCGATACTAAGATCAGCAAACATAAAGTAATGGAGTCCATACTCCAAGTATTTGAACAATTTGGTATACGATGATTAAATATTCGAATAGTTTTACATATGACTGAGCAAAGAGCGCATACTTTCTCTTACCTTATACGAGTTCTGCAGAAGAAGGCGTCTGATCTGGGTCTTCTTTATCGTTTGCCATGTCATCACCAATTTAAAATAAATAGTATGATGCATTAATGCAGTTTCTACAGCGGAACATTACCGACTCACAAAATTGAAGAATCTGACTTGTCATTTAAAGTTTAACCCATTTATGTCGGGTGTCCTTATAAAAGGGACACTGACGAACTGTGCAGACCCACATGAGATGCCGCAGATAGCGAAAATAAATTATTAAGTGATTCAGTCCCTTTATATTGATGCATAGGACGGCCTGGGTATGTGCTACTCACCTGCGATATATTGTAAGTTTTAACGCTAAATTTTCAGTAGATCACATATTGATTTTTTTTTCTTATTTTTATCTGAAAACTGGTCTTGACATTTCATGTAAATTGTCTCCAATCGAATGTCAAAGCCTTTTTTCTGGGAAAAATAAGACACATATCACCAGTTTGTCGTCTGCTGAATTCGCCAAGAGTCTGGTTGAGGTAAATCAAGAGATTACCTGTAGTAGCCCGCTGCAGCGTTAACACTGTCGCTGTACTTGCCAGGATATCTCTCCGCGAAGTCATATAGTTTCTTGGCATGTTGTAAAAGTGTAGCGGCAAACGTTGCATCTAATAAAGACATAATAATATCTGTTTACCCTTTCCATTCTAAATAAATTAAGAAATCCACCTACTTTTAGCCAATTACATTCAATTAGGTTGATCAAAGTTGTTGATACAAATTCATATTTTTCACGACACACCCCAGCTAGCATTCTACTTAAATCTATATCGGGCCGTCATCGGCCCGTCAGCTACCCTGACGGGCCGATGACGGCCCGATATAGATTTACGTAGAATGCTGACTGGGACAGTGCATATCCAGATCAACTGGCTTCTGAGAAAGCCCACTGATCTGGATCTACACTGTCTGAAAAGGCAGGGCATATCCGGGTGCGACAGGGCCAGAGTTAATATTAATATTGCTTTGGTAAATACATATCCTGCGTACATAAAATTCGAAACAGATAACTTGAAATCCAGCCGGACAAAAATCTTTGAGGCTTCATAGTTTACGATTCCTTTGTTACACTAAGAGGGTACACACTTTTCCGAAACGTTTTTGCTTTTTAAAAAGATGAATCTGAAAATGTGAGAAATGGATGGTAGGGTGAGTGGGGAGGCGGGCGCTGGGGGGGGGGGGGGGGGCGGGTGGGGGGGACTCTTTCAGCCCTGCAGGCCAAGACAGATACTGATTCATTAAGACCTAAACTGTTTTTATTCATTTAGGCTTAAAACCCCTGATTGATGTCCAAATTAAGGGATGGAAGAGACCACTTTAGAAACTCACGCCTGAAAGGGTTAAATAGGATATAAATTTTCTCCCGTTTGTAAAGTGTACACACCGATGCTAGCCTGTGCGTCCGTATACTGATTTATATCATTCAAAATATTGAATACTTAGGGATACAAAAAATAAAACACAAGTAAGATAACTCTTTTGATTCAAATTTTCGGGGCCCGTACCCTCTTCTTAAGGGGAAACACGGAAATTTGGCAGAGTTCTCTTTCTTCCAAAGCTTTGCTGTGCTAACAGATTAGTACGGACTCTAGTACTCAGTTTTGGGCTAACCCTAGCATCGATCGGAAAGATGTGCGATTTATTTCGATATTGGAAGAAAGCCTGGACATGTCTGTATATAAAAACTGTATAGCAGATATGCATACATTGCATTTTGCGAGAACTCGCACGTTTCTATGTAGGCCCAGTTGATACTTAACAACAAAACCCTGTGTATTCAGGTTAAAATCATAATAAAAAAAGACAAATGCACAAAACAGAAAGCAGAATGTTTATTTTCTTATTTGATTATGCAAACATGACGGCATTAGTGACACCCCGGTTGTTATTCTCATTTAAGGGAGGGTACCCCATTTTCCTGTCAGGCATGAATGTTTAAATTTCGCACGCAAACTGCGTTTCAAATAAACCTTCTACCGTTTTATATAGCCTATATTAGAAGGTATACAGAATCGGATTAACATAAAAAATAATGTTCGATTTTTCATCCAGTACGGCCTCTATAATAAACCTGAAAGAAAACGCTTGATTGCAAATGTTATGTTACCATTTCGAAAGACACATCTTAGATTTTACCAGATATATTTCGGGCGTTTGTGCTTGATAAAAAATATTCGTATAGAACCCTGTTTTATACTTATGTAAGTCTTAAACATGCACGTCGAGGGGAATCGCCGGGCATTTCATCATGTCCGTAATTTCAAAACCTTTGTTGACGAACTATACTAAGTAAGAATGTATAAAGACCAAACATAATGTCTGACGTAATTTCCGCAAACTAAACGGTTTATCAAAATTTCATAAAATACACGCCGTTTTACAAAACGCGACAAGATTTTAAACAAACAGTGCTAATTTATTTTCAGACGTCAACTGTACAGATTGATTTATTGGGAGTTGTGTGTATATTGGGTGTATTTTACCTATTAGTATATACATGTGTACTGTACGCTT
Source organism: Anodontia alba (assembly GCA_964016985.1). NCBI lineage: Eukaryota > Metazoa > Mollusca > Bivalvia > Lucinida > Lucinidae > Anodontia > Anodontia alba. The sequence continues at coordinate 11,230,556 of OZ024836.1, read as the reverse complement.
AAAAGGGCCGTAAAACCTCAACACAAACAAACTGTATGCTTAATAGAACTTACAGTTGCTTGGCAAAAAACGGTTAGAGAAAATTCGAAGGGAGTGCCACAATCACAAATCGCAGCCCTTCCCAGACACCAAGAGGAAGAGAAAACAGACAAAACCAAACAAGCGCAAATCGAACAAACGCACGAAACACACCAAGACCAGACCACAGCCCCTTCCCCAAGCGAGGTAATCGCAATGCTAAAAGAACTGAAAAAAGGCAACAACACAATAACAAAACAACACAAGGCAAGACAAAAGACGCACAATAAACCACAAAGCAACAAAGAGCAAGACCAACACCGGGACCACCGCCCCAGAACGGTCAGCAGAGTAAAATAAAAAAGGTAAGAGAAAAGTCCAGGAAGTGCCACAATCACAAACCGCTGCCTTTCCCAGACACCAAAGGAAGAGGAAACCGACAAATCCATACAACCACAAATCGAACAAACGTACGAAAAGCACTAAGAATTGCTCTCTCTTCACCAAGCGAGGTAATCGCAATGATAAACGGACTGAAAAAACAAGAACAAAATGACACAAGGTAAGACATAAAACAAATCGTCTCGTAGAATAAACCACAAAGCAACAAAGAGTAAGACTAACACCGGGACCACCGCCTTAGAACGGTCAGTAGAGTAAACCACCGGGGTGTTTAAAGCACCCCACAGCCAGAAAACCTCAACCCGGAGTCCCGATGCCACTCTCAACACAGAAATACACAAAAACACGGCCTGCACAAAGGCCCGATACCCAGCCAATGCATCAAAGCGAAAACATAAAAAGAACAAATTAATCACTATAATAAACAAAAACGAGTACTCACAACTACTTCTACTGTATGCCAGAGTAAATGAAAACCAATAGTTGAAACACGGCGGGCCAAGCCAAAGACATATTGTCAAGCTCAAATTGTCATATTTTCTGGACGACCCCAAAAGGCGTGGTCCTGTCCACCGTCACCAACCTGCAAATAAAAAATAAGCAGGTATATAATAATTGTTAAACGTTATTTATACAAGGGACACAAAATGTTTCTTAATTTGACTTAATGGTCGATTTCCTTCGAAAAGAAGTTTACGAAGAACGCCATACAGAAGGACAAAACGGCCATTACATTTTTAATGTTATGTTTTAAAAATGTACGTATAGAGTTCGTTTTTAATATTTAAATTGGTCTGTCAGCTAGTTAGTTATTATTTATACCGGGAATACGTTCATCATTTAACAGGCATATGTTTACAATGCGACGAAAAACATACGCTTACTGTATCAAAGGAACATGCGCACTTCATATTGAATTGTTATTGATGGAAGTTGCTAGTGTATTATTTGAAAAGGTGGATTCCAGGCCACACTCGGATTGTTGTCTTAATTTGGAACTAATTATATTTTCTTTTTATATTTCGTTTCCGCATTATTGTCAATATTGTTTCGTATTTTCCAAGAAGATCTTGCTAAAGACTCAAAATAGCTACAACATGTATTTTCAGCGAGATGGAAATTTTATTTATTTATTTATTTATTTGTCTTTTGCGGTTCTTATCATTTGCTGTTATTTTCAGTATTCTAATTACCCTTACATTGAATAAATAATTAATCGCATATTACAGTTTACTACTTTTCTCTTCATTAACAAAGGGATAGAAAGTATCGATATGTTAAATATTTATGAAGACAAGACTGTACATTCTGTTTTACCAGCCTACTTAAAAACTACTAAATCACCAATATTTGCTACATATTTAATTAACCTATCCGGAGTTCAATATATAAAATTTAAAGGAAATAGTTTGGAGTTTGATGTTCAAACCGGTCATGTTATCACTAGCGATTTGAAAGTTATTCCTGGCTCCTGAGTTCACTGAACCATCTCTTAAGCACCAAAATGCAAATTTACAAATGCATCGACCAACAAGTCAAGGGAAGAAATATTTGGCATTTTATAGGAATTTTGTAAACGGGAATGCAAACGGGAGCTTTTTGACACATAAGCTTTAAATGATTGCAGTTAAGCACCATTAAAACGGTAGATTAAGGTATTTAATTCCAATTCTAAAGTTCCAAATTTTACCGCCTACCGCCTAAAAATAAAATATATTTTCGCAACTTCATGTAAATAAGAGAACTCTGGAACTACTACAACCAGAGCCACACCAAGCTCCCAACACCAAAGGGAAAGGCAGACAAATACAATAAAGCAGCCACAAAAATAAAAAGATGGCAATAAGACATGACAACTCTTTCTCGAAAAGATGCAAACTCAGTTACCCAAACTTAACTGAATATATAATCAACTTACATAATTGTCAAAAGAAAAATAGTAGAAAGTAAAGAATTAACAATTAACAAAAGGTACCGCAATTAAAGTACCGCCTTGGAACGGCCAGTAATGAATTACTGGGGACTTAAGCTAGACTTACTGAATCTCAACCATGGCTCTCAGCTTCCATAATGATAAAAAAAGCATATTTATTCCGTACGTGAGGTGACATTTTACCTCATCCATGAATCTTACGGGCTTCAAGACGTCCAGATGGGGTTTGTTTTGGTCCGAGAAGATATACATGAAAGTAATTTGTTATTTGATGGCTATATTACTTTAATACTTTAAACAGGAACTCGGCAGTATTAAATAAAAGTAAAAAATGATTGCCTTTGGAAACAAAGATCACACAAAATCATGAAAACCGTAGACTCGGTTTGATTGAGTCTATTCATAAGTGGTATTCGATTTTCAAAATAAACAGGATGGTATCAATGATCCTTAAGGAAATAAAATATAACCTGCGCTATGATGATGTACGGGGAGACTTTTTACGGCCGCTACACGGCATAACACCAGCTATAGTAGAGTAAAATAAACGTAAAAAAGGATTGCCTTTGGAAACAAAGAACACCCAAAATCACGAAAAACGGAGACTCGGTTTGATTGAGTACACCAACATTCATATATCAACGGAAGACAAGGCTTGTAGTAAATGACCTAACAAATTATACTGTCTATTTTGCCAAGTATTGAAGATAGCCAATGCAAATTTACTAAGTTATATTGGTTACCGAAGCTTCATAAAAGAACATATAACGCGTGTTCTGTTGTGAATTATGTTTTAGGCATTACTTCTGGCCGTACTATTAACTTGTCCGATTGTCCTATTCAAAAACATATAAACTTTCACCCCCCAAAACTGAAATTTTTCAGATAAAAAAAAATCTGATAATTTTCTAATTTCTGCTCAAAATATTGATTATGGGTACTCGTTAGAACCGCATCACCGAGGCGGTTCTAACGAGTACCCATAATCTATCTTTTGAGCGCGAGGCGGTTCTAACAAGTACCCACAATCTATGCTTTGAACAGAAATAATAATAATAATGTATACCCCTGTAAACCCCAGTTTCACACTATAAAAGTGGTCAAAATTATATAGGCATGTTTACGTGATGATATTCTTTGAATCAAATGCAGCATATGGATCCGTCATCGAATGAAAAATGAACATCGTTAGGCGTGCCAGAGAAGGCTCAATTATATGTTTGCATCAAAACAAAATGAGACTAATATTAGGGCCACAGTATCCCCAGTCAAAGACAACAATGGAACCCACCACATTGAGTAAAGATCGACTCACCATCGTTCAGTCAAAGACGGAAGCAATGTTGTCAACAGGAGTATATGTAGATAATTAAATGTCAACGGGAAAACCATTGTGTGGCTTAAACCTGTTTAAAAGGAAACAACGGAGACTGCAGCCTCCTCCTCATACTTGGATTGTTATCTCTACATCGACAATGGGAAGCTTACTACTAGACTTTACGAAAAACGGGATAACTTTTCCTATTGTAAACTTTCCATTCCTGAGCAGTAATATCACTTCTGCACCAGCATACGGCGTTTACGTTTCACAGTTAATCCGTTATGCCAGATTCTGTTCAAATTATCAGGACGTCATGGAGCGTCGGAAAGGGCTCACTACAAAGTTGTTGAGCCAGGGGTATCAAAAAAAACCAAACTGGTAGCAACACTTAAGAAGTTCTATGGGAGACATCAAGATCTGTTCAATCCCTACAATGTGGCGGTTTCCAGAATTGTTTCTGATGTGTTTGCCAATGACGTGCCATAAGTAGACTTCCCAAATCCCGGACATACGCTTCTACCGATATGTCCTTCGTTCAGGCCTATGGGCATGGACGGCGAAGCTTGTTTACCAAGTAATGCTTACTGTCCGCGGACGCCTGATTACACCCTTTATTCTAGGGTCCATGTCTGTTGGTCTGAACATTCTGATTCGTCATTCGTTTACGGATTTATGAGTTTGGATTATGGCTTAAGTACCATGACCGCAACTACCTTAAACCTGTTTACAGATACAACCCGCATACTTTATCCCGATACAGTTCCTTCTACATCTAATTGTTCGGTACGCATGGTGGTACCTCAAATCATCAGTAAATTAACATACAACTTCACTTCTCAAGACTATGTCGAAAGAAAGACGAGGGCTCGACTACAAATTGAAAGCCAGAACGAGCCCACTGTTTTACTACTTTCCATTCCAAGGTAGTGTTTCAATTGCATTTCCTTTTCATTCCTCTATTGTTCGTTTCTATATCCTGGATTTAAAGTAGAACTGTTAATGCGTTGTCATTTCAAGTAATTAACGCATTATGTAATTTCATGCCATTAATGTTGTCATTTCATGTTCTTAACCCTTTGGTCCGTAATATTTGGTACTTTTGGGTATATCAATGTCAAAATTTTGTAAAAAATATTGCCACTAGTCAATGCTACTGTATCAGTATCCAACAGCAAATATGCGTAAATTCATAAGCGACTCTGAACTATGTACGTTCACATAAGGACGACGCCCAGTTAAAGGACGTTTTCAAGCATATGCGGACAACGAATGTCATGATCAGACTGTGCATCCTCGCAGTCTGATTAGAGTTTTTGCTATTCGCTAATTGAATCTCGGGATAATATAGAACAGCAAATGCTATGAAGTGACAGGAGAATGTACAGGGCGATCGGAAACTGTGCTTTTCAGATACGCTCAAAGACACCTTTTCGACGCAATTTATTGGTCTTATTATTAAAATGTCACGACTGACCTGGACATAAAATTCGTCGGCGCTCACGTGACACTTCAGCAGATATTCAAGTGGCCATCTAATACAGTCATACATATACTCCAATTGGCCGGCGTCGTCATAGGCATCCTTGAACTCTAACAGACCCCAAGCTAGTGATGTCACAGTAAAAGCCATTGGAAAATTAAACTTCACGTGGTCTCCAGCTGAAGAAAACAACATCAAATGCATATCAATGCGTTTATTTATAGATATTTGTGATTTTGAAGTTTAAACTTAACTCCAGTAGGACTATAAACTATTCGTTGTTACAGAACTAGCATTTGTAAAGTGAACATCAAGACTGACCTGCACTTTCGCACTAACAAAAATATAAGTGAAAATACTTGGGAAATATAACAAACATGGGAATTTTATAATGTTTTGGCGGAAACGTCTATCACAGTCTACTACACATTTCTATTTATCTTATCCAAGAAGAAATAGTTTCTGACTGTGACAGTTTCGGTTCTGATCGAAAATCATCAGTGTTTTGACTTCGTGGTATCATGGAACTTGGACTGCTTACAACTAGACTGGTTCCTTGTGGTTAACAAAGGCCTGTTCATGTTGCTCAGGTTGTATGCCCCCCCCCCTCCCCCGCCCCCCGCCACGGCCCCTGGTCCCAGTTCATGGCGTGTTGAGACTGACTGATCCAGATAGATTCTTTGATCTGTCTGATTATTCTCCCTGTCAACTATCTCCTTCAGAATTGTTGCAAGAGACCTCGAACACGACACTTCAGGTATTTTCTTTTTCCACGTTGTCTTTGGTATGGACTAAAGCTTTTCTCGGGGTGTAATGAGGTTTCGTAAACACTGATATGCCTTGTTTTCTTGTCTTCATCCTGCCTTTGGCATATGGAATAACCACACAACTTTTGAATTTGTTCTTGTCAGTTTTGAAGTTTTTCTTTCCTTTTCCAGTTTTGTTTACCTTTATTTATCGCTGAGTCTTTCAATTTTCTATCGACCACCACAGATACCCATATGTCTTTAGTGTTGATGTTATATGCCCACCTCTTATTTACCACTAGTAACCATTCTAGTGGTTTGCAGCCCAAGTCCCATGATATCACGATATCAAGGTAACAGTCTAGTAAAGGTTGTCGATGAGAACCGAAACTGTCAAAGTAAATGTACATGTTTTCTCGGATAGGATAAATAGAAATTTGTGGAATAACGTGATAATCTATTCTGATCAACCTATTCAGTGAATCTATCACAGTCATTTTTATTGTTGTTATTATATTTTTATTGAAATACGTATCATCTTATCAACTGCCACATTGTTAATTTCTGATAGACTCATTTTTTTTTAATTTCCGACATAATCCCATTTCGAGTTTTGCCAGATACTGAGAACGAAGTGCAATGTTTATATTAATGTTATGTTTGTGGTTAAGTGTTGTCATTTCAAGAGCCAAAGATAAGAATTATGCTGCGTTACTGTCTGTTTAGGAAAGTCAGAACATAATTATGGTTGCCCCACAAGCTGTTTTTTTAATGACATACTCAAGGTGGTTTCCCCTCTTTGCAAAAGCTATTTATCTTCTCTACAACTGATGTAGATGTAAATTGTTGTAGGGTGGTCGTACAACATCCAGAATTTTAGGACTGTTTCTATTATGTTCTCCACTGGTTCGCAGGGCTAATTTGGATTTATTTGACAATAGAATATCTTTCAAGCCGGGGCTAAAACACAATGAGCAGTACTGCCTATTACCGTATTGTTAATTTACAGACTCCATACAACCGAGCCTGTTTGGTTATTTTATGTGTTTATTGTGTCCAAAATATCACTTTTCTGAGCGTATTGCGCTCCAATGTTAGGATGGTTGATTTCGTTTTGTGTATTGAAAAGAAACCAACATTGTAATGTAAAATTCACTTCCAGATGAGGAACATGTAATTCTAGAACGTACGTGAAGGGTTTAGGTGTTATAGAACAGTGTCGTGAGATATAGTCATGTATTGTAATTACATTGTTAATTTTAAACACCATTGTAAAGTGAACACTGTAACATGACCCCTGTTTCTTGTTTGCACCAATAACTACTCATAGGGTGTCAACTCCAAAAAGAAAGAATGCCATCCCAAGGCGAGCAAATTCTTCTCTATTAGCGTAAATACATTTTCAGAATAGGTCAATGAGGGTTTAATAGTTACCTCCCATGAGAGCTTTTCTAGTTCATTTAAAATTAATTTTGCGGAGCGTGAGGAATTGGTGGGGAACTCATGTGCAAATTCCAATTACCCTATGTGATGCACATAACTAAAAACTAAATGCTCTACAAAGATCAACAAAGAAGAATTAAAAATCAATATGGATATCGTGATTATTCCAAACATATGTTCATCCTAAATTGTGCTTAAAAAGCGATTTCATGCGCATCTTTACTGTAATTAATTTTGCTTCTGTAATAATTTGTAATAAATAACAGATACTTTGATTTAACGCTTCATAAGTTTACGCAATCAAAACTGATATGATTAATAGGCGGTTTCTCTTTTATAAATCAAGGTAATTTCTAGATCATTTGAATTGTAATTTTGAAAGTTGACCTTTACCACTCTATGGGCAAATTCAGCGAAACCACAAATTAATGATAGTCTCTTATATTTTTTCCCAGAAAACAGGATTTAAACGTTTCATGCAAACTGTCTCTGTTGAAGACAATTTGTATGAAATGTCAAAATCTGTTCTCTGGGGAAAATAAGAAAAAAAAAATCAATATATCGTAGGCTGAAAATTTTACCCAGAGTGCCAAGTATGAATCACCAGTTCTATTGTGGCTAATTTTACTTAAAAGAAAAAAGAGAGAGTGTATGCCAAAGTAATTATGCAATAATTGTGTATGTTACCACATACACTAGTTCAGCATCTACTTACATAATAGTTAGTTTTATTAAATGAACATGGTTATTTGAACCGCAACGTAAGACAACGGACCTTCTGAGGTGTACGCTAAACGAAGACTCAAACCACACTGCGCATCCGCGCAGTCCGATTAGAGTCTTCGTTCTCGGGATGAAGAGACTTTGCTTCATAGTGTACTCAAAATGCACGCAGTGAAATTTATTAGCAGATTACGCGAATGCACAACCTGTTCTGAATTCGCTGGGTGCACAAATCTGAAGGTATGTTATCAGGCGTTGCGGGACGCGTCTTTATTTACCATCGTACCACCCGCCAGTAAGATCTTCGCCGTTATTGCCTCTGTCATTGAGTGCGGAATCCCCACGCCAAGGTATTCTGTTATCTGGTGGGAGTCTGCCAGATCTTTGTGCCTCATAAAATAGAATGGATTTCTCCAGAACTTCATTTAGGTTATACTTAGTTCCGTCAGCTACAAAGTTGGATAGCAATTTATCTTATTTGTCAAAGTCACGGTAAAGCATAAATTAATGCTCCAAATAAACTCTTTTTTAAACCACAAAGTACTGATATTTTTTCTTATTTCTTCACAAAATATATGTCGTGGGTACTCATCAGAAGTACATCGCAGGGAACTTCTAATAAGAAACCACAACGTATATCCGCAAAAAAAAAAAAAAAAAAAAAAAAAAAAAAAAAAAAATACGTATGCTGTGGTAACTCATTAAGAGCGCCGATACTTCTAATAGGAACCCACAACATATGTTTTCGTGGAAAACTAAGAAGACTATTGTGTGGATGCCGCCTCTTACTTGGAACTATAGAAAACATGAATATGCATCGATATAGTCATCAGTACATGTATTTAACGTTTCTTTATTCAGAACAAAAACGGCCCTGATCAGAGTGCATGAATGCACATACGTATATCCTCATATTAATCAATACAGCGGTGATAATCCCCAGTGTTCATGTTTGCTTCTTTCTAACTTGGGTCGTTTCCGTCAGCTATAGAATGATAATATCCACTATGCATCACGAAAACATACCTATATAATTTTGACCCCCTCAAACCTCACTTTTATGTACTAAAACTGGGGTTTACAGGGGTATACATTATTTTTCTTATTTCTGCTCAAAACATAGATTGTGGGTACTCGTTAGAACCGCCTCGGCGATGCGGTTCTAACGAGTACCCACAATCTATGTTTTGTGCAGAAATATGAAAAATATCTGAATTTTTTATCTGAAAATTTCCAGTTTTTGGAGATAAAATTTTCTATATATTGGAATAGGCGTGTTTTCGTAATGATACGTTTCAGTTAAAGCTTAACATAATACAAATCACCCTTTACGCTTGTCTGCAGTTCACACTGCTTGTGGTAGACCGATGTATTATGTCCTCCTTCTTATAAAAATGTGTTAAAAGACATTAACTCTGTGATTAATACATACGCAGCAAGGTTTAACAAGATCCGCATATTGCTTGGTCGAACATCGTATGCTCTTACGAGCAATGTGACCATGGCCAATCGTTGCTGCCTAACCTGATCAATTTAGGTCATTAACAAATGCTGTTTCCGAAATTAGAAACATATAAGTAAAGATACCCGGGAAATTCCACAATCACGAAGCACAAGCTTCGTGAGACACCAACAGCATAGATGAGGAACAGATACTGACAAAAGATATGCCACATATGAAACCACCGTTGTACAAAGAAGAACTGCACTAGAGGTACAGGTTCTCTACCTCATCTGTGAAACATCACAGTGAAACACATACAGTTGACTCTCGTTATCTCGACCTCGCTTATCTCGAATAACCGCTTATCTCGAAGTGAAAATCTGGTCCCTTCCTATACATGAAAACCTAACAACAGATGGAAAATATTGTAGAAAAGAGGAGAAATTGCTCCTGAGGAGCAATTTCTCCTCTTTTCCACAATATTTTCAATATATCTCTAACTTCAAAAGTCCAGTTACCTATCAGTTTGTTAAATGTGGTTAATCAAATTATTTTTTCCTCAATTCTGCAAACCTGATATGTCGAACTACGGATATCTCGAAGTATTTCAGAGAGTCCCTTGGAGTTCGAGATAACGAGAGTCGACTGTATAATAAAATGAAACATTATGATAAAATCAAGCAAAGGCCTCCGTGGTGATCTGAAGCCAGAAAACAAGAAAACCACGAACAGGGTCAAACTCTACTTACTGTCTGGTGGCGCTGTGGGCGGTGTAAAATTATCATGCCCGAGGTTGACAAATTCTGCCGTTGCTGTTGGTGCTGTTGTTCCAACATATTCACCTGATTAAAATAGGTATTCATCATTTTATACATGTACTTCATTGAAGAAATGGGCATGATTCATAATAAGACAAAATAGCGTTTGGGGTATATCTGCTATGATCTGATACATACCTGTTACATGTAGTTTATGAGAGAGCTGAATCTGTAAGTTATCAAGATTATTGTAATCCAGTAACAATAATTTAGTGCAAATGAAATAATAATATATCGATTAGTTAGTCATTGGACTATCTTGAAAATACCTGCAATCTGTATCGGTTGGTTTCTTCTTCTTCTACTTCTTCTTCTTAATAATCTGGGTGGCTATGCTGTTCTGAAGGCAATCTATTATGTGTTTTTGATTTCACTGAAACTAAAACTATGTACAATTAAAAGTAAAATTTCTCCTCTATGATTAGTCTCTCCCTGAAAGAAAATAGGTAAAAATAAAAAAAAAAAGATATTTATTTATTCATTATTCTCACATTATTATACTCTCTCTCTCTCTCTCTCTCTCTCTCTCTCTCTCTCTCTCTCTCACGCACGCACGCTCGCACGCACACCAATAGACATATTTATTTATTTTACTTTTTTATTTATTTTGTCTCAGATAGGGAATCTTATTTATTTTATATTTTTCATTGTGTATGTATTTTAATATCTTTCTTTCTTTTTTTCTCTCTCTCCCTCTCTCTATTGTTTATTAGAGACAGAGTTATTTTACAGTTTATTTATTTATCTATTTTGTCTCAGATATGGAATCTCATTTTTTATATGTTTTTCATTGTACATATATTTTAGTATCTCCCTCTCTCTCTCTCTCTCTCTATCTGTATATTTGAAACAGGGTTATTTTATAATTTATTATCTATAAGGCTGCTCATGTGCCAAGCGAAATTTAAGCTCAACATGCGCATTCTGGCCTGAGTCTTCATGGGAGGCACATGCGCAATGTTACAGAAAATTATATGTCGTGGCTCATTGTTTGATCCCTAATAACTTACTAACGGGTGGTTATTTTTTTTCCAAACAGTCAATTAAGAGATTAAATGTGGTTGATACTTTGCCTGATGAATGCAAATAAATAGCTGAAAGGCCAACTGCCGTATTAACTCTGAATATTCGGACAAATAAGCTTGAACAAATAGATGAGGCCCAAACCAGTCCCATGTAGTCTGATTAGGGTCTACCCTAGTCGCCACTGGTCTGAGAGAAAAGCTTGATGTGTATCCAGGTAGCCAGATAGACTTATAAATTTAGTAAGGCGATACCGTTCTGATTATTTAGGGTAACATAGTAATGCATGAGCAAGCAGTGTAAACCCAAATTTGAACCCGAAAACAACGGCGTCTGATCTATGAACATTGACACTCATCTAGGAGGTTTAGACACACCAACAGGTAGCCCTAATGGACTTGTTATTTTTTTTTTGTCTGCGTAAACTGTGTGGATCTACAACAGCGATGTCTATTCAGAGTCGACACTCATCCGGCAAATTTAGATAACAATAAGGTATTCAAATTGAGTTGTTCCAAACTTAATGTACGTGCGGTAACAAATTACGGTATCCGAATACTAGGAATTACGATACAAACTTACAGAAGACTGTTATCTTCAGTTGATTCCCAGTGTGCTGGATACCAGTGTGTTGTTTGTTCACAATAGTGTATATTTTGTTGTCTTGGGAATGCGAGATGATGTCGCCCATCCATTCCTGTTAGAGCAAATGTACAAGCATTTTATTGCAGCCATGTCCTGGGCAATAAACTTGGTCTTGCTGATTCCGGATATGCCCCTTTTTTGCAAACTGTGTCCGACCGGCCTCGGTGACTCAGTCAGATACGCGTCCGACAGGTGATCATGAGGTCACTGGTTCGATCCCAACCAGATCCGGCAAGAGATTTATCACGAAATATTTTCTACGACCATTCTCTCCCTACCGCTGATTCAAGAAGGGCAGTTGTCAATCACCGACGAAAGAATGTGCACAAGTACTGGTTAACCGTTTAGAGGACTAAGCCTGCCCAAGAAAAGTTAGGTAAACTGACCAGTTTGACATGACCTTTATAGTGTTGACTGGGCCATTAAACTCAAACCAAACCCGTTTCCGTTGCCTATTAGTTTTAAATATTGCTGTTGTTGGCTATATTTAAGTAAACGCAGAATGCATATATTATTTTTGAAAATACGTTTTCTTTTTACAAAAAAGAAAGAAAGAAACAAGAAAAAATATATATTGCCGGCAGATATCTTTAATATCAGCGTATTTGCGCAAAGAGATGTTTGGCAAGCTGTACATGTAGCATTGTGTCATTGTTTTCTTCCAGTGAAATTTCGGGATCAACAAAGTATGTTGATAAATGAGAGATTTCGCGTTAGTAGAAATGGTTCAGGACCGCCAGTAGTGTTTTCTACTGGTCGTTCTAAGGTGTACCCCTTGTTTGTGCGTTGGTGGTTTCATTTTTGGCGTTTGTTTCCTCAGTCTTTATTTCTCATCTCTCCTTCTTTTAGTGCTTCGGGGAGACTGCGCTTCGTGATTGTGGCACAATACGAAAACATGCCTATTCTAATATACTAAAAATTTTACCACCAAAAAACTAAAATTTTCAGATAAAAAATTCTGATATTTTTCATATTTCTGTTCAAAACATAGATTGTCTGTACTCATTAGAACCGCCTCGACGAGGCGGTTCTAACGAGTACCCATAATCTATGTTTCTGAGTAGAAATAAGAAAATAATGTTTACCCCTGTTAACCCTAGTTTTACTATATAAAAGTGGGGTTTAAGGGGGTCAAAATTATATACGCATGTTTTCGTGTTTCTGAGTAGAAATAAGAAAATAATGTTTACCCCTGTTAACCCTAGTTTTGCTATATAAAAGTGGGGTTTAAGGGGGTCAAAATTATATACGCATGTTTTCGTGATGATTTCCTGAGTGAATAGTTTCCTTAATATTATTTTGTTTTGCGTTTATACATGCATACCTGAATTTGACCTGCTTATAGCTGAACGCATCTTTTTAAGGCAAGCTATATGTAAGTGCTGATAATGTAATCCCTATGAAAGTTGGCAAATACACACATCAAAACATGAACGGCACATGAAAAAAGGCATTTTGAAGGGCACTGAGATCTCCGATTGATGATTCTTTAATCACACATGCAGAGCCCCTAAACCCATTTAAGCCTAGCGTCCCATAAAAGGGACATTGACAAAAAATGTGAACCTACGTCAGACGCCACAGAACGCGGCGTCTGATCTGGACATACACTGTTTGCATTAAATACAGGAATTTCTATAAGATATCGTAATAAGAATTTGTAGACAGACTCCCCCAGCCCCCTTCTACAGGAAACGGACAAGTCCGAAGAGTTAAGGCAGAAGAATTTATTTAGTTAATTCTCTATCTGAAGCTTCCTCGGGGACAATACTTTATCTGCGAACACTGAAGGCTGTTCAGACTGCGCTTATTCGCAGGCTCTTCTAAGTCTTTGTTGGCCGCCTAAGTGTTAAGTGCCGTTTTGTCATGGGCTAGCTTATATATCATGAATTCATTTTGTAAGTGTAGTCATTGGTTTCTTTCGAGTAGCATCGGGACCCAGGGTGAAGTCGGCCGGCTGTAAAAGTGCTTTAAATCCCCCGGTGGTTTATTCTACTGACCGTTCTAAGGCGGTGGTCCCGGTGTTAGTCTTACTCTTTGTTGTTTTATGGTTTATTCTACGAGGCGATTAGTTTTAAGTTTTGCCTTGTGTTATGTTGTTCTTGGGGTTTTCATTCCTTTTAGCATTGCGATTACCTCTCTTGGGGAAGAGAGAACTAATCCTAGTGCTATTCGTACGTTTGTTCGATTTGGGCTTGTCTGTTTCCTCTTCCTCTTGGTGTCTGGGAAGGGCTGCGGCTTGAGATTGTGGCACTCCCTGGTAATTTGTCTTACCTTGTTTTCAATCGGGTTAAAAAAATATTTACATTTAAATATTTCACCAATTACTGTGAATCATAGTACCTCTCACTAACAAGAAGGTTTGTGAAAAATGAAACTCGTGAATGCACATCAAAGGAACATGCCTATATAATTTTGACCCCCCTTAAACCCCACTTTATATAATAAAACTGGGGTTTAGAAGGGTATACATTATTTTTCATATTTCTGCTAAAAAAATTAGATTGTGGGTACTCGTTAGAACCGCCTCGGCGAGGCGGTTCTAACGAGTACCCACAATCTATGTTTTGAGCAGATATATGAAAAATATTAGAGTTTTTTATCTGAAAATTTTTAGTTTTTGGAGGTGAAATTTTCTATATATTTGAATAGGCGTGTTTTCGTAATGGTAAGCCGTCAGCTGGTTAAAGTATTTGCCGCAACGTTAGAAAACGTACTTTTGGACATGTGCGCTCAGCGAAGAATCAGATAAGCCTACGCATTCTCGCAATTTGATCAGAATATTATCTGGGCGCAGTCTGATCAAAATATTTTCTAGGAACATTTTGGACAGCAAAGAATGTAAAGTTTCTTCAAGTGGACAACAAAGACGCTGATCAGACTGCGCGGATGCGCAGGGTGATTTGGGTCTGTGTTGAGCGCACATGTCAGCACGTACGTTTTCTCACGTTAATGCTCATATTATCTTGACTGGAATCAATCCCGTGCCTCAGGCAAAACTATATTGTCCAGAAATTGTAAACTTACATCCATTTTGGTGACAGGTTTGGAGAAAGTTATAATGACCTCCCATCCAACGGTCTCTTCTGGAATTGCAATGATAAATTCACCCTGAAACCGACCAGTCCAGTCGTTGATGATACTCATAGTGGTCATCTGCCCGGCTCCACTGGTGAGTCCGATACAAAGCAACAGGGGCCACATCTGTTGAATATGCATTTGTTTAAAGAAACCATAATAATTCCAACTCTACATCTTTATACACATTCATCACAAGAACATGCCTATGTAATTTTGACCCCCTTAAACCCCACTTTTATATAGTAAAACTGGGGTTTATAGGGGTATACATTATTTTCCTTATTTCTGCTCGAAAACATAGATTGTGGGTACTCGTTAGAACCGCCTCGCCGAGGCGGTTCTAACGAGTACCCACAATCTATGTTTTGAGCAGAAATCTGAAAAATATCAGAAACTTTTATCTGAAAAATTGCCATTTTTTGGTGGTAAAATTTTCAGTGTATTTGAATAGACGTGTTTTCGTAATGTCACGCAATTTGATTGGTTGACGGAAAAGTTAACGCTTCAATCAACTCCAGAGCAGGTATCCGTCTGATCTACTATTCTTTCGTCATCTCAAAAAATTGCCATTTGTTGTTAATATTTGTCACATTTTGATGACAAAGATGTTTGTTATTTTAAAGACCGGTTTATTATTTTAGTGGATTTTATTGATGTGTAAACTTTACAAGAAAACAGTAATATTAGATTAATATCATTTTTTATCGTTTCCAAGCTGCCTTTAAAATTGTTTGGATAAAACAGGTGTGAACATCTCAAAAAGGTTTCAAATTTAATATAATCATGGTTTTCACTGTAATCAGTTAAGTATTTTACGATTTTCTGAATTTCCGTAAAGTTTTTAAGTCGAAGAGTATCGCTCCTTTTGAAAGCAATGACTGTCAGAACCCAAGGTAAAATTTAGAATTAACAGAACTGGTGAAATCATTATGTTTATTTATAATTCTTTCAATCAAACGCACCGTTTTCGAACATCATTGGAATTGTCTAAGCGATATGATTTTGAAATACTCTTAGTATATCATTTTTTTTTAAATAAAACACACCTACTTGCTATGCTTATGTAGCTCTCTGAAACGTTATAACTTGCAGCCAAGGCTGGCTCAATACTTACAAAGAGTCATTAAATAGAGCGTTTTAAGCAATAATTAGCTATCGATAGTATGCATTACCCGAAAAGTGCACGCAGGTGTCAATCAGGAAGATAGAAAATCTGCAAAATTTTCTATTTAAAAAAAAAATCTTCATCAGTTCATACCAAAACTGCACACTGGTTCGTACATTGAACGGTTCGGAGATGGCGGCGCCTGTATTTATGTACAAATTTTCATCTTTGAAAGTTTTTTTAAGATAAAAAAGAAAACACAAAGAAAACAACAAAAACAACTTATATTTAAAAAGTGATTGCAAAAATTCGATTTCAAAAGGATTCAGAATAGAGTAAAGTGAATATAATGCACTAAACTATGAACATAGTCTGCTTAATACACGAAGTATGTCACACAGCAAAATAACAATAAACAAAAACAGTTTTTTTCTGTTGTAGCAGTTAGCTAAGATGTTTGCCTTATTCTATGTCATACAAAACAAAACTGGTGTCTCCTTGGCCTCAGTTTGTTGACTTAGTAACTTATTTAGTGGTGCCAGGATATGTTCAACGGACTTCTTCGTCGTGCAAGCTGGAACAGGTTATTATCTACTTCAATTTTCATTGTACAAATACAGCTTAAGCTGATGACTTCTGAATTACTAATTTTAGGGGACAAAGGTGCAATTCCTGATCACACACCTTGTTTCGTTCTGCTTGCAAACTTTCAAGTAGACAGGTACAATTTATTAATATGTTTCCGATTTAGGAAGTACATCTATACATTTAGACGATAAATGCCTTACCTTGTATCTTATCAGCTTGAAAACAAAGCAAATACTGGTCAGAGACAAAATTGGCCATAGAGTACAAACAGCAATGATTTCTGATAAGAAAGGATTACAAAGTCAAAGCTAAGTCAAAATCTAATACCATCCAAATGTCACATATCAGCTGTTATGAGCATGTGTTACTCTGAGGAACTCTCCGCTAAGTTTCGTTTTGCAGCCTTTACATGGGCCGGAGTAATCAAAAAGCTGCCTTCGAGCATGCGCAAAATATACAGATTCAGATCGTCCTTCGCGTGCGCAAAATATCATCTGGGCCTTTGCTCTCTATTTTTACACTTTGTAGTATACATAGTGTCTGTTAATGGACAATGAAGGCCTGATCAGACAGTGTGGATGCGCGGGCTAATCTGGGCCTTCGTTGTTCGCATATGCTCGAAGACATGTTTTTTCTTATTGCGCGACCCGATATGAGAACAGCCCAGTGACGTGCTTGCATAAAGGCATCTCAATAAAGCCATAGGCCAAGTTTATCTGTACATCAGCCAAGACCATGTCTTAAAAATATCTACAACATGAATCAACCATTTTCACAAGAACTCGGATAGGACAAACATACGTAGGAAAACATAACTCAAGGGCATTATGATCTCTTGTCTTTGGCTTGGCCCGTCGCGGTTCAAGTATTGGTTTCCATTTACTCTCACACACAGTAGAATTTCCATGAGTACTCGTCTTTGTTTATAGTGATTAATTTGATTTTTATGCTTTCGCTTTCTTTGATGCATTGACTGCGTCGGGAGCCTTTAAGCAAACCAATTTTTTATGCATTTCTGTATTTAGACTAGCATCGGAACCCAGGGTGAAGCTGGCTGGCCGTAAAAATGCTTTAAACTCCCGGTTCTAAGGCGGTGGTCCCGGTGTTAGTCTTACTCTTTGTTGCTTTGTGGTTTATTCTACGATGCAATTTCTTTTATGTCTTACCTTGTGTCATTTATTTTTCTTTTGTTTTACAGTCATTTTAGCATTGCGATTACCTCGCTTGGGGAAGAGAGAGCTAATCTTAGTGCTTTTCGTACGTTTGTTCGATTTGAGCTTGTTTCCTCTTCCTCTTCGTGTATGGGAAGGGCTGCGATTTGTGATTGTGGCACTCCCTGGACTTTTTCCTTACTTTTTGGTATTCTACTGGCCGTTCTAAGGTATTGGTCCCGGTGTTAGTCTAACTCTTTGTTGCTTTGTGGTTTATTCTACGAAGCGGTTTGTTTTAAGTCTTGCCTTGTGTTATTTTGTTCTTGTATTTTTTAGTCCTTTTAGCATTGCGGTTACCTCGCTTGGGGAAGAAAGAGCTAATCTTGGTGCTTTCCGTACGTTTGTTCGATTTACGCTGGTTTGGTTTTGTCTGTTTCCTCTTCCCCTTCGAGTTTGGAAGGGGCTGCGGCTTGTGATTGTGGCACTCCCTCGACTTTTCTCTTACCTTTTTTCTTATATGTACTGGGTGTACTGTTTCATCAAAGTCTGATTACTAAACCGACAAAAAGGCATACTTTGAGTGATAACAGGGCAATCCATATTACTAAGTATATGAGCTGCGTAGGGATAAAACAGGCTCTTCAGACTTTCCGTCGAATCAATCCTCCAGTGTACATGCCTGGCCACATCAAGGCCACCTATTTAGTTCTTTAGGTAAAGTTTCCATTTGTCTTACCGCTTACGTGAGCGAACAATATAGGTTCAGGCGATATTGTGCGGATGCGCAGGTTCGCCTAAACGTTCGTTGTTCGTATATACTACTATGGATGTTTTCCTATGGCGCCGCTCACATGTGTACAAATACTCTGCCCGAGAGTAAGCATTTTATAAACACCATAGGTTCAGGCGATATTGTGCGGATGCGCATGTTCGCCTAAACGTTCGTTGTTCGCTTATGCTACTATGGCTGTTTTCCCGCTCACATGTGTACAAATACTCTGCCCGAGAGTAATACATTTTATACACGTACTTGGTATAAAATGCAAAACGTTACAAATCTGAAGTGCACATAAAACAACTAAGACGTTGTTCACGATCTAAACTGGTATCGATACATCAGGAGTGTACAATTGCTCTGTCGTGTTAGGACAAACAAAATGCCCTTTGTCAAGTCGAAGTCCATCAATTTACATAAATATAACGTTATCAAATTGAGTGCGCAGAAATCACTCGTGTAGTTCTAACGGACTTAATCCCAAATGTTTGAAAGGGGGTGGTTCTGATAATGTTCGTTCTTTCTGGTGCCTTATGGCTGCTCGCTGCGGAGCTTTTTCATGTTTTATCATGGTTTATTGTTGTTTGTAATAGATCCTGTGTATCATTGTTATCACCTCGTTAGGAGAAATTGGAGCTGGCTATATGGCTTTTCATTGGTTTTTTGCATGTGTACTGTTTGTCATAGTTAGTGTACTCATCCTCTTAGTGTCATAGGTAAGCTATGTTTTGTGATTGATACAGATATTTTGTATACTACAGTGAACCCTCGTTACAACGACAACATTTGTCCCCAAAGATGTTGCCATTATAATGAATTCGCTGTTGTAAAGAATGCTTAATGGATAAAATGTATGTAAGAAAGGTATTGTTTTGTTCTTATTTCCTAACAGAACATATGTTTTGGATATTTGATAAAATCGCCTCGCTGAGGCGATTCTAACAAATATCCAAAAAATATGTTTCTTTAAAGTATTGAATACAATATTCTTGCATGATTTGTGACTAATTGTTACCTCTTAAGCGACTGTTTTGTGACAGTGAAATCGTCATTATAACGAATTTTGTCGTTGTATCGAGTGTCGGTATAAAGCGGGTTATCTGTATTTCTCAGGCTGAATAGCGGCAACCTCATCAATCTGTTTCAGATGGTTGGTAGTTAACTATCGCTTCCTGTGGGAGGCACCAGCGTAATGCTATTTTGTGTTTTTCTTGTGCTCTGGATTCAAATTACAATATGGTCCGTTGTTTCATCATTGTGTTTTTTATTTATGAGTTTTACTGTGATGTTTTACTGATGTGAAAGAAGATCCCTACGAGATCCGAACACATATATGTAATTTCGAGCTGACTCAGAATTAACAGCGAGGTCTCGATGAAGGAAAACCAGTTTCAGCTCCTCGCTCAGTAGTATCTCTGTTGATCTTTCCACGGCAATACCTATGTTACAATTATTCTTTCTGCACATATTTTTATAAACGCGTGGTATTACTGGGAAAGGTCATAATAAGGTAACACATCCTTCCCAAGGTACCAGATAAGGTTGGAATGACACGAAACGACCACATAAAATCACGTAAACGGAAACAGGACACAAGCTCGGGACTCAACCCTTTTATTCCTGCAGACCAATACATATATCTTTACAAACAGTGCAGATCCAGAAGAGACGGTCTTTAACAAGCCGTTTCATCTGACTCTACACTTTTTTGCAATTCTTTTATTGATTTTTATTGAAACCCCTATTTGCAACAAAGAATGTTACCGCATTCAGAGATGGAAGAATCCATTTTTTATAAACACAAGAGAGAAAAGGTTAAATATTGTTTTACTAGAGCTCATCCTTCGTTCTCTATCCTGATACAGTTACATATGCATATATGCATTAAACGTTCGGTACCTTAACTCATCAGTGGATCTACATAACAAGCATATAACAACTTATCAATCAATTGGTCAATTATATGATAAAACGCAGATGAGGGCTCGACTACAAACTGAAAGTCAAACTAGCAGAAACTTCCAAATATTAGAATAAACATAGCTTAGCATTGGACCAGATGACCAGACGGGGTAGGTTAACTCACGACTCATATAAGTTTTTAATGGGATAGCAAGGTTCATCAAACGTGTCATCCCCAAGCTTTAAAAAAAAAAAAAAAAAAAAAAAAAAAAAAAAAAACGATGGGGACATTGTAAACGCCTCCGTTCGTCTGCCCATCCGTCCGTCCGTCACCTTATATCCTCCTAAACCACCAAGCGGAATTTAACCGTCCGTCCGTCACCTTATATCCTCCTAAACCACCAAGCGGAATTTAACCAAACTTGCTACATGTCTTCTCCGCGTGGTAAAGTTTTCACACTGCCCGATGTGGCCTTCGGCTGAAAGCGTGGGAATATTGTGATGGTGTGCCATCGACTGCACCGTCCAGTTATTTTTTTTAAAAATAGTCTCTGATCTATTCTGACAATCATTTCCTTTACTGATTTTTTGTAAATGCCAACAAACACTGAAAAAAGGTATTGCATAAATACTAACTGTTATAATTTGAAGTTTATATCAGAGTGGCTAACATAATGTATAAGGTTTGCTTTATGGAACCGCTGATTTCTTTGTAAACTCTTGCGAAGACCGAACATTTTTTCGCAGCAGGAAAATCATCAAGATCAAGGACGATTAGGCGCCTATGAAATCATATATAGGCCCATGCCTTAATCTTGCTCTTGCCTGTTCCAATGCGGCTTGTCTGTTAAAGTTATTCTGTTTTCGATACATTGGTTTATGTCATTCAGCCACTATATGGTACCTTGGAGAGGTGTGTTCCGTTGTTATGGCCTTTTCTATTTATCTGTTCGTGTATAGTTTCAAACTTGTAATAAAATAAATAACCTGTGACACAGCATTTCCTACAAGATTGCATGTGTGCCCAGCGCAGACTGGATCATCCGCGCAATCTAATCAGTCTTCACAGGGCACTCTGTTGGTAGCCAAGAACCAAAAGTGTCTTCGGGCAGGCTGCTCAGAGACGGGCAGGCTGATCTGTGTCTTCGCTTGTCGAATATGCATGTTTGTAGGAAAAGTGCGCTTGCACATATATTGCTTAGTGTAAAAACACAACCCACGTATTTCAACATAAACTCTAACTCCAAGGCTGTTTCAAGCTGGGTCCTCCTTTGCAGTTCTCCTTTGTTCGTGCATCGATGGTGTCATATGTGGCATTTGTTTGTCATTATTTGTTTCTCATCTCTCCTACTCTTGGTGCCTCGGGAAGGGTAGTGTTTCGTGATTGTGGCATTTCCAGGGTATCTTCACATATTTCTGTAAGAACAGATAAAATGGTATGGATAAGGATGAAGAATATAACTGGTAAGCAAATGTTCCATTTTTGAAGTGTGATTATTTTGTGGCGCCATGACTGACTGCCTTGGTTTTTTTAAACTTTGTTGCTCTATGAAGGCAGTGATTTTGACTTAGGGTAGAATCGACAAACCAGGTGGTCAAGTGTTGTCGGTTGGTTTTCATTTATTCATATTACCTATTTACAAAATACAGTACTGGAGTAAAAAAGGCAAAATATACGTACATTGTATAACGTATGTTAAATTACATGACAAAAAGTAAACACATAAATCATACAATAACGATTAAAGGCAGTTCGCACGACCAAATATTCTATAAATGATGTAAGATGAAGTTTAAACCCACACGTTAATTGTCTTTTCGACATCACTCAGAAGAAATTACTTGCTTTTCGACACAAATGCAGCCAAACTTTTGCATAGTATTAGTGTAAGACTATTGTTCCGTAATCATAATATAAGCTTCTGCATATATTAAGAGTTGTCACTGTTTTTTTTTTTCTGTTTGTTGTTTCTATTTCCACACTGACATGAGTTACAAGGTAAATTATTGTTCAACGCTGGTAAAGGTTTCATAGGTTTATTTGTACAGAAAATTATGAGAGAGAAAATAAAAGCTATTTTCTTTCAACATGTTCAGTATATTTTAGCACCTTAACTTCTCTTACGATTATACTTAGTTTTGAAAAAAATATTACTAATTATGGATCCTTTTGAAAAACTAGTCACTATACTACTGGCTGTATGGTCCCAAATGACCGACTATTTTAACCCTGATCCTGCTGTTCACGACAACCCCTACCTTTGCAAACAGTGTAGATCCAAATCAGACGGCTTCTGAAGCCATCTGATGAGGATCTACACTGTTTGTCATTCAGTTGGTGAATTTGAACGAAAACATTATATGATGCATCTGATTGGCTGATAGTCAGAAATGGGTGTGGCTAATTAAATTATTCAGCAGGATAAGGGTTAATGATATCAGCACGGTCACGTGTTACGTTTTTCGTTCGCCACATTAGCATCTTACGACAGCTGCAGTTCAACTCATTTGGAATACACAATAAATCAAATCAACAACATAGTAAGCGCGAGTAGATCGAGTCTATTCACGAGGATGACTGAAAAGGAATATCATTTACTCTAACTGCTTTAACGTATGTGCAAAACATTCCGTTTTTCTGTATGTTGTTGTGTCTAACAGAGTGCTTGAGGATTAGCAAAGAGTGCTTACCCTCACCAGAGGCTGCATTTTGTGTATTGGATCTGGTTTACACTGGTTGCGCAATCTTTTTTTTGACACATACTTCCGGTTAATACAGCATATACATTATAATATCTTTAAGTCCTCATTTCTATGCCGTTATTTTAAAGCAACATACAGAAATTGAAAACGGAAATGTGCCCCAACGTCAAAAAACGTACCCTTGGACATGTGCGCCCAAAGAAGATTAAGATCAGCCTGCAAATACGCTCACTCTGATCAAGTTTTTACTGTGCGCTTTTTGCATAGCCATAGATACAAAAGTTTCTCTATGCGGACAACGAAGATTCTGATCAGACTGAGTGGATTTGCAACTTGACCTATCCTTGCTAGGCGCACATGTCAGTACGTTTTTTCCACGTCGCGACTCCAATGTTTTCTTACCAGAATTGCCAATAACTTAAACCTTTCAATTCAGAATATATGACAAGCACAGTTTGGCATTCCAAGTGATGTCAAAAAGATAGCGCCAACAATGAATGTATGAAATGAACATATACAGTCGAACCTCGTTTTCTCGAACTCGCTTATTTCGAATTACCGCTTATCTCGAAGCGAAAATCTGGTCCCTGTTTTAACATGAAACTATGACAACAGGTAACAAAATAATGTGGAAAAGAGGATAAATTGCTCCTAAGGAGCATTTTCTCCTCTTTTCAACATTATCATATATATATATATTTCTAACTTTAGGAGTGAAATTACATATTCATTTGTTAAATGTGGTTGTTCAATTCATTGCTGAGTCCCTCGGAATTCGAGATAACGAGAGTCGACAATTAGATGAGCCGCAACGTCAGAAAACGTACTATTAGAAATGTGCATCCAATGAATACACCAATCAGCCTGCGCATCCATGCAGTCTTTTCATAGTGTTCGTTGTCCGCATGAAGAAGATTTGTCTATCCAAAATACGTCTAGTGAAGATTCTGATTTGACTAAGCTTTTACAGCAGTTTTTGTTTTGTATCAAATGAAACCAATAATAGGTCCATTTCAGAAATTCAGGGATGAAAGGGTAAAAGAAAAACCATCGGGGCTAAATACTGGAAGAGTTAACACTAAGCAAATATTGATATGCATTATTGTAAAACACAAACACAGAAAAAAATCAAACATATCGGAGCTCATGATGCACCTCCTACCAAACAATACAAGCACTTTGTTATATTTGATGTACAAATGATAGACATACACAGGAAAAGGAAAGAATACAATCACGAAACGCATTCTATTACCATTGAAATATGTTAATATTTTCTCTTTTTCGTAGGTCTGTTCTGTCTTCGTGTGTTCGTCTATTTTTTCTAGGGTTGTCTTGTGTAATCTGCTCATGTAAACAATCCGTTATTCGGTACTATTTGAAAGCTGTGTTCCGTGATTGTAGCATTTCTTGGGTATATACATATAACAGTTTTCAGCATTTCCTCAATTTCATTATCAAGAAAAAAGGCGCAAAAAATGAAAAAAAACGCCTGCTAAGGTGATCAAGTCCAAAATAGATAAAGAAAACGTAACAATGAAAGTCAAAATATACAAAGTTAGATACGAATTTTCTCCGTTGTTACATGTATCCAACGTGAAGTAAATATTTTCAGTTTAGAGCGATCTTCCCTTTCAGTATACTCATTCAACAACGTTAACCAAAATAAGCCTAATGGTCTTTCACATCCTTATACATTGGGTGAGTCCATTCGTCATTTAAGTGGGTGATATTTTTTTTTCATTTGTTTTTCCTATTTGTAATTGGACTACATTCGGATATGTGGGCTAAGCAAAAATTCTGATCAGCCTGCGCGACCCAGTCTGATTTTCATTGGTCGAACTTTGAACAACCAAGGATGCAACGTTTTATTCATGCAGACAACGACGAAGACTCTGATCAAACTGCGCGTATTCGCCGGCTGCTTTATGTCTTATTTTGGGCTGACATGCCCGAAGGTGTTTACTCACATGGCGGCCCGTATGAATTTCTATTTTTTGAACGTTGGAGCTAAGATTAATACACCGTTGCAGCAGTAGTTCTGATTGACATGTGATTTCTGTTCTGTTCTGAAGAGCAACACACCAGTACTAAACCGAATGTAGTAGTATTGTAGATTCTAATGATACCATCGTTTTTGTCTAAAGTTCCAACGGTATCTGAAATACACAAACACCGTTGTTTTAATACACTCCATACACAACAAAGTACCATGTGGATTTATAATGAAAACATATATTTACTTCCGAATTTACAATTTGCAATAATGGTTATGCGTTAGTACTACAAAATCATTATGAACGCACAACTGCTATGCTGCATTTGTGTGACAGTTTGCGGTTTAGATTGGATTAAAATGAAATATGCACACAAGTTCTGACCCTGTTGCAGTACTTCTGATGCGAATTACGTGTGTGTGTCCCATAGTTCGAAATTATAAAAGTGTATAACCAAATATACCAAATTATTTTTATTACTGGATGCAAATTGTAAAGATGAGTAATGATATATGGTAAAACACAAAACATGATTACATTCGGCATTTACACCAACATGATTTAAAAATAAACATGATATGATCACATCCAGCAATAAAGTGATACAATGAGCCATTTGTTAAAGTTTCATAATGTTGCACGCAGCCTTCTACTATGCCTTTATCAAGTTATACCAGTAGGTATATTTTCTAATACATGACAACCAGTTGAATGGGTTTTTGCTCAGATTATCAGACTCTAGCAATTTGCTACAGTAAAAACAAGTGTGTGTGTGTGTGTGTGTGTGTGTGTGTGTGTGTTTGTGTGTGTGTGTGTGTGTGTGTGTGTGTTAAACAAGACCATATATACACTCGAAAGTAATGCGTAGACATATCAGTTTACACAGTCTTGCATTCCGGTGCGTATGTACACAATTTCCAGATGGTGTCACATCGCGGCAGCTGTCCATTTTCAATACTTTATCCTCTAGATGGCACTACTTGTCAGCTTTCTTCAATTTTTATTCCTGTAGGAAATTGTTAGCGGCGACAGCTTAAACACAGCACAAAATTCAGTACACATTCCTACAGTTTTGAATATATTTATCCGGACGATCACTTCTTTCGTAGCTAGTAGGTTGCGCTTGATGTCTTTACAGGTTCCGGCTCCGAATTGGTTTACAGAAGTAAACACTCATTACAAACACAGTAAATTCCTGCAACATACATAACTGAAAATTTCGTGATCCATAAACTACCCTTTTGGCTTTAGCATTGTATAACACTCATAAATGTTGTCTTACTCTTCGTAATCCTCGGATGTTCAGGCGCAGCTGAGCTACCGTTTGTCGCAAATGACATAAATTACTCTTTCTCAGGTCGCATTAAATACATTTGCGCCGTTCATTTTCTTCAACATCTCCAAACTGTAACCAACATGTAGCATGTTTGTACACAGTGTGCGATTTGTCTAACGATTGCACGATAATATGTCCATGAAAAGCGTCCCGGGTTGGACAGCACCAACAAACTTTCCGCGTTTGCTTATTGTATGGTATTCTGGACCAAACATACTTCTTCGAAGATCAGTTTTGCATTACATGCTCCGCATCACCATTTCATATTGCTTTAATGCGTCCAACAGAACCGCCAGTTTTGTCATTTATAAGTTCTACGGGCAATCCTAGCCGATGACTTTGTATATTATTGTTTGCCATGGTTTTATTCAAACTGTTTTCCGAGCCGGTATTAGAAAGATGTACAATGGAACCACTGTGTTTAGCATTCATGTTACCGTTTTTCTGATTTTTCGCACATAAAGCATAAACACTCGGTGTACTCCGTGATGGTTGTATGGATCCTGCTTTGACATTCCGCGGTAGATTCCTCGGAAATGTCCGAATATATTTAGGGCTATTGGTACTACTGACAGACAGCTTCTCCTCCTTTAGTTGTTTCTTAGCGACAGCGTTGATAACGATTAATCTATAAAGGAGCAGAATAATGACTAGAGAATTTTTGGATGTAAAGAACATGTTTGTATATGATACAACGTGATATTTAAATATCAGCATGAGTCTAATACACAAAAAAGGAAGGTCTTGAAGCAGAATAGATATTAGAATACCATACAATTCGGGATTGCAGCAAGGAATGGAACCTTTGAAATCGTGTACGCTGCTTGGAATCCCGGCCTGGTCTCTCCTGGCTTTTGATGCGGTGAGCACAAGTGTAAATTGGAACAAGCTCATTGTCCAAATCCCAAGAATAATATAACACAGAAGACGGTTGTATTTCACCTGGAAGAAGAAACATAAACATTACTCATCAAACTAATATTCAAGTAATACAAAGTAATATACCTCTACGTAATCGGTCCTTTCCATAACAACAAAGTGTTCGTTCGACCAACCGAACAAAATGTGCATTATCGCCTCATGGACCACCAAGTAACAGCATGACTATATTTAGCGCGTGATTGAAGGACTGAATTATATTATTTAAATATTCTGACGGAACTAATGTCAAACGGGTGATTGTTAATCCTGGAGTTTTCCACCGTAATCTGTGTCATCTCGATCGTGTCAAGTAATATACAGTATTTGATTGACAATGACTGTTCAAGGTTATAGCTATTTGCAATATATAAAACCCTCCCATCTAAAGATATTGTACACATTCCTTCCTGTTCGGAAGTAACATCTACGTTAACTTGCATAACTATTTATATATGACAGAAAAACGCCGTAATATACAATACTGCTAAGTTCTTGACTATTTTTATTTGTTTAATCAAAATCCTTATTATATATTGTATATAATAGGTACTTAAGTTGAGATATAAATGATAAGATTCGTGTCCTTTTTAGTTATGACTAGTTAGTGTAGTCAAATTAGACATTACACTATCACAAATTGTTGTTCAGGTCCCAGTGTTATGCGATGTTGCGATTATCGTTACTGATCATGATTTGAGTCAATACGACCAAATCGACTTTTAGTGTGTTTCGTCCTTTCGAAATATTCGTTTTCTCAGATTTTAGATTTTGATTTGTATTTCATGTTACATCTTATAAATAATTTGAAAGGCAATGTATTAGACACTCTAATGGAATAATAATATACTGAAAAACAAATACCGATAGGTACATGTACTTCCACAGAATAACAGTGCAAGATATTCTCATTGCTGAATGAACTCAGATGCAAAACAAGATGTTTAGGTGCAGGTTTTGGCAAACACCACCTTGAGCTCATTGCAGGTGTCATAATCCGCGAAACAAAGTAGCCATAAATATCAGGCAGAAGCAATTAAGTCAAAGCTCTGAAGGGATTGCAGTTCTTCGGTACGACTGAAAATACTGGCATTGTTAATCAACTTCACAGAGAACATTAGATTGAAATGCACTAGAGACGGCCTTGTTTGAGAAGTTTTTGTCTGAAATTGTTGATCGGCTATTTTTAGCATATGACCGAGTCGGTTTGTGACGTAACATTTTTCGGATTCCGTATAAACGCAAAACGTGAACAAAATAAGATGCGAGCACACATATGCCTAAGACGTAAAAGCAAAGATATTACGTCTGTACACTTTTTCTGTTATTTACCTTATTGTTTGTTTGTTTATGTTGAGGTTTTACGGTCCTGTCAACGCAATGTGGTCATGTCGAACGCGGTCAGGTTACCTAATCACACATTTACCGGGCAGGCTTAGTCCTCTACGCGGTTAACCAGTAGTGCGCACATTCTTTCGCCAGAAACTGAAAACTTCCCTTCTTCAATTAACGGAAAGAAGAGAATGAAAATATTTTGTGATCAATTCTCCAAGAAAGACTGTTGCAAACACGGCGGGGGTCGAACCCGCAACCTCCTGATTACCAGTCGAATGCGTATCCAACTGAGCCACTGAATATCATATACACAACTAATGTAAACCTGTAGATTTTGCTTTCAACATTTAATCCATTATAATTTGAATACAACAATAATGAAGCTGGAAGGAGACAAAAATGGTAAGATTACAGTTAAAAGAGTGGACTACTTTTGTGCATATCTGCAGAAAATAGTTGCACTGTTGTTCGTACCAAACAACGATACGAACAACAAAAGGCGACATATCATACAGAATTACATCGAATATCATGACTCGCGCAGCAAAAGAAACGCATAAAGAACATAAGATGAGTTCACTGCAGCGAACACCTGCGGGTTAAAATTCTATTAAGCCCCTCCGTAATTTACTAATGACCGTTCCAAGGCGGTACTTTCATTGTGGTATTTTTTTGTTAAATGTTCTGTAGTGCTTCTCTTGCAAATGTTTTTTTTTTCTTTTAATGAGTCTGAGGTCAACATAACAAAAAAGGTAGGAGAAAAGCCCAGGGAGTGCCACAATCACAAACCGCAGCCCTTCCCAGACCCCAAGAGGAAGAGGAAACCGACAAACCTAAACAAGCACAAACCGAACAAACGTACGAAAAGCACTGAGATTAGCTCTCTCTTCCCCAAGCGAGGTAATCGAAAAACTAAAAGGACTGAAAAACACAAGAACAAAATGACACACGGGAAGACATACAACAAATCGTCTCGTAGAATAAACCACAAAGCAACAAAGAGTAAGACAAACACCGGAAACAAATTTGTGTTTCGGAAAATCATAAAGTCGACACACACAGAGGAAACATTAGGACTGTTTAAACAGATAGACATGGAGCCAAAATAAATGGGTTGTAATCAGACGTCCATGGACAAAAAAGCTTTACTTATGCGCACGCTTCGCCCATCATGCCAATCAGCATGAACAGAGATTTAGGAAAAAATGTGAATTAATGTCCTAGATTTAAAAATTCTGTTTATGGAAGAGCTGCGGTTTATGATTGTGGCACTCCCTAGAATTTTCTCTTTCCTTTTTTGGCTGTTGCAAAACCATCAGATATAAGTCTGAAAACAGCTACATTTTAGGGATTGACAAGGTCATGCTGCTTCCCATGGAACTTCTTAAGTGTTGACACCGGTTTAGTTTTTTTTTATACCCCTTAGTCAACAGTCTCGGTGTGAGTAATGATCCTCGTTCGATAAAGTCCTGATACTCAGAGTAGGCTCTGACATAATGGACTATCTGTGAAAGGCAAACACCCTATGCTGGTGCAGAAGAAATATTGCTGCTCAGAAACGAAACTTTACTATGGAACAGTTGTAGTCATCCCGTTTGTCGCAAATCCTAGTTGTAAGCTTTCCATTGTCGATATAAATCCAAGTATGAGGAAGGAATTATTGTCTCAAAGGTACTCTGAATTATGTGTTAAAGATGTATCCAGTTCTGGGCAACAGAGTGGCCTACTTTTTGGGAAAGGGCTGCAAACTCTGGGAAAGGGCTGCAAACTGCTAGTCACCTGTTCTATTTATGACCGTTAAATTGTATATGTCTGTTTTTCAAGTTGATGTTAAAACACTGATGTGGATCTGATTGTATCAGTTCACTTATTTACTATGTACCATCTTTTGCTAAACTGAAGTTGCAATCTCATATATTCAAAATGGGGATGATAGAACGACAGGTTTATCATGACAACTATGACACCGAATTATCGACAGGGTTTGATAATGGCAAGCATCCTGTCGAAGATATCTGATATAGATCTCAAAGGTACATTTAAGCTACCAACGGATTTACTACGGACAATTCCAAAGTATTTCTGTTGCGGTTCCCATTAATGTGTGTGTGTGTGTGTGTGTGTGTGTGTGTGTGTGTGTGTGTGTGTGTGTGAAGGTACTGTTCCTTAATGCCGTTTCATGTATAACGCAGAAATGCTGCAAGGCACGAAAAAAAGAAACGACGAGAATACATTGTATTAAGAAGACCTGCAATAGAAGAACCGCCTTGGAACTGACAGCAGAGAAATAAAAGTAAAAAACATTGAAGACTGAAATTACTTTACTCGATCGAATCCTCACCTCTTCTCACCCCATAACACTGAAGCAGCTCCACACTTTAACACAGAGTACAAAGCAAATACAAGCACAAACAGAAAAGAAAAACAAAAAAACAAAAAAAAAACAAAAAAAAAACAAAAAAAACTGAAAACAAATAGGTCAGACATTGCACAGAATCGCCAACAATGCTAGCATAGCAGAAAGAAAATGTTAGATGGAAACAAACTGGAGAGAGAGAGAGAGAGAGAGAGAGAGCCGTACAGCGGGTGACCGAGGTAGTTCTAATGAATACCCACAACATATTTTATGGAGAAATACAGATATTTATGCCTATATGCTAATTTATCATCAAATACACTCCTTATCTGTTTCTTTGGCTCAAATACAGAAAATTAGTAAGATTGATAGTATTTATTTATTTAAAAAGAGAAGCTTTATAGCATAAAATTTACATTCAAAATTGGAAAAAATAAAAATAATATCAATACTTTGAAAACACATCTTAAAGGCTCTTGAAGAAAACTTTCTGATAATTCCATTATGTTTTACTTTCATGAATAAATATTATTTAGTATTCTTTTGTTCTTCTTTCCTAGTGAACTCTCATTATTAGTCTCAAGACAAAATATTTGCAGATTCAATTTGATAGAAGCTAAAATATTTTGTTTTTAGGCAGCTATGGAATAAATGCGTAGTGTTCTTATTTACTTTAGAAAATAAATAAATAAATAAATAAGTAAATAAATACATAAATAAATAAATAAAACTTTCTATTTTATATTTCTATTTCAGTTTATTTGTACTTTTTCACAATGCAAGAAAAAACATTTTTTTTGTATTTTGGAAAAAATACTATCAAAAATAAATAAATGAAAATAAATAAATAAAGTGCTACAATACAAATCAACAAATTAAATGCAAAATTTGCAAATGAATTTATTTAGGTCTAATGTAACATATTGAATACTGCTCAATTACATGAATTAACCCTTATAGGGCCCCACCTAAGGAGACTTAATATCCTTATAACGGCTTCATAATCACTTAGATAATATAAGCCTTTGATGTGCGCTCTGTTACCAGGGCTATATATTGGGGGTGATCATGAAGGGAGAGTCTAGCCGAAGAAGGAAAAAAGTATCTTTAATTGAAACGGTCGAGCAGAGTGTGTAGATGTATATGATGATGTGAATAAGCCCAAGAAATATGCACATCATTTCGATAGACGCGGTACAGACAATGTTTCTGGTTTTCGCAGTTTGCATAAGCTGCAGTGTGCAGTTTGATGTTTTTTTTTTTTTGTTTTTTTGTTTTTTTTTTTATGATTCAGTATTGTGTTATAATGCCCATTGCCGGTAAGGAACCTGCTTGTAGTCCTTTAATTTGTTTTATTTTAATTTTATTTTTTTATTTGTTTTTCAATTTGATGCGTTTGTTCTACATTTCTGCTGTGTGTTGTAGTTTCGGACACATACCTCGTCTTCGCTAAATGCTTCATAAAATTCCACAATATCTGCGGCTGTACCAACGTACACCAATAGAAGCTGAGAGAGCTGGTCATGAGATATGGATCCTTTAGGTAGCAGCCATCGACCCACAATTAACATAAGCAGTAAGAACTGTTCTAACACCCTCAGCCAAAGGTCCGCTGTAAGAGCCAACGGTAGTGATATCTGCAACTGTATACAAAAACAGAGCAATTAATTCCGTAAGTCGACAACCTGCAAGTACTGTAATTATCCAAACGATTGTGATAGACAGGACTGAGCACACAGTGCATACCCTTATCAGATTGCGCATAATGCATAACGCAGCGTCTGATCAGAGTGAACAGTGTTTGCCACTAATCCAGCAATTTTCTGATACATTTAAACGTAGTAAAATGGATGTGTCCAACAGGGGTATCGGTATCATAAATAAGTTTGTTTTGTTTTTCTAAATTTTATCATCGACACTACGAACTGATCTCTAAATACGATACGAAGTATAAACACTTCTGCTACAAGGCCCATCGGATTCTAAAATTTATGGTGACTGAGTGTTTAAGTTTAGAATACTTGTACGGAAACTTGATTTTCTGATCATTTGAACAAAATTGTTATATGTTATAAACGAAAGGGGTATAGTATAACATTGTTGTCATAAAACATGCTTGCTTAGCGATTAATCCAATCAAATTTGACTACTTTGCTTGCCTCCTTAATTGCACGCGGTAGGTTGGGGTTCAGACTCTTTGATGACCCCGATTTAAAACAATTATTCACTAGTTCGTTTGGGCCGGAACCTTTTTATTTCTTTTTTCTTGGCTAACCTGAGTAACTGGTGGCTTTTTTTTTATTATTATTTATTTTTTTTTGCTGCAGTATTCCAATGCTTTTGTCTGACAAACTAGGGATTTCCAAATGTTTCAACACGCTGTTTCTTTTGAGTCCTCATCTTTGTTTCATTATAGAATTTATCTGTGATTTATCTGTCGCCCGTAATGATTCATGGATGTCTTGGAATTCCTCTAAACAGATCGAACACATTATGTTTTTACCACAATGGAAGGTGAACGCGAGAGTTGGGATCCCGTAAATCTAACTTGAGCCCCAACCCCCAGTAATTCATTACTGAATTTTCTGAGGCGGTACTTTCCTTTTGGAACATTTTGTTTATTGTTATGCAGTTTTTCACTGTCTGAAGTTTTTCTTTTTTTTTTTCTTTTATAATTATGCAAGTTGATTGTTTAATTGAGGTAAGTGTGGGTAACAGAGTTCCCACCTTTTTGGAGAAGAGCTGCCAATTCTACCTGTCGTTTATTCATTTTGTGGCTGCTTTAATGTATTTGTCTGTCTTTCCGTTTGGTGTCGAGGGCTTGATGTGGATCTGACTGTATCAGTTCCAGGGTTCTCTTATTTACTAAATTCATAGTTTAGGGCAAGTAAAAAAAAGTTTATGAGTCCCAAATTTTTTTGTAAATATGGTAGAACAAAAATGGTTCAGGGAGGATTTACATTTTTTCAACTAATTATATTATGCTCTCTCTCTGTCTCTCTCTCTCTCTCTGTCTGGTACGTACAACATTTGGAACTTTTCTAGGATATCCTCGGCTTCTCCTTTGTTTTTGAAAAAAGTAAAACATTGACATATCTCACTTGAATCAAATGTAAATCATTTGTGCCAGAACAAATAGCACATTTCAATTGAGGTCTTCCGAAGACAGGTACATGTCACATAACTGACATATTACTTTCAAGTGACTACTGAATAATAAAATCGATAGCCATACATCAAATTACGTTCACGCCATCCATCTATGTCTTTCTTTTTTATGCATTTTATGGATAGACCCTGTTTACTTGTTTTTCAGCTTAGTGGACCTTAATCATTAAAGAGCAAATAACACTTTGCAAGGTCTCGTACGATTAGCCATGACGCTTTGATACTTGTTTTCTTGTGTTGTTAGTCCTTTGTCGTTGTTGCTTAGCACATATCTCCTAGAGAGTCAACGATTGTGAGCCATTTAGCTCCATAATATAATGGCCGATCTTTGGCATCTAGAATTGTAGCACTAACGGCGGGTGAAATCATACGATTTATGACACTATATAAATAGCTCAGTGGCAAGCACACATTCAAATTACTGTTTCTTTTTGTTCAAGGCTCCATGATAGGTAAAACTTACCTATGATAGGTATTCTTACTTGTTTTTAAAATACATATTGAGTTCTAGACAGACTTACCGTTCCAAGGCGGTGCTTTGCTGTGATTTACTATATCCGTCATTGTATGTCTTTGCATGTATGTCTTGTTTTTTTTATTTTTTTTTTTATTTATTTTTTTTTTTTTTTTTATTTTGGATAGCCTTTTGGCTATTTCTTGGAAGAAACTGAAGTGTCCTTTTGGCTTTCTGCTTGGTTTTGATTGTGGTGCCGTTTCTTTAAATGCGTCCTTCTTTCCCTTGAAACGGAAGGTGTTAGGTAATTGTATCGATTACTGATTATTACCTTCCTTTCTATTTAAGCATCTGAACCGACATTTTAGTAAAGTATAATATTGTGCTGGCCATTGTGTGAGTATCACAACTGTCATGAAGTTTAGAACTTTTTCTTTGACAAACAAAAAGCTAATATCCCCAAAATTAGTTATAAAAGGAATTGAGCAGTTAGTTACTGGTACTGATTCAGGTTATACTCATTAATAATGTTTTAATGCAAACGGTTCATTTGTAGAACTATAGTATAACATGTGTTATTATTTTAACACTTTTATACGAACTCCAGTGGCACTTGTTTACATTAAAATATCGTCGAGTTATTGTGAGCAATTATTGCTAACTATTGTATGGATTTTATATTTTACTTTTTTATGATTTCTATACCTACCAATATCTTACCTCTATCAGTTGCACTTGCATAATTGTGCTACCAATATATTTGAAGTCCAGAAATACACTAACTTTTCTTGCTGAATAGGCGATAACTAACGTATCGTTATTATGTGGGAATGACCATGACTGAGTTAAAAAAAATAATGAAATAAAGTATTTACCCCTAATCCTTCCACATGTAGACTTAATTGTTCTTCAGTAATATTAAGTGCAGGTCCTGCTAATGTACTATTGATATGCGCAGCTGTCTTTAATTTTATCCTTGCTTCCATCTCGTGCAGTTCAAGGAACCAGATAGCAGGTACTACGCTTCCCAGGTAGAAAAATACGCTCGGACAAAACCTGAAAAGAGACTTATTGATTACACAAAACACCCACAAAAGTAGTGGAGGGAGTCTATATCCATAAATCATAAAAAAGAGCGTAAGTCACTGACAACCCTTAACACCGTTCCAAAAAAGGTAAGAGAAAAGTCCAGGGACTGCCACAATCACAAACCGCAGCCCTTCCTGGACCCCAAGAGGAAGAGGAAACCGACAAATCTAAACAAGCACAAACCGAACAAACGTACGAAAAGCACTAAGATTAGCTCTCTCTTCCCCTCTTCTTACGCTGGTTTGGTTTTGTCTGTTTGCTCTTCCTCTTCGTGTCTGGAAAGGGTTGCGGCTAGTGATTGTGGCACTCCCTGGACTTTTCTCTTACCTTTTTTCTTATATGTACTGGGTATACTGTTTCATTAAAGTCTGATTACTAAACCAACAAGTCATACTTTGAGTGATAACAGGACAATCCACATTACTAAGTATATGAGCTGCGTAGGGATAAAACAGGCTCTTCAGACAATCCTACGGTGTATATGCCTGGCCACATCAAGGCCACCTATCTAGTTCATTGGGTAAAGTTTCCATTTGTCTTACCGCTTACGTGAGCGAACAATATAGGTTCAGGCGATATTGTGCGGACGCACATGTTCGCCTGAACGTTCGTTCTTCGCATATTCTACTATGGATGTTTTCCCATGGCGCCGCTCACATGTGTACAAATACTCTGCCCGAGAGTAAGCATTTTATAAACAACATAGGTTCAAGCGATAATCTGCGGATGCGCAGGTTCGCCTAAACGTTCGTTGCTCGCATATGCTACCATGACTGTTTTCCCTTGGCGCCGCTCACGTGTGTACAAATACTCTGCCCGAGAGTAATACATTTTATAAACGTACTTGGTATGGGATGCAAAACGTTACAAAAAAAAATAAGAGAAAAGTCCAGGGAGTGCAACAATCACAAACCGCAAAACCCCAAGAGGAAGAGGAAACCGACAAATCTAAACAAGCACAAACCGAACAAACGTACGAAAAGCACTAAGATTAGCTCTCTCTTCCCCAAGCGAGGTAATCGCAATACTAAAAGGACTGAAAAACACAAGAACAAAATGGCACACGGAAAGACATACAACATTTCGCCTTGTAGAATAAACCACAAAGCATCAAAGAGTAAGACTAACACCGGGACCACCGCCTTAGAACGGTCGGTTGAGCAAACCACCGCGGGGGGAGGGGGGGGGGGGGTAAAAAGCACTTTTACAGCTAGCTAACTTCATCCTAGGTCCCGATGCTACTCTTAATACATAAATACATAAAAAATTCGGTTCGCATAAAGGCTCCCAACTCAGTCAATGCATCAAAGCGAAAACATTAAAATCAAATTAATCACTATAATAAACAAAGACGAGTACTCATGGCTAATTCTACTGTATACCAGAGTAAATGAAAACCAATAGTTGAACCACGGCGGGCCAAGTCAAAGACATATCGTCAAGCCCCAACCCACTGGTAAAAGTTTTAGGAAGATGCCGTCATTGTGTGAGGCCCGAACCGCCGTCGTGCAATTAAAGAGTGAAGCATAGCCATCAACAATGATTGGGTTGACAACTAGGCATGCAATCTGCCGCATAATATCCAGGCTATAGCCAGTTCTTTTATAACGGTTAATAAGTTTTCTGAATTGCTCCGAAACGTTAGATTTAACTACAATTTTTCTAAATCTGTACACTAAGTCACCGTAAAATTCGGGTTCCGATATACCTTGTTGCAGAAGTGTTTTCAGACTGACGCTATATTTTTCTAACAAGGCACTGTGTCTGCGATAAAATTTCGAAAACGCCTTATGAAGTTTAAAATAACGATAGCCCTGCCTAAGAAGTTTGGCAGTAAGGGCTTTATTACGGTAGTTAAAGTCATTAAGATTTGAAGAAGCTCTGGCGAATCTTATAAGTTGAGATATGTATACCCCATATGAGGTACGCCGGGGGACATCGCCATCCAGAAAAGGGAAATTGACTATATCAAAATCAAAGTCGTCCCATTTATCATAAATTTTGGTGGAAACTGTACCATTAGATATACACAGATTCAAATCCAAAAAAGGTGCCTCGGTATCGGAAGAATTTGCTGTATTTAATTGGAGTTCTGTAGGGTTTATCCGTTCCACCATTCGGTTAAAGTACATATTGTCAATATTCAATAAATCGTCAAGGTATCTTTAAGTTGAATTAAAAGCCTCAATAATGTCAGCCTGATTTTCACGTGAGAGAGACTTCATGAAATCTCTCTCATAACAAAAAAGAAACAAATTTGCAACAAGAAAAGCACAATTAGTTCCCATCGGAATACCAATAGTTTGTCTATAAAACTGCATTTCTGTTGACGTTCCCATTCGCTTGTTAACTGTCTTACCTTTTTTTAAATGATGTGTTCTGTGTAGTAGTTTCATGTAATAACACTCTAAATATATGCTTTGGGTGGACTGTGTTGATTGACTTCTGCTTTTCATGGCAAGTTCCTTATTCAGTTTTAGCAGATCAGAGGTTGGACGCATGCAAAAATCATACAACAGATAAACGTATTTCAAAGGCCAGAATCACTGAACAAAACAAACCCTATGCACCGGGAAAGGTATAGTGACATGAAACAGAAACACAAAACAAGACTTTTCGAAAGAAAACGAAAGAACGAAAAACTCCAAAAGACATACACCATAGCAGCTTACGATAACAATATTGTTAGGGAAATCCATTGCTTTCAAATGATTCATATTTTCTAAGAATTGTTTTACGTTCACGAGGCTGCTGTTAAGTATTGTGCGGCGACCGTTGAAAGTACCCCACGCCTATCTCATGATAGTGTAGATGATATGCTTTGGTTTGTTGTTATCAATTAACCAATTTGCAATAAATAATTGCGAAAATAGAATAGTGTTCAAGCCGATGCTAGGAGGCGTGAGCAGAGTTGCAAATTACATAATTGTTTATTAATATCGAGTTTGTTATTTGCTCTTTTCTTACACCAGTTTTTTGTTCACAGTAAGCATTCTTTATAAATCTAAATGGTCAAGGTAGCTGGCGGGCAGATAACGGCCCACTATAGATTTATAAAGAATGCTAGCTTGGTTCTTTTTAAAAGATCTGTTTCAGAAAGTCTCTCCTTACTTTGTCATAGTATAGATTACACAATCGGGTATGTTGGTTTTAATTTGAACCACCATTTGCCTTTATATTATAAACGATGCGTCAGAGAGTTGTTTGGAAATAACAGATAAACAATTAATCGATAACGACCCCCGCTAGAGATTTATAAAGAATGCTAGCTGGTTTTTTTTTAAAGGATCTGTTTCAGAAGGTCTCTCATTACTTTATCATAGTGTCGATTACACAATCAGGTATGTTGGTTTTAATTTGAATCACCATTTGCCTTTATATTATAAACGATGCTTCAGAAAGTTGTTTGGAATGAACAGATAAACAACTAATCTTTATGCGTATAGCCCTTGTTTCCTGCTTATTTTCAGAGCCATGTCAATTCAACCGTTAACTGGTGAAGTCGAATTTTGTTTGCGCTAATTGTCTATATAATACAAATTGCAGATGTTTTATTGAAAATATTACGTCAGTGATGATTGTTTTTCTCATTATCCACAATACGTCTTATACTATAATATCGGGTTGTTGGTGAAACCAGCTGCCAGGATGCAACACCCATTTGTGCCGAGATAACGGTAGCAGTGGCTTAATTGTTTTATTAGAAATATGCAATATGATCATAACGTATGGTTTAAGCATGTGCATCTGTATAAAACGATTAACATCGCCGTGATTGAGCTGTGATACAATACAGATTTAAAACGTCGTTTACGACGATGTTTGTAACGAACATAGTTATAAAGATATGTGAAAATATAACATACGTCAAATTTTCAGGACCATCACGAAAACATACCTATATAATTTTGACCCCCTTAAACCCCACTTTTATATAGTAAAACTAGGGTTTCCAGGAGTATAAATTATTTTCTTATATCTGTTCAAAAACATAGATTGTGGGTACTCGTTAGAACCGCCTCGTCGAGGCGGTTCTAACGAGTACCACAATCTATGTTTTGATCAGAAATATGTAAAATATAGGAATTTTTTATCTGAAAATTTTCAATTTTTTTGATGGTAAAATTTTCAGTATTTTTGAATAGGCATGTTTTCGTAATGCTTACTCTAAAACGAGTTATCATTAATTGCGTGACTCCGATAGTTTATCGATACAATTTTGTAATGTGGTTCAGATTTTTATCTCGTGAAACATCGAATTTCCAGTTCGTGGAAGAAATGAACTTGATATTTTACATTTTTTCGCTTTTTGCATGTTGAATTAGCACAAATTGCTGACGATTTATGAACAGGTACTGACGAAACGAATAAAAAGGAAACACAAAAGAACCTCTTTTGAAAATTCTGCCGCAGCCTCTTCTTACTTCACAAATAAGCTCCAATGATCAATGTAAGAATACATAATCTATGAGAACTTAAACAGAAAGAAAAACAGAAAGCAACCTATCCCCTCCTTAAAAAAAACAAAAAACAAAAAAAAACTCACCCACGGAAAACAGGGTCCCTAAGGCACCGGATAAGAACTTTCTAACAAGACAACGCAGAGCAACAGTTCCTCGAACACAGCTTTGACAAATGAAAATAAATAGGGACTGCATTTGAATAATCAACCACAATACTAGTGCGGTTATTAACTTTGTTTTATAAGCACTGAACGAATAAATCTGAACGAGTGATATTTTGGATATACAGAACAAAATATACGGTAGTATAAAGGCGGACTTAGCTTTACTGAGAATGCACATGAGGGACAATGCAAAATATCATTATGTCACACACACGAGAAACATGTTCAGCGGGATACTAATATCGTGTGATATAAAGAATCAGTAGCACCAGAACATATAATATCTCGACCCACCTTCATGTCTTGAAAGAGGACAGCAAATATTAACAATGTTTAGGTTAACAACCCAGTCAGCATTCTACGTAAATCTATATCGGGCCGTCATCGGCCCGTCAGGGTAGCTGACGGGCCGATGACGGCCCGATGTAGATTTACGTAGAATGCTAGCTGGGAAATAAGCATGCAGTCTGTCATATAATCTACATCCCGCAAAAATTTAGCATAGTTTCAGTATTCGGGTTGTATTTTTGAAATACTTCGAACTGAAAATTTAAACATACCGGTAATTTCTGCTTATAAACTTTTAATGTTGACTGTTCCGCTTACAAGCTATACATTTCAGGAACTTTTTAGCTCTATATAAGTGTCTCGCCGGCCTCGAGGTCGGCAACATTCTTTCGTGGAGTTGATCATGAAATATTTTCTACGGTCATTCTCTCCCTTCCGCTGTTTCAAGAAGGACAGTTGTCAGTTTATGGTGAAAGAATGTGCACAATACTGGTTAATCGCTTGGAGGACTAAGCCTGCCCAGTAAACGTGTGGTTAGGTAAACTGACCTCGCTCAACATGACCCCATTGGGTTGACTGGGCCGTAAAACCTCAACACAAACAAACTAACAAACAAACAATATAAGTCTGTAAAAATTTTGATTTTGATGACTATTTCAACATTTTAGTTCCAGCGAAAAGAATGCCATGAGTCAGAAATTCCTATGAAAGGAGACTTAGTCTCATGCCATGATTTGATTACACCTTAAATTTGAAGGGCCTGAAGAACACAGATGATAAGAAAATTGCAATGTCCATTTGAATAAAGTAAAGTTTGTTTTTGATCGCGTCCTGTACCTTTGTGCGCAAGAACTGGAACCCGTTGCTAGCAACGGGTTCCAGTTCTTGCGCACAAAGGTACAGGACGCGATCAAAAACAAACTTTACTTCTATAGACTACTATTTGAAAAATAAACATCCTTAGGATGTTAAGACTCAGAGCAGACCGCGACGCAAGCTGACCACATTCTAGTTTTAATCATTGTTGGCACGATTTTTACCGTAGTACCACTTGTTTATTAATAGACGCGTGATCTTAAAGTCACGCAACTTTCACTGGGCTAAAATGATTGCTAAACGCATAAAGCGTGGAAAGCGCATAAAGCTTGGAAGTGATGCGTTTCAAGGTTAAAGCCTTACGAAATATACACCCACCGACACTGTCCAAACGAAGGAAAATCAGACAGCGAAACAGCGCCGTGAGCGTTTCTCAGTGGACAGTTCGGTGAGTGGTATTTTCATATTATTACGTGTTTGCTTGTAGTTTTTTTTT
This sequence comes from Anodontia alba, assembly GCA_964016985.1. Lineage (NCBI taxonomy): Eukaryota > Metazoa > Mollusca > Bivalvia > Lucinida > Lucinidae > Anodontia > Anodontia alba. Next base: position 11,188,375 of record OZ024836.1, on the reverse strand, counting down.
TTTTTTTTTTTTTTTTTTTTTTGTTTTTTTTTTGAATTCCGAGAAGCAGAAAAGTGTCCGAGTCTGAACAGGAATAGAAAGGAAGGCAATGATCAGGCCCCGAGGTTATAAAACGTTTTCCATGCTCAAATCAACTGAGCATGAAATTGTCTCTGCTAATAAATGTGGTTGCGGTCATGGTAATAAATCTCAGATTACTAATAATTGCAAATTCTTTCTTGCTAAACATAGCTGAGCATGAACATTTCTCAGCTAAAAAATATGAAAATGCCAACTATTGGTGGCATATTCATATTTATTAGCAGAGAAAATTTCATGCTCAGCTGAGTTGAGCATGAAAACAGTTTAATAACCTCAGGAGCAGGAATCGATTCAATTACCTTGGATCTTCCGTCCAAGATACCAAAGGGAAAGAAGGCTGCACTTAAAGCAACGGCACTACAATCAAAACACTACAAGCAGACACCCAAAAAGAATCAAACTAATACAGCGATGAAAAAAAAAAAAAAAAAAAAAAAACGATCAGGACTCGACAACAAGAAATAACTGAAATGCTGAAGCAAAAGAAAAAACATTAATTGGTTTTCGATAGAGCCAGAGGATCAGGCACCAACCAACTTATTTAAAAGTCTTCCGGCCGGAGCCGTCATAGAGTCTGAGGCCCAACCCGCTGGCGTGCAAGCAAAGAGGTAAGCCATGATTGGGTTAACTACCATGCATGCAGTCTGTCGTATTACATGTATGTTGTACCGTATCTTTATATATCGAGGAATGATTTTACGAAAGTGAGTGATAAAATCATTGCAAGCATATATTTTTCTGAATGTATATACTAAGTCACACTAAAATTCAGGTTCTGATAGGCCTTGTTGCAGAAGAGATTTGTCCGACATTGAATTTTGAACTAAATCGAAATGACATCTATAAAACTTAGAAAAGGCTTTGCGGAGTTTATGATACTGGTTACTCTGATTTAGTTCAGCAGTTCACAATTTATTTCGAGCGTTGAAGTCAGTAACATGACTAGGCACTCTGTCGAACCAAATTAGTTGCGAGATATAAATACCGTAGGATGCTCGATCAGGAACATCCCCATCCAAGTTAGGAAAATTTATAATCTCAAAATCAAATATCATACCCCAGCTAGCATTCTACGTAAATCTACAGCGGGCCGTTAGCGGCCCGTCAGCTATCCTGACGGGCCGCTAACGGCCCGCTATAGATTTTTGTAGAATGCTTACTGGGACGCTAATCCGATTCTGCATATACCTGAATTATTTAGGAATACCGAGCGGGCTGCGCTTTCTCAGGTTGCGTGAATTGTAATTGCTATCGTGAACACTGATCAGGCTGCGCTGGCATGCGCAGACTGATCAGTCTTTTTACAGCAGCAGGCGCAACGTGTAGTTTAGCTTATACGAATAAAACATTGCAGGGTCGGGCACAGTCATTTCCCAGTAAGCGTTCTTTATAAAACTATAGCGGGCCGTTATCGGCCCGTCAGGGTAGCTGACGGGCCGATAACGGCCCGCTATAGATTTATAAAGAATGCTAGCTGGGTTTGTTATGCACGATACCATATGAATGGCGTAAGCAGAAATATTGGGTTTTATATACACATAGGCAACACGTAAACATACGCATGAACATACAGACATGTACACACCAACATAGATACGCAAGGGTTTTTTTCTTATTATGCTTAACATTAATTTAAAGCAATTATATTAAGAAAATCTGATTACTCTTGGCCTTGTAAGACATTTTTTTTTACTATTTTACCGTCTGTGGAATATGATGTACAATCTCAAGTAGTTTATATGTTTCTTTAAGCTATTCCGATTTCGTCTGATTAGGACACTTTAGAAAAAAGTTGGAGTCGATCCAATACTACTCTCCCTCTGATCATAGTTCGAAAGTCAGATGTGTTTTACAATTATAATGTCAGTGACATTTAGGATTGCGGCATTTTGGACGTCATATTCCTAACTGTTATTCAGACATTATAATCAGTACATGATAAAGTATGTATGGGTTTGCAAATGACGTTAAGTGTGCGACGTTGCCGACGGTAAGCGGACGCTCACCGTCGACCGCGTCGACGCCATTGAAATGGAAATAAGTCACGGATGAATCATATCGACTTCAATGATATGGGTCTATTATGGCGTCGGGTTCAGGCGCGATAAAAATGACTATTTTTTTGAGGAATATGGAGCTTTTAACCAAATCAGGTTAATTAAGTCTTTTACCAATATAAGTCCTAAACATGCAAACGTGAAGAGACTTGCTTGGAATTGTGTATTGTATTCGTTATGTGTATTGTGTTATATATGCTGTAAATGTTATACGTAAAAAATGTAAAAACGTTCTAACTTTGTTAGGGTCTTCTGTGCAGTGGTACAGTTAAGCATCGCCCAACCCGGAGCTTAATCAAATAGGAAGTCACCCTCGTTGCGTCTTGGTCGCCTAAGGCGTAACAGTGGATAGGGGAAAAAGTAAAAGTGATGTTAAAAATGGTAATTTTCCAGCACCATGGCTGAATTGTTGGCCAAGAGTATAAGACCATTGAGTCAATCCTGGTAATATCGCTTAATCCGGCGCTAGTGTGTGTATGTGTGTGGGTGGGCGGGGGCAGGGGCGTATGTTTGTTTCTAAAGGCAATCCTTTTTTACCTAATTTACTCTACTATAGCTGATATTGTGCCGTGTGGCGGCCGTAAAAGTGTCCCCGTACATCATCATAGTGCAGGTTATATTTTATTTTCTTTGGGATCATTGAGCCCATCCTGGTTATTTTGAAAATCGGATACCGCTTAAGCCGGTGCTGTGGAGGGGGAGGGGGAGGCGGGGGGGGGGGGGGGGGGGGGGGGGGGGGCGCGGGGAAACTACCATGTTGCATATGAAGAGACTCAATCAAACCGAATCTCCGATTTGTTTTCAGAGGCAACCCTTTTTTAGTTTTATTATATAGTATCTTCTAATCTCGTACTGAAAAATATATATTGTCAGTAAGACAGGGAATGGACTTTATAACTTCACAAAGTTTGCATATATAAGCTAGGCTCCCCTTCACTATCAGTTTTTACTACTTATTTCACATTCAGGTATGCTAAACCTTTGGCAAGGAGTACAGCTACATTATATCCTATGCTTCAGTTCGATTAATACTCGTTTTGAATTGTTCTGTAAAAAGCAGAGATTTACCAACAACTCCACTAAGTTTATTAAGTGCGTCATCCACCCAGGCCTTGTTGAAGATATTTTACAAGCCAGTGTTTAATTTAGAAATACGTTGAAAGTCTTGACAATAAAACAATATATATATATATATATATATATATATATATATATATATATATATATAACTTTTTTTTTCAATATGAAACAAAACTATAAGTGAAAATACCCAGGAAATGTCACAGTCACGAAGCACAGCCTTTCACAAATACCCAAAGAAGAAGAGATATAAGGAACGTTTATATCAAAACAAACGCAACACATCTAACCACCCACGCACGAATAGAATAGAAGTGCGCAGAGGAACCGCCTTGGAACGGTCAGAAGAAAAGCTGGGCCCAGATGTTCAAAACTAACGATGCCGTTATTTAACGTATCGTTAAAACTTCGACCAATAAATATAGCATATATGCTAATATTTTTGCTGAAAAAAATGTGAGTACTCACATATTTTCAGCAGAAATCCTCTGAATTAGATATTGTACTTACTAGAACAGTTAACATCTTGACATTTTGACCACTAACGAGCTCATTAAGCTAACGACGCTTTGAACAACTGGGCCCTGGTTTACAGTTGAAGTCATCTTATTATCTACAATTCAAATTAAATGCCCCATACTATTATTTTGGATTACCTCAGAGAGAGGCTGCATAAGGGAGAGAGGCAGGCTGTATCGAAATAGAACAGAATCAAATGAAAAGAAAACACGAAGTACACAAGTCTAAGTATATTGTACTAACACTACAAATATGCTAATGAGTTGCAAACAGTCGACTCTGAGCTGCGACTTATAATCTGAGTCTAGACTACACTACACTGTCTGTTTGTCTGTCTGTGTTTATTCGCATCCACTGAAAAACATTTATGGTCAGTACTATATTTTGTACATTTGGTTTGCAGATATTTGTTACATCCGACACAGTCCACTGTTTTAGTGACTAAATACTACTGATAATTATTCATTTTGAATATAATTTTCAGTTGTTTAATACTTGATTACCGCCAGTCTGATATTGTAGACCCTGATCGTATAAACGTAGTCAAAATAAACAGATGTTAAATTAATATGGTATGGGCCTCGTCAAGCGAAAAAGCCTTTGAACATGCGCAACATACGCAGAATCAGATCATCTTGCTCATGCGCAAAGTATCATCCGGGTCTTTGCTCCCCATTCATACACTCTGCAATTTATAGAGTCCAATGATTCTGTTAGCGGATGTGCAGGCTGATTTGGGCCCGCTGCCCGCATATGGCTAAAGACACGTTTCCGCACGACGCGGCCCGTATATTTTTATCAATATCTTAAGGTTTGATTCTAAGACAAACAGTTTGTGCTGCGTATACAGTAAAACTTATTATCAATGCGGACATCCTCAAATCGCTGCGCATACTTATAATGGGGTTTCAGGATGACTGTAAGTCATAAACCAATAATGTGAACCACAAGTACAGATCGCGGTCTACCTCCGATACCAGGAGGAAGAGCAAAAGAACAGGAACGTCAATTAGCATATAGCTAAACATACTTATATCTTTCCCTGCCATTTTAGCTCAATTTCATGAAAGCTGGAAAGTCTGTTAAATTTCGTTTTATCAGGGTTATCTAAATATTTGCAATTTACGAGTTTGTCCAGTAACGCCCTCAGTATAGGTTTAAAACGTAACTATTTTCCTATTGCATTTGGCTTGTTATAACGACCATTTAGCTATATATAAACAAAAGACCCAGCGCTTGACGAAATCTGAGATATAGTATCATCTTGAGAGATTTTAGAGCACTAGATAAGCCATGAATAATCAAATTTCGGGGTAAAACTAAGACCTGAAAAGCCAAGCAAGCTGTCCGCTCCTTCTTCCTCAAGTGGGTTGATCACAAACTTAGGCATGACCAAACTAAAAAAAAGACTGGTCCTTAGACAAGCTATATCAGTATTGAAAAGACAAAACATGCCAGTAATGCATGTTATATACAAGCTTTTTGTTGTTGATTTTTTTTTTTTTTTTTTTTTTTTTTTTTTTTTTGCTTAAAGTTCAAATTGTCAATACATTGTACTGGCCTGATAGTTGGGCCTCTAACAGACCTAACAGCTTCAAAACAAGCAACAGATCAGTAGGTTATGTTACATGCAATGTACGTACGACTCTTCGAAGACACTAGCACATACCTTGTAAGAGATCATGGCATGTGTAAGTGTAAGAAAAGTAAGAGAAAAGTCCGGGGAGTGCCACAATCACAACCGCAGCCCTTCCCAGACGCCAAGAGGAAAGAGAAACAGACAAAACCCAACAAGCGCAAATCAAACAAACGTACGAAATGCACTAAGATTAGCTCTCTCTTCCCCAAGCGAGGTAATCGCAATGCTAAAAGGACTGAAAAACACAAGAACAAAATAACACATGGCAAGACTTGACACAAATCACCTCGTAGAATGAACCACAAAGCAACAAAGAGTAAGACTAACACCTGGACCACCTCCTTAGAACGGCCTGTAGAATAAACCACCAGGGGTTTAAAGCACTTTTACAGCCAGCCAACTGCACCCTGAGTCCCGATGCTACTCTTAATACAAAAATACATAACAATTTGGTTCGCATAAATCCCCTATGATTTATCATCATGAAAACACGCCTATACAATTTTTAACCCCCCTTCAACCCCACTTTTATATAGTAAAACTGGGGTTTACAGGGGTATACGAGGCGGTTCTAACGAGTACCCGCAATCTATGTTTTTAGTAGAAAGATGAAAATTATCTGAGTTTTTATCTGAAAATTTTCAGTTTTTGGAGGTGAAATTTTCTATATATTTGAATAGGCGTGTTTTCGTAATGTACTTCATATCTAAAGCGGCCACCCTAAATATACACTTTTCTAATATCTACTGCATTGAATATCTACTGCCTGAATTATAAATATTTACCAATTCTGCATTAAAACAGGCAAGAAACATTTAAGAATCAGTCTAAAAATGGAAGTGTTTATGTTTAATAGGGCACTATATTCATATGGAACCTAGAAACTTTTAGCAAATCGTGCACTTTATGAAAATAATCTGAAACGGAGTCCACTAGAAATACCTTTGAGACATATTTTTGCAATAAACTAAAATCTAATACATGTGTAGTTGTTTTCTAATTTCGTTGTCTTCAGTCATTGAATCGTAAAAAAAAAAAAACAGCATCGATTAAAAATTCTTTTGCTATTTGTTGTTTAGTATAGTTTAGTATAGTTTATGATCAAACGATCTGACGTGATAATCCTGTTATGCATTCAGTCTGTTTTGATCAACATTTACAGTATCAACTTTAGGTGGATTAATGTTCTATAGAATACACAACTTGCGTTTCGGGGATAAGATTTTATCATTTATATTTGATATTCCATGTTTGAGTTCTTAACGTTTTTAACAGTTGCAAAATTTGAGTTACTAGGGAAATAGATGGGCATAAGAATGACCACATACACACTCGCGCATGCACGCACGCTAATTATCCATTTGGATTTCCTCAACACAAGAGGGAATCAAACCAAAACTTGACATTTCAACACTATAATGAAATCAAGGAAGTTCCTCTGTTAAAGGTCTTTGTTCATATTTTTGTATCTCATGTCTTCTTTGTTCGGTGCCTCAGGTAGGCTGAACGCCGTGATAGTTGTACTTCCAGGGTATCTTTACTTATTTTGTCTCCCATACACCCCTTTGAAGCAGTGTTTCAAGCTAGGTTTATTTCATTAGTTCCACTTATTTTTGGTGGTGTCAGTTGTTGCAGTGATAAGTTTATCTTCAATTGTTATTATTATTATTATTATTATTATTATTATTATTATTCATTCCTTGTTCCTCATCTTTTCTTCTTTCAGTGCCTTGGGAAGGCTATTCGTCGTGATTATGGCCTATGCTGGGTAACTCCTTAGTTTAAAATTTACTATGTTGTGTTGGCGTATTCCTTACACCACAAATTATATGTATGACCAGGTACCTATTATCCGGTGTACTGAACTTTCTCTTTGCGATTTCTAATCCTTGTACCAAAATCGGACGGGTAGATTCAGAGAGTTAAGAGCTCTACCTATATCACTCTCTGGTCAAATTAAGCACACTACAAATTGTCAATATTTTTCCCCAGAAATGAGGAAGTCAAATTTCATGCAAAATGTCTCAAATGGAGACATATTTGCAAAATGTCAAAACCTGTTTTCAGGAGTAATAACAAAATATTTCAATATATAGTCTGCTGAAAATTTCAGGAAGACTGCTAAGCATTATCCATTGTAGTTTGTTTTTTACTTTTCACATATTAAAAGTGGGGGCTCGTCCGGGATCGAACATTTACTTGAGCTAAAACAAGTTTGAGCTTGAAAAAAAAATGTTTGCTGTAAAACAAGTATTGATTTTTTTAAAAAAAATAGTAAATATAAAAATCTTTATTTGATAAAAGTAACAAGTATTGAATTTCAAAAAAAATATATGTAAATAATAACAAAAAAAAAAAAAAAAATAAAAAATAAAAATAAAAAATAAAAAAAAAAAAAAAATAAAAAAAAAAAAAAATAAATAAAACAAGTATTGACTTTTAAAAATATCAAAAAATAAACTCTGATTGATAAATTTACTTGATAAAACAAGCCAAAAACAATCATGTCATTTAACCTTCAAGGTTTCATAGCTGCGCCTTCGCAGGAGCTGTTAAATTTGGCCAAAAAGTCAGATTTGTTGGACATTGCTGCTAACCATGAATTGACTACATGTAACGTCAACAAGTCCATGTTAAAACAGGATATAAAAAATATTCTTGTTCAATTTTTGGTTGATAAGGAAATACTTGATTCTTCTGCTTTATCTCTTGTTCTCGTTAAAAAGACAGGTTTGCAAATGCGAGAGCTTGAGATCCAGAAGCAAATTGACTTTGAAAATTAAGATTAAAATTAAAACATTTAAAACTGAACAAGAAAGACAAATGCAGACAGAAAGGGAAAAAATAAAATTTGATACAGAATTAAGAATGAAAGAACTAGAATTGCAAAACATGACAGTAAAACGGGAACCTTTAGACTCTGGCGCTCGTTTTGACGTTAGGAAACACATCAGATTGGTTCCTCCAGTTCAGGAACAAGAGGTTGACAAAACTATTTTGTACTTTTGAAGAAGTAGCAGAAAATTTAAAATGGCAGAAGGAGCATTGGACTTTGCTTTTGCAAAGTGTTATAATTGGGAAGGCTCGAGAAATTTATACTCAGCTGACTGTTGAGCAGAGCTCCAGTTATGATACTGTAAAGGAATTGATTCTTAAGGCGTACGAGTTGGTCAGCTATGTTGGTCAGCTCAGCTATGCTTCATTCCTTTGTTACGGCTTTCATGTACAATAAGACGAATGCGCAACTTATATACAATACAATAGTATATAATCTGATCCATGTCAGTGTCCGCTTAGTGCATTGATATGCTCAAACAAAAAAAAAAAAAACAAAAAAAAACTAGAATAGACTTTCGACAGCTGCTGTTTTTAATATCTGCGTTTAGCTTAATTACCATTTCTTGCTGCACTCTGGTTTGTTTCCACTTACTAATTGCCTTCTTAACATGCATAAGCACTTCCATGGCAAAACAAACTTGCACATCAGCTATATGTTATACACAACGGTAAAAGGGGTATTTTTGTCCTCTTCACATTTAAGGACAGGCACAGTAGGGTTAAAGCATCTGAATTCTAAAAGTAAAGACGGTATATCTATGCTGTCCAATAAATAACGGAAAGGGGAGACTCAGACAAGTAAATAAGCATACGCAGAATGGTTTGAGCCTTCATTTTGTCCATCTGGTACGCAATGCGATACAGGGATCAGCGTATTTCTGGGCGTCAGTACCATACATCAGCCTGTGCATTCTAACAGTCAGATCAAGGCCTGCAGTATCCATTTACAGATTTGTTGTTTTCTGTAGAAGATATTGATGAACAGAGACCTCTCTGACCAACTCTGGGTATGAAGGCTGAACTAAGCATTTACACAGTGAAGTATGCCGAAATACCTATGTTAAATACGGTAGCAATTGTAAAGCAACGAATGTTGTAATCTAAACGAACAGATGAACAGACTGGATTTCGCGTTAGTGTTGCTGTGCTCCGATTCATTTGTATATGGAAAAAAGTGTAACAATCACATTACGGAAACATGCCTATTCAAATATATTGAAAATTTCAACACCAAAAACTGAAAGTTTTCAGATAAAAAATTCTGATATTTTTCATATTTCTGCTCAAAACATAGATTGTGGGTACTCGGTAGAACCGCCTCGGCGAGGCGGTTCTAACGAGTACCCACAATCTATGTTTTCGAGCAGAAATAAGAAAAATAATGTATACCCCTGTAAACCCCAATTTTACTATATAAAAGTAGAGTTTAAGGGGGTCAAAATTATAAAGGCGTGTTTTCGTGATGACCACGCAATTATATACTAGTGCCACCAACATTTTACAGACGTTGCAGCACGGAGGGATGGAGGGATAGATGGATTGCCATATATCGCTTCATTTCGTTTTCGGTTATATCGGAGTCCTAGTGTACGCGTCACTTCAGTAAATATACCCTATATTCAGGTCTAAAACAGTCACGACACATATACAGTCGACTCGTTATCTCGAAGTCCAAGGGACTATCTGAAGTACTTCGAGATATCCGTACATCGACATATCAGCTTTGCAGCAAAAATAAATTGAACAGCAACATTTCACAAATGAATTCATAATTTGACTCCTAAAGTTAGAGATATATTGAAAATAGTTTGGAAAACAGGAGAGACTGCTCCTTAGGAACAATTTCACGTCCTTCCACAATAGTTATTTTACCTGTTGTTAGATTTCCATGTTTAAACAGGGACCAGATTCTCACTTCGAGATAAGTGGTTATTGGAGGTAAGGGAAGTCCAGATTATAAGAATCTACCATTGGTGTGAGGGGTATATAGAACAATCCGTCCCGAGGATTACTGTCTGGCATCACGAGGCTTGCCTAGTAATGTCAGACTGTAATCCCGAGGGGTGGACATTTCTGTCTGTCCCTGAAACCCATGATAGATTATTTTTCCTGTATACCTTTCATTTCTGAGTGGGTTTTTTGAAATGCAGTCACTTCGATTGCAGAATCCGCCATATTGTTATGACATTACCGTGACGTTTGTGACGTCATTACGTTCAGTGACGTCAACCTTAATAATGGCAAACCGTGATGTCCTATACAACCAGTGTATATCAAATACGAGAAAGTTCTCGATTTTTATCTTTACCATGAGACGGAAAAGGGTGTGTGAGATAAGTTGCTGGCACCGGTGTAATTTGCGGAAATTCTTATTCTGTATGCAAGAAAACGAGAGTTATCTGTATGTGCTTTGTTTGCCTCTGAACCAACGGAGTGTTTTATTATTATTATTATTATAATTATTATTATTATTATTATTATTATTATTATTATTGAGCCAGCGCACGACAAAATCTACAATTAGAACCTGTGAGACCAGCAAAGACTCAGATCAGCCTGTATATCCATCCAGCATGGCAACGGTTCTCGTTTATCCCTCTTTCGATAGCCCTGAGGCTGTAAAAGGTATAGGCGAATAGCGAAAACTCTGATCAGACTGTGCGGATGCGCAGGACAATCTGAGTCTTTGCTGGTCGCACAAGTCTTTTTGTAGGTTTTGTCGTCCGCTGGCTCGATTAGTGGTAGCAGTAATAGTACTAGTTACAGTAGTTTAAACATATTTGTTTTTCAACACTTTCATACAACAAATAAAAGATTTTATAGGATTAGAACGAAAGCAGTCTTCTTGTTTGGTTTCTCTCCCTGACATGAATATTATACACAGTGTGGCGGATAAATCTGTAGCATTCAAGCATTATTATTATTATTATTATTATTATTCTATTATATTATTTTATTATTATTATTATAATCATCATCGTCGTCATCATCACCGTCATCATTATTATTAGTCTTATTATTTTTACTATTATTATTATTATTATTTATACAACAAATGACCATATTTAAGCCAGCAAAATCGATCTAATGCCTTTTACTACTGACCGTTCCAGGGCGATAGCCCTTGAGTTTTTGTTCTTTTGCTCATTGTATGCCATTGTGGCTGCTCACATCGGGACGTTTTTTTAAGATTTCCTTTTTTTTTTTTTTTTTCTATTTGTTGTCTTATTGTTGTACTATGTGGATCCCGTCTAGCATTATGATCACCTTGTTGAGGAAGAGAGAGAAGCTGGTTGATTTCTTTGTGAAAACAAGCCTATTCAAATATCTGAATATTTTACCACCAAAAAGTGAAAATTATCAGATAAAAAATCTGATATTTTTTTCACATTAATGCTCAAAACATAGATTGTGGGTACTCGTCAGAATCGTCTTGCCGAGGCGGTTCTAACGAGTACCCACAATCTATGTATTTGAGCAAAAAAAGGAAAAATAATGTTTACCCCTATAAGTCCCAGTTTTACTGTATAAAAGTGGGTTTAAGGGGATCAATATTATAAAGGCATGTTTTCGTGATGTGTTTTTAGTGTTTTTTTTTTTTTTTTTTTTTTTTTTTTTTTTAGTTTTGTTTTTCTTGTTTTTGTTGTTGTTGTTGTTGTTTTCATTTGTGCGTCGGTGTTTTATATGTGGGGTTTGTCTCGTCGTTTGTCATTATTTGTTCCTAATCTCTCCTTGGTGCCACGGAAAAGGCTGTGCTGCGTGATTGTGGCAATTCCTGGGTAGCTTTACTTACAGTTTGCATGTGGTCTGTTATTGTTTGTTAGTTCGTAAAACCCTCTTCTGAATGGCGGCAAAAGAGAATGATAAATAAGCCGTAAAAATGTATGTGCTACCTTTTATAAGACGGCGTCAAATCCACGTTATAAAGTTTGACCTTGGAAACAAAGAACGCATAAACGAATAAATATCTGGGCCCCGTTTTTATTAAACGACTGCGTAGGTGTCCAGTCTGGTTGGGCCATGACTGATTGCATGTAGGCGTTCTGCTAAGGAAGTCTCCTACGTTAAGGGAGCGTTTATTGTTTGCTTTTCACTGATGTGTTACCGCAAAACATAAACAACATAAAAAAATATAAAAAAAATGTATAATAAACTAAATGAAATATAAAACAGCAGGAAGTTGCAGAAAGTTAAACTGGTGCATATAAAGCAGTAATTAGCTGTACAAACGGTCTGGGATGATTACATTCTTGTGGGATAAAAGGATTGCATTATCAGATTATAAGCTGCCACTTCCAAACATGTGCCCCTGGCGAATATTTAGATCAGCCTGCGCATTCGCACAGTCTGATCACAATATTCATTGGACGCCTTTTGGACAGCCAAGGATGCAAACAATTGTCATGCGGACAACGAAGACTGATCAGACTGCTGGTTGCGCAGGCTGATTTTAGTCATCGCTGGGCGGACATGCCAGAAGTACATTTTCTCACGATGTGGCTCCTATTATCTGCAGTTTGAAGGCACCAGGCAGACTCTTATAGTTTATTTTATAACAGAGCAAGCTAACTGTTGAATTCCATTGTCGATATACAGTCGATTCTCGTTATCTCGAATTCCAAGGGACTCACTGAAACACTTCGAGATATCCGTACTTCGACATATCAGGGTTGAGAGAGTGAGGAAAACAATAAATTGAACAACCACATTTAACAAATGTATATATATATATATATATATATAAAATAATGTGGAAAAGAGGAGAAATTCCACATTATTTTGTTACCTGTTGTCATAGTTTCATGTTAAAACAGGAATCAGATTTTCACTTCGAGATAAGCTGTAATTCGAAATAAGCGAGTTCGGGATAACGAGGTTCGACTGTATCTCAAATTCCGTGTCTTCCGACACAACAATGAACATTCAAATGCTATAAACAAGGCACACAATTTCATAAGTACAAACGTGTTCCACTATGAGAGACTTATAATATTCAACACATCAAGTCTGAGGAACCAATTAATGCACAATGGACTCTTGTACTTCACCGCTCGAACAAGTTCATTTTCAATTGAAGGGCGTTTATTGATTAAATCGTGTATTTATTATTACAAATATTCTGCTTTTTTGCAAAAGTCCCTTTTATGAGCCCCTTGGCTCAAGGAACTGATAAAGTAACTACGGTTATTTCTTAAGAAAATGTCTAACAGCATAAAATAACAGAACAGTCTTAACCTAAGTACGCTGATGAAAGTATTCGCATTAAAATGAACGATAAAAATGGAGTTATTTATGAAAATAGGACTTCATATTTTATTTCATTCCGATTGTTTCTGAAGGAGATGATGTACTTGAAATGTCAAGTTCATTTTTTTTCTTGAAATATTACAGTCGAACCTCAATAGCTTGGCCACTATTGTTTATCATGGCCAATTCGAACTCGTTGTTGAGTTCCTACGTTATTCTTCCGATAGCTCAAGAAAACAAATATTAAGCGGTTTTTTTTTTGTTTTTTTGTTTGTTTTTTTTTTTGCTTTTTTTTTCATAAAATTATATGTTTTGTGTACTAATTAGAATTGCCTCATCGAGGCGATTCTAATGAGTACACACATGCTATTATTACAAGAAAGATGGTAAAGACTACCCTAAATTAAAGCCATTTGCTTCCTGACGTGGCTCTATGATTCACCCTCAGTGGTTCGAACTACCCATGTATCGAACAATTTTCCATGGTCAGATATTCGAGCCATTGAAGTTCGACTGTAATATGTTATATCTAAACTCGTTTTAAGAGTCGAAAGTGAGGAACATATTGAACATAAAGGGTTAGACCACTGCGATTCAGTAGAAAACCACTTATCTAAAAATTATAATATAATTGACTATCGTCATCTCGACCTCGCTTATCTCGAATAACCGCTTATCTCGAAGTGAAAATCTGGTCCCTGCCTAAACATGTAAATCTAACAACACGTAAAATTATTATGGAAAAGAGGAGAAATTGCTCCTAAGGAGCACTTTCTCCTCTTTTCCATAATATTTTCAATACATCTGTATCTTCAAGAGTCCAATTACATATATATTTGTAAAATGTGGTTGTTCGAATTATTTTTTCAGCAATTATGCAAATCTGATATGTCAAGCTACGGATATCTCGAAGTATTTCATAGTGTCCCTTGGAATTCGAGATAACGAGAGTCGACTGTATATGAATATGATTACGTGGTTTGTTGTAAGACGTATTAATGGGTTATGGTTGTGGTAAGTTTTGCTTTTGTCCAAGAGCAATCTTTCTGAATTTTATTTTACCAGATTAATCCGACTGCAACTATCTTGGTGTTACTAATTGGAAGACTACCAAACTATAAATGGAAATACCCAGGAAATGCCACAATCACAAAGCACAGCCTTCCAGAGAAACCGCAATAAGATGATACTAGAAACAGACAAGTACAAAACAAACGCCACCATCATGAAAACATGCCTATATAATTTTGACCCCCTTAAACCCCATTTTTATGTAGAAAAAAAACTGAGGTTTACGAGGGTATACATTATTTTTCTTATTTCTGCTCAAAAATAGATTGTGGGTATGCGTTAGAACCGCCTCTCCGAGGCGGTTCTAACGCGTACCCACAATCTATGTTTTGGGCGGAAATATGAGGAATATCAGGATTTTTTATCTGAAAATTTTCATTTTTTGGTAATAAAATTTTGGGTATGTTTTTGTAATGACATATGAATCCACTGACGCACGAACAAAGAACTGTAATTGAGGAATGTCCTTGGAAGAAATACTACTTGAAGGCCCAGACCACCATCACTCGCGAGTTAATCCCGCCCCCGCCCCCACCCCCTTCCCCCGACTCAATGTGCTTGTGAATTAAGTTTGACTTTTATCCGCCGCATAAAAAACAAATTATAATAATTATACTGCAATGTTTATTTTATCACAAATTCTTATAGGGGTTTATGCAAAAATCAGTGATCTCAATTTTGCTATGCGTTGATCATGATATTGAATTAACCCAAAACGTGCCTATATCAAGATAGTTACAGGGAAAGTTACACGGAAAACATAACATAATTATACATATTATTATTATTATTACACAACCACAATGGAACGTGACAGCCTAAAATGATTATTTTGTTTTAATTTATATTTAAGCCGTTTATTTTACATTAGAATGCAATGTGCTCCAGCTAGCATTCTTTATAAATCTATAGCGGGCCGTCGTCGGCCCGTCAGGGTAGCTGACGGGCAGACAACGGCCCGCTATAGATTTATAAAGAATGCTTACTGGGCATACACCAAAAACAGTATCAGGAACATTTCTCTGTCAAACATGCTTTGTACATGCCATTATTGCATGCAATTCCAGTGAAAATGAACAAAATTGATGGTGAATTACACAGGCACATGTCCTGTTGTGGAGTAAAGTAGATATTGTATTTGCATGTGCTAGTTCAAATAAGTGAGCGCTGTCGTCCAATAATAAGTGTTGTAATATAGCTTACTTAATACATTTGATACTGAAAGCACGAAAAGAGCCATTTTTGCAATTTGCGGACAATGCAAGTCCTGATTAGCCTGCGCATTTGCACAGGCTGATCTAGGCCCTCGTTATCCGCTTAAGAATCAATGGATACTGTAGTATATGTCGACGAACAGAGAATGTTCAGATCTGACCACACGGATGCGCATGCTGATCTTGACCTACGTTGCCCGCGAATTGCATAAAAGTCCTTTTCGTGCGTTGCGCATTTTTTACCATATCATCGCTCCAGATGAGAGTGGGTATCCACATAATATTTCTTTTTTTCTTATTTCTCCGCAGAAAGATCTGTGATGAGTACTCGGTGAAGCATTTTTAATAAATACCAACTACAGATGTATTTGTTTGTGAAAAATATCAGGTATTTTGGGATGAAAAAAAAGTCCTATATCTGGAGCTATCATAAAGCACGTTACAGTTTACGATTATATAGATTCAGGATGCCAACTCGATCAAAACTGGCTTCCTCCCTTTCCCTTCTGATAAGCTGTCGTCTACTCAAAACGGAAAGAATAAGCCCTCTTAGAAGCAAGTTTTTTTTGTTTTTTTTTTTTTTTGTTTTTTTTTTTTTGTAGTTAAGCTCTTTGCAGACCAGAACGTCACAAAAAGTTGTTTACCTCGCAAAACTTGGCGGAAAACCTACATATGTATCCAGCCTGCTTAAGCTGTTGCAACATTCGAAAACAGAATATTATTTATGTGTCTGAATGCCGACATAAAACTTTGTTCATAAAACCATGATAAAATTCTATAGAAATAACGAAAGGAAAACAAAGGTAACAACTAGCGTCATGAGAAAACCAAACACAAACTCTGTCATACGAAGAAAGTCCTTTGCATACAAGTGAACACTGTGAAAGACAAGGTCAATCAACACATCACGAAAACATACCTATATAATTTTGACCCCCTTGAACCCAACTTTTATATAGTAAAACTGGGGTTTACCGGGGTATACATTATTTTTTCTTATTTCTGCTCAAAAACATAGAGTGTGGGTATTCGTTAGAACCGCCTCGTCGAGGCGGTTCTAACGAGTACCCACAATCTATGTTTTGAGCAGAAATATGAAAAACATCAGAATTTTTTAACTGAAAATTTTCCTTTTTTGGTTGTAAAATTTTCAATATATTTGAATAGATGTGTTTTCGTAATGGCATCGACACATTGGGATAATACTTAAGTCTGTCATACTGAGTGCATTAACCATTATTGTGGGATCCTCCAAATGAAAGGCTGATATGGGCCTGACTTGTTTGTATATACAAGCATGTTTGTTATATTCTCTTTTTGCGTGGAGCGGTCCGAATATAAAACAAAACACAACAAATCTGTGAATAATTTGTTTGGTATGTTAAGTGCTTTCACAGAACTTGGTATAAATAAAATGGATCGAAGGTCAACGAAGGTCCGAATTCAAAGCAGCTTATGCATTATCTCAAAATTGTCGGCATTCTTAAGACAATGTCTGATTGTATGCCATGTCATTCAGAAAGGGATCTTAACACATGGTTTTCGTCAAGCCTAACAGAGTCCTTGGACACTTGCAAAATGCACGGATCACCTTGCACATCGGTACAGTCTCTTACCGTTGAGTATAGAGTATCTAGTGTCAAAGGGAATGAATACACTTTCATTGGGGGAGGGGTAATCCTGTTTATTAGTTGTTGTTTTGTTTTCCCTTCTGTAATTGGGTTTAATAGAAGAGGAAAGAAAAAAGCTCCGTAGGGCAACAAATTGTTTCGTTTTAGAGGAGAGTCTTCTTTTCGGAAGGGGACAGATGTGTCTAAACGCAATGAAAAAGAAACAAAAGTAAATTGTCTTTTAAAATCAAGGCGGAAAATCAGTACATTGTGTTAATTCTTAATTACGAACAGCGCGGACCTTCACTGACCTGGTATGTCTGAATCATATCTTTTCGCTTGACATGACTCAGGAATATGAAACATAGCGATGGCTCAAATCAGCCTGCAAATCAGGACTAATAAAATGTTTATATAGTTGTAATGTAGATTCTTCAGAAGAAAAATGAAAGGCTTTATCAGTATGCATGGCAGCGCATGAAAGGCTTTATCAGTATGCATGGCAGCGCATGAAAGGCTTTATCAGTATGCATGGCAGCGCATGAAAGGCTTTATCAGTATGCATGGCAGCGCATGAAAGGCTTTATCAGTATGCATGGCAGCGCATGAAAGGCTTTATCAGTATGCATGGCAGCGCATGAAAGGCTTTATCAGTATGCATGGCAGCGCATGAAAGGCTTTATCAGTATGCATAGCAGCGCATGAAAGACTTTATCAGTATGCATGGTAGCGCATGAAAGGCTTTATCAGTATGCATGGCAGCGCATGAAAGGCTTTATCAGTATGCATAGCAGCGCATGAAAGGCTTTATCAGTATGCATGGCAGCGCATGAAAGGCTTTATCAGTATGCATGGCAGCGCATGAAAGGCTTTATCAGTATGCATGGCTGCGCATGAAAGGCTTTATCAGTATGCATGGCAGCGCATGTCATGCGCTGCCAGGCATACTGATAAAGCCTTTCATGCCATTTATGCCTTTCATGACATGACGAACAGGACCGTCTCATTACGCAGATACCCCTATTTATTTCTATACTGCGATACCCATAGCCCAAGACTATCCATCCACTTCTGTATTTGGCCTCCTTGTTATTGGGAATACGTATCAATTTAAAAGCAAGAAATTGTAAGTGCCCGTTTAGTTTTTATCTCTGTAGATTCAGTAACATCAGGTTTAATTATGTTTGTTTTTAATAAATATAAAATAGCAATGAATGAATGAACGGACTTGGGCAAATCAAATATATCTCAAGACGGAGATGGGCATAGAAAGAAATAATTTAGCTGATTTCGTATGATTAACCTCTTGAGAATACATTGTACTCTCGTATTTTATATGCGAACAGAAATGAACCAGGCCAGCCGGTTCGACTGTACGGTCTGACAAGGTCGTCAATATCCGATAAGGCTACTTATGAAAATACCGTATTTACACTACATATTGTGTCAGGCAGATGTCGGTAGATATATATTTTAAACATAAATTCACCACAGACCGCGGTGTATAATCAGAGTCTACACTGTTTGCTACTCATCCAGCAGCTTAAGACACAAAAGCAGGAAGCAATATGAAGGTATTCATAGTCTAGGGCATGTATGGTAGGGAATTATGGAATCTGAATACTTTTAGTAATTAAGATACAATTATTTCCATGAAGACCGCTCTAAACGAAACTTGTTTTTCATGACATTCAAAATTCGCTCATCACGTTCAACTTACGCATCGTCTCTACCTAAAAAGAAACGAGACGTTCCACCCACACCGTTGCTAAACAGTGCATCACAGTGCAAAACTATACACCGTGGAAAGCGCAAGGATTGGCCGAACTACGCAACTGATTGGGTCGATCTAGATCGTTGCTGATAATTTGTATTAAAAACTCACGTTTTGCTAGACGCTCCACACGTCCTAAGGCACTGTTTTATGGTTCACGGCAAAATATTCCTTCTGCAAATAAGTATATTCGCCCCCAACAGAGAAGTGGTTAAATTGCAATTCAGGAAATGAGGCAGAACTAAATAAACCCACTGTGAAGGAACCCGTAATTGGTGGCATGTATTTATAATGTTACCATGATAATTTCATTACGAAAACATGCCTATTCAAATATACTGAAAAGTTAATCACCGAAAAATTGAAAATTTTCAGACAAAAAATTCAAATATTTTTCATATTTCTGCTCAAAACATAGATTGTGGGTACCCGTTAGAACCGCCTCGGCAAGGCGGTTCTAACGAGTACCCACAACCTATGTTTTGGGCGGAAATAAGAAAAATAGTGTATACCCCTGCAAACCCCAGTTTTACTATATAAAAGTGGGGTTTAAGGGGGTTAAAATTACATAGGTATGTTTTCGTGATGTGTAGAATATTTATCATGGTTAAATGCGAGCCAACTTATGAATTTAGGTAGGTAGATATGTGAAGCTAAAACGAAGTAGCTTCTTAATTTGCGGTATTATTTTAATTCCCATTTTATGGAATCATGATAATTCCTCAGAGGAAAATGTTATATACAATAGTACATTATTATTGATAGTATGCAATACGAGTTAATGACTTGAACACAGATGACTCATTTACCTTATTTGATTTTTTATCCTTCCCCACCCCACCCTACCCACCGCCCGCCAAATTCGAAGAATGGTGGAAAGGACATATAGTGTTACCCATGTCCGTCCGTCCGTCTGTCCGTCTCTGTCCCTCTCCGTCCGCGTCCGGCGTTAGTTTTTCAGGCGGGGGTATCCGTATCCTTTTGACACATTTCTATTTTTTTTTTTTTTTTTTTTTTTCGAAATTTGTTGAAAGTCTGCCTCCAAGTTACCTACCCAACAGGTTTCTGCATAGTTTACATCCTTTTTTACTATGGGAAAAGGTGAAAATATTTGATTAAAAAAAAAACAAAAAAAAAAAACAATGACTTTAATAAAACTTTTTGTGCATAGGTAGTCACGACAAATAGTTTAACATTAAATCATGACAAAAGTTTGCAAATAATCTTCATCTGTGTAAAGCACCAAGCAAAAGCGACCTTCTGAAAGATGTTGGAAGCACAGTAACCAGACACCCATATCTAGGAAACGAACTTGTCCAAAGACTTGAGGTAGAAGAGTCTACTCGGAAAAAAAAGGGTAAATTTAGGAATAGACTTCATTTTTGTCGATGTATCGATGTATAAACGCGGCGAATCACTCACAAAATGAATAAAGCCCGAAAAGCTTTATGGTAAGTTTATGACTGATTTGTCGTCGTTTACATATCGATAAAATCTACAAAACGTAAATTAATTTCGTTTCTAACACAGCGCACCTATATAGGAAATAGAGAAAACCCGTGACTTATTCTGCAACAAAATACTGGGCGGAAGCACGCGGCGTTATCTGATGCCGTTCCGATGTCATTTTGACACATTGCTGACTGTTGACGTCAGTTTTAGTTTCAATGACGTTAGACAGTGTAACGTCGTTTTTCTCGCGTCAACAATGTAAGAAATGCATGTAAACGTCAGCGTTACGAACAGTCAAAACTGTTTTCGGGATAGCTTAATGCGATGGAGGAAAGTTCGAAGAATCTGAAGGATAAAATTACTTTTTATTCGTTCTATATGTTACATGTAGAATCGAAACAGATCAGCTTTTGTACGTGATTTGTTGAATAATAAATCGCAGTTTGTCGGTCAGTTTTACGTAGATAAACCACTCGCTCTCTGCGCTCGTGATTTGATCTGCCTTATAACTGACCTCCAAACTATGATTTATTACTCAACAAATCACTGCTAGAGCTAATCTATTTCTTAAATAATTCCAACTAGACTTACGTCAAAAATATCAGTAGAATAGCTCATTTTAGAAATCTGAGCGAAAATGGTTCCTGGACTCCTGCTCATTGAATTAATTGAAGTATTAATCGTGTTTCCAAATTGTGCTGACTTTCTGTATGCCTGTTAAGTTAGAATTATAACGGAAATATTTGCTCTCCATCACGAAAATACGCCTATATAAATTTGACCCCCTTAAACCCCTCTTTTATATAGTAAAACTGGGGTTTTACAGAGGTATATATTATTTTTCTTATTTCTGCTCAAAAACATAGATTGTGGGTACTCGAAAGAACCATCTCGGCGAGGCGGTTCTAACAAGTACCCACATTCTATGTTTTTTGAGCAGAAATATGAAAAATATCAGAATTTTTATCTGAAAAACTTCCAGTTTATGGTGGTGAAATTTTTCAATATATTTGAATAGGCGTGTTTTCGTAATGACAGTAAGCAAACTACTTCCTTACAAACTAGATTCCTTTTATAAAAGGAAATTGGTATGCAGGAATGCAAAAAGAAAGTCACCAAATTGAGTTATCTTTCTTGTAAACAATGGCGGAATATTACCGGATGTATCTAGTTCCCTAAAAACATTAACTATGGCATCGATAAAGTGCGGGATAATTCTCGGTATTTTAGTGTTATTCTTGTTAACTGCGTCACCATACACAATCCTTATAACAAGACTGGTAAAATGGAGGGAGTGTATGATTTATAGCGAAGTAATAGACTCATTATATGCAACATCAAGTAACATATAAAAAAAAGCTCTTGACCACATGTAAACCATTTTACTTCTTAGTACATCCACGGAACCGGAACTCATTTTCTAGGTAAATTGTTGGCATGAAAATGTTTAGGTGCACCTAGTTTAAACAATTGCATTTCTTATAAGAAACACATAACGTCGTAACAACTTCGTTTGGACGTCATGATGTCGCCCGTACGATGCTGTACATGTAACTACTTTATTACGACGTTATGTGTTTACTGGGTAGGCCAGCCACCTATGCTACCCGGCGGTTATGCCGTTCATACAACGTTTTATTAACGCCTCTACAACGTCAGGGCGCTATCGACGCAATTGCGATATTGTACATGTATAAACGTCATATATCCGCTGTTTCATATACTTGTCAAACAATTGACATGGAATTGTTTGCTTATGACGGATCATTGGTTGGCGTTTACAACTGCTAGATAAGTGATAATTTTTCGTTTGGACTGCAATAGTAAATCCTTTAACTCATTCGCTGCCAAATTTCAGACGACATTTGTCGTCTGCTTTTTTTTAAAAACAAACTATCGCTTGGAAAGAAGTTTATTTGTTAAGTTGAAAGACTGAATGTCAAACAGCATAGTGTCAGATAAGACGGCTCATAATGAGTCGTCTCATCTGGATCTATGCTGTTTGCAAAAGCCTATTTTATCGCCTATGGCAGTGAAAGAGTTAAAGTTAAAGATTTTCGCTCCTTTTACGACACGCCACTCAACGGCCAAATGGAGTTGCTTAAATTTTACGGGAAGCGTTTTGGGAGTTACATGTAAGATATTCGCATAGGGTAATAACAGTGGAATTCTTTCTATGCAATGTCCAGTAATGTCCCTTATGCACGTCTGTATAAAATAGTCAAATGACAGCAATAAAATGGATGTGATACCAAAAGAACTTTGCATGGAAAGATGTCGTAACTGAAAAACGCATCACGAAAACACGCCTATATAATATTGACCCCTTTAAACCCCACTTTTATATAGTAAAACTGGGGTTTACAGGGGTATACATTATTTTTCTTATTTCTGCTCAAAAACATAGCTTGTGGTACTCGTTAGAACCGCCTCACCGAGGCGGTTCTATCGAGTACCCACAATCTATGTTTTGAGCAGAAATAAGAAAAATATCAAAGTTTTTTATCTGAAAATTTTCAGTTTTTGGACGTGAAATTATCTATATACTTGAATAGGCGTGTTTTCGTAATGGACAACAAAAACAACGACAATAATGATGACGATAATAATAATTGTAGTAGAAATAGTAGTAGTAGTGGAGTATTAGATGTAGCAGTATTGTTAACAAAACAAAACGGACTAACAAGCAAATGGTGTCGTATCGCGTGCTTTCGTGTATAACTTTGGGATTATTGAGCCCATTCTGGTAACATTGAGTTATTTTGAAAATCGAATGCCGCTTTGGCTTGCGCTAGGGGGTGGGGGAATGGGGGTGCATGTAGTCTCGCAAACTACAGTGTTGCGTATGCAGCCTCGCAAACTACAGTGTTGCATATTGGGAGACTCGGTCGGATCGGGTCTCCGATTTTCGTGATTTTGTGTGCTCTTTGTTTCCAAAGGTTTTCCTTTTTGACTTTTGTATGAAAATCGAATATTAATAAAGGTGGTGTTGCTATAGGGCAGCCTCGCCAAGTACATTGCTGCATATGGTGAAACTTAATAAACCTTTTGGAATTTTGATTGTCCTTTATCTAAGCATTTACACAGTGCATTTATAGATGAAACTATGCGGTAGTTTATCGAAACAGTCCTTTCACAGTTGTATTAGAAAACATTTAATGGTTTGCATCGAGTTTTGCAATTAGATATCATTTAATATTCATACACCCTTTTTCCCTAGGCACAGCATTTGTAGCATGCTGAGCAACATATAGAGTTTCAAACTCATCACGAATATACCTATATAATTTTGACCCCTTTAACCGCACCTTTATATAGATAGGCGAGGTGGTTCTAATGAGTACATACAATCTATGTTTCGAGCAGAAATATAAGAAAAATATTAGAATTTTTATCTGAAAACTTTCATTTTTCCGTAATGCTGTGAACTGCTAGTGCATTATTTATACCTGTGCAATAATATCAAAGCAAAATAACAAGATAAGACTTTGAGAAATGTCGTTTTTTGCATATATTAGACAGAAACAAACACTCCCAAAAATCATTTGTTATCTTCAAAATAATGATAAGAGGCAGTTAATTGGTAAAAATGAAGAAAGAAGAAAATCATGCTGGTAATTAAGTTAATTAAGGTAAGTATTAGGGCTCCGTTAATCATCCTTCTTTTTGTAAACATAGCGGTGGAATTTAGAAGCAGCGTTTGAAGTATTTGCTCAAAAAAACAAGTACTTGATGTCTGCAATATTAATGTTTTACTGACTTTTTCACAACTTTTCATCAACGTGCTGTTATACGTAGGCGGCAAAGTAAATAGCATATTATATTAAGTAATTTTTGCAACACTGTCGTGTTTCTTCAACTGTTTCACTTCAGCACCCGCTTGTCTTCAAAGAGCTCAAAAGAACAACTGAATGATAGCAATACAAGAGAAAAGAGCAATCAATTATGTTGGTGGTTTACACTAATAACGACCATATGAGACACTGCGGGCAATCCAATTGTTTTATCTTTTTTTTTCTGAGATGATTGGGGTCAGCCTGCCAATCAACAGGCGCTCAGGATTTTCTTTCTTCGTTCACACAAATTTTAGTCAGCCTTAAGGATGTAGAGCGCAACCTTGCTACAATAGCCGAGCCTACGACGGTTCAATAACTGGCTGTTGTTGAGAGGTAGATGTTTAGGGTAGGCACAATATAAAAGTAATTAGCACTTTGAGGAATCAGAAAAAGTGGCTGTTACACGGTAAAGTCCATCCTGGCCCTGTCTGTGCCCAGCAGGCACGCAATATTGAAGCAACGTCGCCTCAACGTCGATGCAAAGTCATTACGTTGCATCGACGTTGATTCGACATTGTGTAAACGTCAAGTGTTCGCTTTTTTTTTTTCTTCTTCGCTCTGGTTACTGATCGCTATTTAGCTCTCTAATTTGTTAGTTCTAACGTACCCACAATCTATGTTTCTGAGCAAAAATAAGAAAAAATAATGTATACCCCTGTAAACCCCAGTTTTACTAAATAAAAGTGGGGTTTGAGGGGGTCAAAATTATATAGGTATGTTTTCGTGATGATGACCTTTCACTGATGAGGTAGAGGAACCTTACTCGGACCGAAAGCATGTTTGTAATTTGGAACTTCATAAGAACTATGGGTGATGTTTTGATCGAGTAAACTAATGTATTCCCCAAATAGTTCCAAGGTACAATGTGTTCCTTTAATGTAGTTCTTATTTGTTCGTATGTCGGTTTTTGTATTTGTACTGTTTTGCTCAGCTCCTCATCTGTTCTGTTTTCGGTGACGTAAAAAGGTTTTGCTTTGTAATTGAGGTAACTTCATTTATAATTAAGCTTGGTGTGCCTATCAAACGGTACGTGTTCACAAGATACAACAACCCAAGTAGTACCAAAAAATACAGACCGCGGTCTGACAAAAAGGACCTTTCGACAAATTTAGATAATTTGTAACTTTTTATATATTTTGACAAAAAAAAAAAAAAAAAAAAAAAAAAAAAAAAAACGATGTGACTATACAAAGCCATAAGTTTATAATATAGAGATTTCTATTTGTTTCCTTTATACGCATGGCTAATGATTTCTGCAGTTTGAATGAAAGCTAGCAAGGAGAAGTTAGTTTGCTTTTCGCCATTACAAAAACACGCCTATTCAAATATATTGAAAATTTGACAACCAGAAAAGGAAAAAAATCAGATAAAACATTCTGATATTTTTCTTATTTCTGTTCAAAACATAGATTGTACGTACTCGTTAGAACCGCTTCGACGAGGCGGTTCTAACGAGTACCCACAATCTATGTTTTTGTGCAGAAATAAGAAAAATAATGTACACCCCTGTAAACCCCAGTTTTACTGTATAAAAGTGGGGTTTAAGGGGGCAAAATTATATAGGCATGTTTTCGTGATGTTTTCGCTTTTCGTCTTTCAGACGTTAGTTTGCTTTTCGCTTTCTGCTTTTCGTCTTTCAGAAGTTAGTTTGCTTTTCGCTTTTCGTCTTTCAGAAGTTAATTTGCTTTTCGCTTTTCACATTTTGCTTTTCGTCTTTCAGAAGTTAGTTTGCTTTTCGCTTTTTGCTTTTCGTCTTTCAGAAGTTAGTATGCTTTTCTCTTTTCGTTTTTCGCTTTTCGTCTTTTAGAAGTTAGTTTACTTTTCGCTTTTCGCTTTTCGTCTTTCAGAAGTTAGTTTGCTTTTCGCTTTTCGCTTCTCAATCATAGGTCTGTTTCATGTTGTAACTGTTAAGTGTCTGAGTACATGAATGAGTGAGTGAGTTAGAAAGTGAGTGAGTTAAAAAGTGAGTAAGTTAGTTTTTATGTCAATCAAACAGCTCATGACATATGCAGACGTTCATTTGGTCAAAGTCAATATTACTTTGTTTTTCGCTTTTCGTTTTTCGCTTTTCGTTTTTCGCTTTTCGCTTTTCGTTTTTCGCTTTTCGCTTTTCGATTTTCGCTTTTCGCTTTTCGATAATAGGCCTGCTTCATGCTTTTACTGTTTAGTGTCTGTGTACATGAGTGAGTGAGTGTGTAAGTGAGCGAGTGAGTGAGTTAGAAAATGAGGGAGTGTTTTACGTCAATCAAACAGCTAATGCCATATGCAGACATTCATTTCGTCAAAGTCTAGATTCTTTTCGTTTTTCGCTTTTCGATTTTCGTTTTTCGCTTTTCGCTTTTCGTTTTTCGCTTTTCGCTTTTCGATCATAGGTCTGTGTCATGTTGTTACTGTTACCTGCGTACATGAATACGTGAGTGTCTGAGTGAGTGAGTGAGTTAGAAATGAGTGAGTGTTTTACGTCAATCAAACAGCTCATGTCATATGCAGACGTTCATTTCGTCAAAGTCTCTCAAACTAACTTCTGAAAGACGAAAAGCGAAAAGCAAACTAACTCCTGAAAGACGAAAAGCGAAAAACAAAAAGCAAACTAACTTCTTCTTGCTATGAAAGCTGTTGCTACATGTATATGGAGCTTTGTTTCTTTGGCAACATAAGACTTTTATGAATAGGGGTATATATGTTCAACGATGAACATGACAACAATCACGTGATTGTTTAGCAAAGCGTCTCCACATTTAAAAAATTGGGATGTGCAACCATGCTTTGCTCATAAAAATAATATATTTGAAGATGATGAAAAATACAATTTTTTAATAGTTTAAAGACACATCTCGACTTCGCTCATCTCAAATAACCGCTTAACTCGAAATGAAAAGCTGTTCCTTGATAACGAAAATTCGTGAAAACAGAGGAAATCCTAAGGAGCAATTTCTCCCCGTTTCCACAATATTTTCAAAATATATCTTACTTCAGAAGTCTGAAGTCAGAAGAAATGAACGTCTGGATATGGCATATTCATAAGTGAAATGTTTGTTTAATTTATTTTTTCCTCAATTCTACAAATCTTATATGTCGAGATACGGATATCTCGTAATATTTCA
The DNA here is from genome assembly GCA_964016985.1 of Anodontia alba. NCBI lineage: Eukaryota > Metazoa > Mollusca > Bivalvia > Lucinida > Lucinidae > Anodontia > Anodontia alba. The sequence goes on along the minus strand of OZ024836.1, from coordinate 11,160,853 downwards.
GAGAGTCCCTTGGACTTCAAGATCACGAGAGTCGACAGTATTGTTCAAATATTGCTGAATGTTGTTAGGTCCCTTTTGTCAGTCTGGGCTATATATAAGACAATATAACGTCTTAAAGATTTTGCTCCACTTACATTAAACGCTACAGCGAAACAGTCGTAATGACAAAATCAGAAGGATTAACGAGCAAAAGGGCCTTCAGTGTCGAAATATTTTTGGTTCAAACAGGTGGGTTTTAGATCAGTAAACTATTTAAATCAGCTGTCAGTCAGACGATAAGTGCTTGTAACATTATATAACTAAATACCTTTGATTCTGGCAACCCGACTTGTTGCATCTTTCAGGTAATATAATGTATAGAGACAGAAGCAGGCTGAATGAAATACAGTAATATTCAAGTTCGCACTCTATTGTAATAGTCCTTTTTCTCTTGCATTTTTTTTCTTCTTTTTTTTCTTTTTATTATTTTTTTTCTTTTTTGCTGCGTCATAGGAAAACAGTCGTTTTAGCATATGCAAACATCACAGGTTCATGCGAGGCAGCGCATCCGCACAGTCTCGCCAGAACCTATTAAGGCTGGCTAATCGGAGCTGAAACGATAATCGATTATCGGTCCTGCCATTGTGATCAATAATCGATTTGTAATCACTGAAGATTTGGTCATAATTTTACCTGTCTGAGCATGACTCTTACCATACGTTATACTTTATTGCATATATTCGGCCAGCCAGGTCTGGGCAAACAGTGTAGACCCGGATGAGACGCCGCAAATGCGGCGTCTCATCAGGGTCTACACTGTTTACCACCCATCCAGTTAATTTTAGATACAACAATGGGTAGTAAATTGTAGTTCAAAGTTTAGATTAAGTATGGTAAGGCGTTTAGGTGTCTGAATACTAAGGGTAAACACGGTAAAGTAACAAACACAAAAATCAAATGATCGATTATTAGCAAATCAGTAGTGATAATCATTTTTGTGGAATTTATCGATCAATTAATCGATTATCCGATTAATCGTGCCAGCCTTAGAACCTATGCTGTTCAGTCACGTAAGCGGTAGGCAAAGGAGCAACGCCAGTCTAAAAATAGATATGTGGCCTGGCGAAGGGATCGGGCATGCACACTGAAATATTGATTCGATAAATAGTCTAAAGAGTCTTTTGTCGCGCGGCGCGATTGATTTGTTTCTCAGCTAATATGATACGAGTAGTACACTCGATGTTGAAATTCATCTCGTGAGGACGATACCTTATTTCAGAGCACATATCATAAGTTTATAGTATTTGAGACCCATATTTGTGATAAATTGTAAGGAGGTCGTAAATTTTAAGAAGGTCGTGAGTTTCAAGGTATGATTGGCATTACCTACACATGCACAATGTTTCCGTTATAGTTACCACCATAATTAGTGCTTAGTAACGTTCGGTCCGTCTTTTTCGACTTTTATAGGGCAAAGGCTATCTTTGTGACTTTTATTTTACTACACTGCAGCTGGTGTTAGTGCCGTGTGGCGGCGGTAGAACGTCTCGCCGTACTTCACCATAGTGCAGATTATATTTCATTTCCTTTGGGATCATTGGGTCCATTGTGGTATATTTGAAAATTGAATTCTGCTCATGCATACGCTGGAGGGCGTAAGCAGTTTTGCAAATTTCATTACTGCTTATGAAGAGTCTCAATAAAACCGACACTCCCATTTCCTTATCTGTAGTGTGTTCTTTGTTTCCAAAGGCAATCTTTTTGACGTGAACTTTATTAATTTTATCTGAACCCTGAAACTACAACATGCATCTCTAGCAATCATCCTTGAGCTGCCAACAGAAAACCTACTAACTTATTTGTTTGGTATATTTTGATTGATATCTTCGGCAATTTGGGAAGGGACTCTTTGTTTTGTAATGTCCAGCTACACTTGAGCTAATGATAGTTATATACATTAATATTTATAAATTCTTCTACATTCTGTAAAGTTTATAAATAATTCCACTAATTAGAAAGCAGGAATCTGCATAAATATAAATAAAAATGCACTTTTATAGTGTAATACTTCTGGTCCTTTTGGAAGAATCACGCCAGTGAGGTAAATTTTTTTTATGTTTTACCTTGTGTTATTTTGTGTTTTTCAGTCCTTTTAGCATTGTGATTTCCTCGCTTGGGGTAGAGAGAGCTAATCTTTATGCTTTTCGTACGTTTGTTCGATTTGTGCTTGTTTGGTTGTGTCTGTTTCCACTTCCTCTTGGTGTCTGGGAAGGGCTGTGGTTTGTGATTGTGGCACTCCCTGGACTTTTCTCTTACCGTTGCTTTTACATTACTGTCCATGAAAAGACTCAATAAACCGTTGATTTGTGTGTTTTTGCCAATTTTTCAAGCAACTAAATGAAATTATTCGACGCTTTCCTTTACCTTTTCTCAAAATCTATTAATTTCTGCTACAACATGTGTTAGGTGCCGTGTAACATCTCCCCTGTATACCATTATAATGTAATAGAATCGACTCTCGTTATTTCGAATTCCAAGGGACTCGATCAAATACTTCGAGATATCCGTACCTCGACATATAAGATTTGCAGATGTGAGGAAAAAAATATTCGAACAACCACATTTAACAAATATATAATGTAATTGGACTCTTGAAGTAAGAGATATATTAAAATATTTTGGAAAAAAGGAGAAATTGCTCCTGAGGAGCAATTTCTCCTCTTTTCCACAATATTTTTGCCTATTGTTAGATGTTCATGTTTCGGCAGGGACCGGTTTTTCACTTCGCGGTAAGCGGTTATTCGAGATAAGCGAGTTCGAGATAACGAGAGTCGACTGTACTTTGAGGTCGTTTAGGATCAATTGACCCCTTTAAAAAATAAATAGAAAATCGACTGTCGCATAAGCCGGAGCTTGAAGATTTGAGCAGTGAGGCAAATTATAAATAGACTTAATAAAACCGAATCTGCTATTCTCGCATTCGTTGGGGATGAGGGAGCTCGTTACTTTGCTGTTTTATGCTTTAAAATAGCACTGTATGTAAAAAAAAAAAAAAAAAAAAACTCTCTTACTGAAGCCCTGTGTTCATTTACATGTAACAGAAACGACGTTTTGTCTTGTGCATCGACATATAGGCCTACAATAGTAAACAAATCTTATCTTTACCGTTGAACTCACGAGTTTATAATTTACATTCTTGGCACTGTGTATCTTATTTTTTATACACATATCATTTGTCTCAGTTGGATCAACTTCTTCATACCTATGTTTAGAATAAAGTCATGTTTACTCAAATAAAGATTTGAATCTTTTCTGAAAATAAAAGTGAATCGTATCCATTATCTTCCAGTTCAGAACCGACACGTCATCCTTCCAGTTCGGTTCAGCGGATGCTTCGTGTGACTCTATAAAGACTGGCTTACTGTTTTTTTTTTTCTGTTTTTTATTTATTTATTTATTTATTTCGGTGTAAAACTCGGATAAAGTAATATTCATTAAAACGTACCATACATGAATAGATTCAACAGGTAATATTTCAGGCATACTTGTGGTAGTATCATGGATTTGTATTATGAGAGGCAATCAACATTTTAAATAGATTTTACGTCTTTCTGAATCATTCAATCGTATTTAACTTATACTTGAAGAAACCATTAAAATATTTCCAAAACGGCTGCCCATACAATGCTTGGGAAAGCTCGTGATTTGCAAAGAAATGCCAAACTCGTTTCTGGCTGAAAAATTAAGTTTGTGATGATACAGTAGCGATTACGTTTTTCTTGTCCGTTTATGCGTTTGGGGTGCGTTTTAAAATCGTGGCATAACGTTTGCGTTTCGACAACGTTTCTAGCGTTTCATATCGATTCGGCCAATCAAATTACAGAGCAAAGCGTTTCACTCAAACGCTTAATTTGCATATGCGCACTGAGGAGATACAAACGTTTTCTCGAAACGCTTTTCACCGTTTCGGCCAATCAGCTTGCCTTATCGAAACGCTTTTTCCGTTTCGGCCAATCATTTGACCGTTTCGCACCGTTTGTATGTTAAACCAATCGAATCATAAATACCTGTTGGACCGTATTAAACCGTGTTTATTACAACTAAAGTACTCTGTATCTACGTATTAAAATTATATTTATTTTATTTTATTTTATTTATTTATATTTTCTTTATAAAATATATTTTGGTATTTTCGAAAGAATTAACATGATTAATTATTATACTTTGTGAAGCCTATTATTTTTACACTGCAATCATGACAATCAACGTCTTTTGACAATTAAATGTTTTAGCACATAGTACTCGGTATAAAATATTTAGCAGATGACATTTTGAAGTTTATATATATTTCCTGAAAACAGATTTTAGCATTTCATACAAATTGCCTGAAAATGATTTGACAATATCAGAATGCCTTAACCAAGAAAATATTTATTTATTTTATTTACCTTACTTTTATATTTTATTTTATTTTTATTTATTTTTTTTTATTTTATTTTTATTTTATTTTTATTTATTTATTATTATTATGCCAGAGGCTACCTGGTAAAATGTCATAGGAAATAATCCCATAAGTAAAAATGCCAGAGATAAAACTTATACAAGTTTAGTTCTTTATTTGTCTTCCATGTAGCACAATTTGACAGCATCATGGGAAAAGGTGAAAAGATGCAACAAGAGTATATATGTCCAAATAGACTCCCCCACACTCTATATTGGAAGAGTCTAATTCAATGTTAGGCATGTCAGGTTATGTGATTTAGATAATCCTAGCGAAAAATGACTGAACTGTGCAAACAATGGCTATCCTGATCAAATGCCGCATTTTGCAGTGTCTGATCTAGATCTGCACTGTTTTCCAATAGCCTGTTTTGGGTCTCCAAATTAAAGTGAGTTAAACTCTTTTCACATCAAAAAAAAAAAAAAAAAAAAAAAAAAAAAAATAATAATAATAATATCATCTGCTTATATCTAAACAAAGCAGGTTAAATGTTAACCTTTACCACTCTGTTTATTCAGCAGACAACAAAGTGATGACATTTTCTTCGTTTTTCCAGATAACAGGATTTGACATTTCATGCCAGTTGTCTCTATTCAAGACAATTTGCATGAAATGTACAGAATGTTCAGTTGATGATATTTTGAAGTATTTTTCTTATGTTATCCTGAATAAAGGTGTCGGCTTTTCATACATATTATCTCCACAGGACTTCACTTTCCCTGCAAATTGTCTTCAGTGGAGATTTGCGTGAAATGCTAAACCTGTTTTACGGGAGAAAATAAGAAAAGAGGTCATGAATTTGCCATCTGCTGAGTTAGCCCAGAGAGTGATAAAGGTTCAACTGGACAATGAATCGTTGACATAATCCATTCTATTGGTGATATGTGTAGACCACGATCAGACTGCGCGGAAATGCAGTGTCTGATCTAGATCTGCACTGCGGAAATGCCGGTTCACCTTGGTCTAAGCTGTTCTCAAATACCAAAAGGTCGTTTCTTATTTCTATTCAAAGGGGCTAATATATATTCAACCAGTGCCGATCAAACCAGATCAGCTTGCGCAGCAGGATCAAGATCAAAGATTTTCAACACCAGTCTGAACTACGTCGAACCTGTGAATTGCCATTATTGTTTTGAGTAATATTTCTCCCCCCCCTCCCCCTCACGTCCCTCCCCTCACGCCCTCACCTTTTTTTAAAATGAAATGTACACTGTCGTTTAGACAAATGGTGCTGGAACAGATGATCTGCTTTACTGAAATTTATTGTTAGAATTATGTGTCACCAATATTAATCCTTTCATTAGATCCTTATCCAGTGAAAACGTCCCTCTGAGCATAGGTGTTACTCAGATTAAAGTGGGTGGATCAGTCTAGTGCATAATGGTGTCCACTCAGTTCACTGTTCAGGTCATTAGTATAAAATACTGTAATACATGAATCGCTCAGTATCCATCTAATACACAGACTGATCAGATTTGTAAAATATAAATAGGTCCATTTTTACTTGTTTCGGCCATTATTTTTCGAATACGATGCACTGTGCACATCATGGCAATTATGTGGACAGTCGGCAAATATCTTGCTGGAGGGCTTTCATGAAAGTATATTCTCACTATGAAAACATTTTTGGCATGTATATGCAAAGCTTAAGAACGCTATATTTTAATATTAGAAGACGAAGATCAAATGTATGGACGAGCAGCAATGACCCAGAGCAGAGTGCGCGGATGCACATTCTAATCAAGTATTTTGCATATTGCAACCTATATTTAAATATTAGAAGACGATGCACTGGAGAAACAGCAGATCCTTTCGAATAATAATGATAATAAAATTGTACAGACGAACTGCAACGAACCAGATCAAAATGCACGGATGAACATACTAATCAATGCTGCATTTATAGCACATTGTAGTCTGGATACTCCTAAAAGGGTAATTGGCAGATAGTGGAGACCCAGATCAGATGCCGCAAAACGTGACGTCTGATCAGGGTATCCACTATTTGCAAATAGTTCAACCATTTGTTTCTCTACATAACATAGTCTGGCATACCTAAAATCGAAATTAGAATCTTCCAGTATATAGGGTGGGTGAGTTCATTCAGTAACAATAGGTTAAATATTAGAAGATAATGTGCAAGACTATTGGCAAATCGTATCGAATAAGACAATGTACAGATGAGCAGCTAGTGCGCGGATGCCCTATATTTATCACATATTTTCATGTATTCCTCTTTTTTAATATTGGTAAAATTACTTTGCACCTACATGTATTCGGTAGTTTAAAATGAAAATGACTTTATATCAATGATGAATGGATGAAATTGAAATGTTGTTGTGTTTTTTTTTTTATTTGTTCAAAACTGACTTAGCAGTTTTTAAGTAAGTCTTCTTCGATATATATTTTTTTACATTACGTCTGGTGTGTCTTAATTTCCAATATACGAGCAATATATCCTTTTAAGGCATTATCTGTTTATGCATGATGTTTCTTTTCTTTTTTTTTTTTTCTTTTTTTTTCTCATCCAAACAGATTTGGAAGTGCACCTGCATATCATAAAACTTCCAATAAACAATACATGGAATGAGTATTTCCTATACCTCACCCTCCTTAAGAAATACACAGGCTAATATTATGTAACATTTGAAAGAAGAAAAAGGAGATAGTATAAATAAAAAAAATATGTAAATAAATAAAAATTGGAAAATATCATGATATTATACGCATTAATTGCACAGTACTCCAGATTCATGTAGCATAGAGTATTTGATAATAATTGATGTGTGTCTTCATTTTTCCACTAAAATAATTTTGTTGTGTATATTTATTAGAATCACCTCACAGAGGTAATTTTAATGAGTACCACCCATATATTTTCTGGAGGAGAAACATAAAAATACAAGATATGATCATAATCATAAATCGATTATAAAGTTTCTCAAATGAACCTCATTTATTTATTTATTTACCTATTTATTTATTTATTTATTTATTTATTTACTTATTTTTAAACTAAATAAGAACACTTCAAAAACTGGATCCTAATTCTACTGATGGAGAACTGTATAACAAGACTGAAAGGAAATTTAAAAAAAAAAAAAAAAAAAAAAAAAAAAATGATTGTATCCTTAAATGTGAATATTTACTTTCTGCAATTGCGCAAACTGAATTTTCTGAAACACAGTTATTTCTACAAACTCTGTATGTTTAGTGAATATTCAGATCAGCCTGTACGTCTGCACAGTCTGATCAGTCTTCACCGCACGCTCTAGAAGATCTACTGCTTCTTCGTCCAGAAAACACAGACTGATAAGATTGCGGGATGTGCAGACTGATCCACATATTCACTGAAAGTATACCCTTTTTAGTGATTATCTTTTAGTTTGACGAAGTTTTGAAATTGTGCTAATGGAAATTTATGCAGAAGAGGGAATTTGATGATAAACTAGCATATTAAGACAGAAGTGTTAATTTATCCATAATTTATCCATAATTTATCCATAAAATATGTTGTGGGTATTCATTAGAACTGCCTTTGCGAGGCGATTTTATTAAAAACAACCAGTTATATTTTAATGAATAAAAAGAAAAAAAAATGCACACCAATCTTTCGCCAAATTACCGACCTTATCTGTTTCTATGTTTTAATCATAAACTTTACTAATGTCAATAATTTCCCCTTATTAGGCCCCTACCTATAAGGTTGGCCAAAGTCACCAAGAACTCTTTATTTTTATCTGTTTATGGTCATTAGCGTGTTATGCAATCTAAATTGTGTCTTAAATAGCTAATTGCCACCATCTAACATCCTAAATCATCGCGGAAGGAAAATATAACGAAATACATGTATTTACTCTAGATTTTTTCCAACCGCTACTTAGCCGCAATCTTGGACAGGGAACTCCCCGTATACGCGGATACAGTGAAATGTTAATCTGCAAAACCGTGACTTGAAAATATGTGTTTAGTAATCGTTATTATTATTATTATTATTACAAATATTACATTCATTGATGTGAGTCTAATCATTGCATACAATATAATCAAGTAGCTTTAATACCACTTGATGTAATTCATAATCGAAATATTTATGTACCCAGTGTTTGTCTCAGGTGAGAAAATAGTGTGCAACAAACAACTATTACCTGACTGCACCGGCAAGCATCGAACCCGCGACTCCTGATCACCAGTCAGAAGCGCATCCGACTGAGCTACAGAGTCCGGCCACTATCACTCTCCGTCAAAACACATTTCCTGTTTATTGCATCAGATACTCGTCTCCATAAAATTATTTGACTATTATTTTTATTAATTTTATAACAATTATAATTAAGTGAAATTGGGAAAAAAAAAAGATGTAAAATAAATTGAGTCCGCGGGATTTTGATTGACTAACTCTGCAAACGCTAAAACGTTTGAAACCAGACATGGTTTCCATGACAGCGTTTTCCGAACGCTAATGTGATTGGTTAATATTTGAAACGCTTGAAACGTTTCAGAAACGATGATCTGATTGGCTAAAACTGTAAACGATCGTTTAAACGTGGTCGAAACGCTGCGTTTCCAAACCGTTAAAAAGCGTTTTGCATGCGTTTCCGTGGACATGAAAAACGCTGTCACCACTGTACATATGTCTTCGGACATATGCAGACAGCGAAGGCCCAGATCATCCTACGCATCAGCGCAGTCTGATCAAGGCCTTCACTGCCCGCTAACAGAGTTATTGGACAACAGAATGAATGACTACTTTGCGCGCGTGCAGGAAGAGCTGAATGTGCGCATTTTGCGCATGCTCGAACCGGGGACTTTTTCGCTTGGAGCGGATCATATCAGGCTAGCTATAGAATAAATAAAATAGCATTTACTGTTTGGTTGTTAATTGTCCAATGTAAACCATGGTTGTTTTATTGCCCTTTTGATCCATTGTCTCATCGAATCTTGACACTTTCTTTTCTTCCAGTTTTAACTCATCTACTCTACCCCCTGCCCTTTTTCCCAGTTTTAACTCATCTAATCTACTCCCAACCCTTTGAACACCATAAAGGTATTAAGGTACATGTAGAAGTAAAACAACATTTCATTACGAATACACGCCTGTTTGAGTATATTGAAAGTTTCACCACCAAAAACTGAAAATTTTCGGACAAAAAACTCTAATATGTTTCAAAGTTCTGCTCAAAACATAGATTGTGGGTACTCGTTAGAACCGCCTCGGCGAGGCGGTTCTAACAAGTACCCACAATCTATGTTTTTGAGCAGAAATAAGAAAAATAATGTATACCCCTGTAAACCCCAGTTTTACTATATAAAAGTGGGGTTTAAGGGGGTCAGAATTATATAGGTATGTTTTCAACTCATGAAAGTATTTATCGCTAAACAAATTCTTATGGATTTAAGTTTCTTTAACATTGCCAGTACATACAATCCCTAGTGAAGCCATTGAATACTACAGTTATAAGAACAATTTGCAGTGATTGTTTACTGTTCAAATTTCTAACTGCACTTTAACGAGAGCTTATGAAATTCTAGAATTGATAACTACAGCAGTAACTATATAAACGAATCTGTACTTTTATAACAGTTACTGTGACAAATTTATCCCAGCAAACATGTAACGTCGAAACAACGGATTTTGCAAATTACCTAGTGTGTAACAGTTAGTCACAATGTGTGCAAGACTATTGTATTTGATACTTTTAAGAAACAAATAACCAAAACATATGCTCTATGAGGAAATGAGAACAAAACAAAACTATTCTTATATATTAATCTGCTCATTTAGTATTCTGTACAACAGCAAATTCATTTTAATGGCAACGTCTTTGGGGACAAATGCTGTCATTTTAACGAGGGTTCGTCTTTGTTTATTATAGTGATTAATTAGATTTTTATGTTTTCGCTTTGATGCATTGACTGAGTTGGGAGCCTTTATACGAACCGAAGTTTTATGTATTTCTGTATTAAGAGTAGCATCGGGACACAGGGTGAAGTTAGCTAGCTGTTATCTATCCACAAAAACACATGATTCTAACAACCTAAAAGCATGTATTCGTAGAGAAATAAGAAACATGTAATGCTGTATAATATGTAATGTGTCTTACCTCTTGGTTGAATGCCAGTCTATTCAGATTTCTGCATCTCATTCGATATTTCGTGGATATAGTTAAGACTGCATCACGAAAACATACCTATATAATTTTGACCTCCTTAAGCCCCACATTTATATAGTAAAACTGGGGTTTACAGGGGTATATATTATTTTTCATATTTCTGCTCAAAAACATAGATTGTGGGTACTCGTTAGAACCGCCTCGCCGACAATCTATGTTTTGAGCAGAAATATGAAAAATATTGGAAGTTTTTATCTGAAAATTTGCCAATTTTTGGTTGTAAAATTTTCAATATATTTGAATAGGCGTGTTTTCGTAATGTGTATACGATGAAGACGTTACTTTAATCTTCTACAAAACACCTGTCTGTTCCCTTGCTTACAAAGAAAACAAACTTTTAACGGATCTAGCGATCGTATCATGTTTATATAGTGTTTCTAGACGAAAACATTTCCGTTATATATGCATTTTACAATTATGAACGGTCAGTTGTAGCACTTCGATAAATACTTCAATCAAACAGACAAATTCGCCGGAATATTTAGCATACTGATAACAGCCACGCGCGTCATCATCACGAAAACATACCTATATAATTTTGACCCCCTTAAACCTAACTTTTATATAGTAAAACTCGGGTTTACAGGGTTATACATTATTTTTCTTATTTCTGCTCAAAAATATAGATTGTGGGTACTCGTTAGAGCCGCCTCGCCGAGGCGGTTCTAACGAGAACCCACAATCTATGTTTTGAACAGAATTATGAAAAATCTCAGAGTTTTTGTCTGAAAATTTTCATTTTTTTTGTTGGTAAAATTTTCAGTATATTTGAATAAAACCAAACATTTTTTTTTTTATTTCCTTTGGGATAATTAAGCCCATTCTGGTTATTTTGAAAATGGAATACCGCTTAAACCGGTGCTAGAGGGTGTAGGCAGCCTCGCAAACTTGCTGTATAGATAATCGAGTCTCCGATTTTCGTTCGTTTGTGTGTTTTCGTATCCAAAGGCAAACTTTTATTTTTTTTTTATTTTACTTCATTGCAGCTGGTGTTAAGCGCCATGTGGCGGCCATTAAACGTATCCCTGTACTTCAACATAGTGCAGATTATTTATTTATTTATTTATTTATTTATTTATTTTATTTCCGTTGGGATCATTCATTACGAAAACACGCCTATTCAAATATATTGAGAATTTTACTACCAAAAAATGAAAATTTTCAGATAAAAAAATTCTGATATTTTTCTAATTTCTGCTCAAAACATAGATTGTAGGTACTCGTTAGAACCGCCTCGATGAGGCGGTTCTAACGAGTACCCACAATCTATGTATTTGAGCATGAATAAGAAAAATAATGTATAACCCTGTAAACCCCAGTTTTACTATAAAAAAAAAATTGGGGTTTATGGAGGTCAAAATTATATAGGCATGTTTTCGTGATGGAACCCATTCTGGTCACTATAAAAACGGAAAACCGCTCAAAGCCGTGCCAGGAGGCGTATGCAATCTCCCAAACTACGTCACTGTATATGAAGAGACTATATGAAGAGACTTAATAAAACTGAGCCGATTTTCACCCTTTTGAGGGTCTCCAGACTAAAATAGGTTAATAATAAAGGGAAAGATTTATTGTTAAATTCGTTATAATTATTTCTTGTTTTTTTTTTTTTTTTTTTTTGTTTTTTTTTTGTTTTTTTTTGTTTTTTGTTTTATTTCTTTTTCTTTTTATTTTTTATTCATTTTTTTATAATCCATGAAGTATATAAAGTCTACGATTAAAGTCACCCTCACTGCAATGAAGAGCAGTCCATTACGTATCCTTTTTTTGTAGAGTTTGAAGATACCCAGGAAATGGCACAACAACGAAGCACAAGCGTTCTGATCATCACGAAAACATGCCTATATATTTTTGACCCCTTTAAACCCCACTTTTATATAGTAAAATTAGGGTTTAAATGGGTATACATTATTTTTCCTTATTTCTGCTCAAAAGCATAGATTGTGGGTACTCGTTAGAACCGCCTCACCGAGGCGGTTCTAACGAGTATCCACAATCTATGTTTTGAGCAGAAATATGAAAAACATCAGACTTTTTTTATCTGAAAATTTTCATTTTTGGGTGGTAAAATTTTCAGTATATTTGAATAGGCATGTTTTCGTAATGGCACCATAAAAAGGAGAGATGAGGATCAAATAAGGATAGAATAAATATGAAACCACAGAAAGAAGTACTGCAAGAGAAAAACCGCTCTGGAACGGCCAGCAGAAAAACTACTGGGGGCTTAAACCAATTATACTCGCGCGAAACCATTACGGAAACAGGCCTATTCAAATATAATGTAAACTTCACCACCAAAAACTGAAAGTTTTCAGACAAAAAGAAATCTGATATTTTTTCATATTTCTGCTAAAAAGTTAGATTGTTGGTTCTCGTTAATACCGCTTCGGCGGGGCGGTTCTAACGAGTACCCACAATCTATGTTTTTTTACAGAAATAAGAAAAATAATATATACCCTTGTAAACCCCAGTTTTACTGTATGAAAGTTGGGTTAAAGGGGGTCAAAAGTATATAGGCATGTTTTCGTGATGCAAGTTCAATTCTAAAATCGATGAAATTATAGTTGTATCACGAAAATTAGCCGGGTCATAAACTAATGTTTACGATAATCAGGATGGGAGATTTGGGCTGCGTTCAGTGAAGCAGCATACTCGCGAAATTTCGCGGGTGTTTGCATACTTCCCATTCAGTTGCGGTTTTCGGCGGACATGACTGCAATAACTTTGAAAATATATATATACATTACAGTTTCGGAGCACAGTCTAAGCGAGAGAATAAGGGTTGTGCAATCTATACTGTATATTTATTTCAGTCTAAGGAAATATCACATCCTCCCGAGGCAAAAGAACTGACAAACGAACCGCCTTGGAATGGTCAATAGAAAACAAATACGAAGCTCAAACCAGTTTTACCCGTGCGAAATCACACACTTAATTCTGATGCATCTCCAGATTACACATATATGTTCGGTCAGCATAAGAGTCGTCTACCTCATCTGTGGAACATCACAATGAAACACAATAAACAAATAACGCTGTGATGAAACAAAGCAAAGGGCTCAATGGCGATCTGAATCCAGAACACAAGAAAACCACAAACAAAACCGCGACCACAGATATTGATGATGCAAGTCTTGATATTTACCGATACACATTTTAGCAGTACTTTAATGTTCATCTCTTTGAACGTAAAATCATAATACTTTAAAGCAAATATCTTCCCTTCAGTTCTATCTTCTGCTTCGCTAGAAAGTGCCGCCGGTGATTGTAAATTCATGCTAAATATAAAGGCACCTTAACTCCTCACCATATTTAGCCTACATTGACTGTTTACATGTCTACAACCACTGGATGAGTGACAAGAGTATAGACCGTCTGATCTCGGTGTGCACTGTTTGTTGTGGTACATGTGTTCCAATACTTACACAGCTTTTGTGATCCTTCAGAAAGTCGTTTTTACCTGGCGCTTTACCCAGTACATTTGTAAACTTTTGTTATGATTAAATGCAAAACCTTCTGTCATAGCTACATATGCACAAAAAGTTATTCGATTCAGTTGTTTAAAAAATCGAATATTGTCATTTTCCCATAGTAAAAATGGCTACTCCATCACGAAAACATGCCTATATAATTTTGACCCCTTTAAACCCCACTTTGATATAGTAAAACTGGGGTTTACAGGGGTATACATTATTTTTCATATTTCTGCTCAAAACATAGATTGTGTGTACTCGTTAGAACCGCCTCGGCGAGGCGGTTCTAACGAGTACCCACAATCTATGTTTTGAGCAGAAATATGAAAAATATCAGAATTTTTTATCTGAAAATTTTCAATTTTTTTGTGGTAAAAATTTCAATATATTTGAATAGGCATGTTTTCGTAATGCATTGTGAAAATATCGATCGGGTATAGGTAGACTGGAGACAGATTTTCAACAAGTTGTACTTCTTCAAAATATCTAAAAGTATTACGCAAACACACCTATTCAAATATATAGAAAATTTCTCCTCCAAAAATTTAAAATTTTCAGATAAAAAACTGTGATATTTTTCATATTTCTGCTCAAAACATAGATTGTGGGTACTCGTTAGAACCGCCTCGGCGAGGCGGTTCTAACGAGTACCCACAATCTATGTTTTGAGCAGAAATAAGAAAAATAACTTTTACCCCTGTAAACCCCAGTTTTACTATATAAAAGTGGGGTTTAAGGGAGTCAAAATTATATAGGCATGTTTTCGTGATGACAGCGTTTTTAAATGTTAGAAACACCGGGAAACGAAATAAATATTCATAGCTTTATAATAAAAGGGTTATTACACTGATGTTGGTGAATATTGTCCCTGGATGGTGATATCGACGGACAATATTCACCGATATCAGTGCAATAACCCTATATGACAACAAAATTCCAGATCAGCATGTACATGTGCATCCACACAGTTTGGGCAGGATCTTTACAATAGAAGAAAAAGAATACGTAAGGCCCGCTCACTCTTCCACCTCTTCCACTGGATCTGCATGTACTATTTTTCTTAAACACACGCGCTCGGTATGTATGAACGATCGCATAAGCGAACAAAGAAACAAACAAATAAATGAAAGAAAGGATGAATAAAGTTTTTGCCCTGTAATTTCACATCCAAAGAAGCCGATCCATTATAGAAATTCACATCTTGCATACCTCGTACTCTGGAACAAACAAGACAATCATTAGGTAAGATGCCTTCAGTCATCGGAAGCTATATAGAAATACTTTATTTTTTCTATAATGTATGTAGCTGGTTAATTAAGTAATATTTATTCATGTTTGATTTTCAATGACTCAAGAAGTTTATAATGTGTTTTTTTGTTGTTTTTTTTTTGGTATGGTTTGGTGATTTTAGTGTTGTTTGTGGGTGTTTGGGGGTGTTTCAATGGACCCAGAAGGATAAATTATATGCCTATTTGCTAGAACCTAGCGGGAAATGAAATGCGACAAAATTATGACGGACTTTTAATTCAAGTTCTCAACATCGGAAGATAAAATGAAATTATATTTGCTTTGTTTAGCATGTTTAGGGTCATAATGCAGACAAAAAATTGAAACTTGCAACTGTGCAAAGGGACAAGGCCCTTGTGTTGACACAAAGAAATATGTGGTCTGCGTACCCAAGCCTTAAAACACATTCGTTGACCAGTGGCAAGTCACAATGTTCAGGTGTACAGAAACGGACCCCAAAAAACAGGGTGCAATCAGGCGTCCTAGTAATTTAAGGATTGCGACAGTCATTATATAGATTTAAATTGCGGCATGTCTAAAGGGCAATTAGAAGCAATCGTGCGAAGAAAGGCGCGTACGGCGGTGAAATTAGATATCAACTTCGTATCCAGCGTTACACAGAGTGCGGTGTGACTTTGACAAGGAAACTGTCAAAGTTTCGGGTGTAAGTAGGCTTCGTTTTGAGAAGCTCTATTATAATATCGAAAAACAAATGACAACAATAATTATCGATTATCAATTTATCTTCGTCGCCTCTCTCCTTTTTTGAAGATTCTTCTTGTTTACCATAAATTTTATTTTAGGATAACGATTTGAGAACAAAGCATAGTAATAGAAAAAAAAGACAAAATGGTTTCTCATAGGATATAGTCAGTTAGAACAAAATACAGTCGACTCTCGTTATCTCGACCTCGCTTATCTCGAATAAACGCTTATCTCGAAATGAAAATCTTGTCCCTGCTATAACATGGAAATCTAACAAAAGGTAACAAGATATTATGGAAAAGAGGAGAAATCATTTCTCCTCTTTTCCACAATATTTTCAATATCTCTAACTTCAGGAGTCAAATTACGTATTTATTTGTTAACTGTGGTTGTTCGATGTATTGTTTTCCTCAATTCCGCAAATCTTATATGTCGAGGTACAGATATCTCGAAGTGTTTCAGAGAGTCCCTTGGACTTCGAGATAACGAGGGTCGACTGTAGTTCAATTCAAGATACAATGCCCAGCAAAGGCTGCCGAAAGGACGCTAAAAGTAAATACGGTAGTTAGCTACTGTAGTGTACGGATTCTAGTTCAGGTAATAATGTTGTGTAATAATGAAAACAACAAAGAACCAGTCAAATGTACATACCACATGCCTTTTATATACAGGTGTTCACAATGCGCCCTGCAACGTACAATAATAGGTGCTCGTCAAAACCTTGTATACAAAGGAAAACTGAAGGGAATCGTCATCTAGTAAATGAAAGGAAATTATGGCGCTATGCGTAGTTCATCATTATAAATTACGGAGCAATTAAATGCCACATGGGTAATACAGTGGAATTTTCATTAGTTATTTTGATAGTTCTATACAGGTTTACACTTTCAGACCGAAATACCAAAGCAGAGTCTCTGCAAACTGTGTAGATCTAGATAAGATTGCTCTTAACGAGCTGTTTCACCTGGATCTACACTGTTTACCATTTAGTTTTAGATTTTTAGACTGAAACCAATTTTTGCACCAGTGGATATGTCCAAATTTAAAGATGTAAGAGTCCACTTCAGAAACTCAGGGATGAAAGAGTTAATGTCTTAACATTACAAAGTTTCCTGGCAGCTGTGCCTCGTCTGCTTATCTCCACACGCGCAACACCGTGTTTTGAAAAGAAAATCGTCAGGAGATTTTCCGGAGTGGTTGCAGAGAGTCATTTTAGGTAGCGTTGAAGGTCGGTGTCAGTTAAAATAAGGCTGACATTTTGGCACGATCGCCGAAATCCAAAATCGGGCGGTGCAATTCAACCCCCTATTTAGTCTTCCATATAATCAGACCGAAATGGTAGTTCTTTAAGCGAACACGGAACAAAAACACAATTTTCTTCCGATGCAAGGATGGTCAGATTTTGCCGCTCTGGTGAACAACAGGCATGTAAAACTCTAGTCCTTGGAGAGATTACAAATCTCTCGTTAAATACATCACCGTTTCAGTGAAGGTTTAAAATGTTAATGTGTATTCAAAAGAAAGTATATCTCATTCTTTTGCCATTGCACAGAAACTAGGCATTTTTATTGACGGTTGGTGCATAAGGAGAGCGGTCGCGAGTAAAGGGATATATGGTGATTGAGAAGACCATGGGTGTTCATCAAATAAGAAAGAAAAATGGTAAAATTGATACTGGGATTAAAACATCGGCTTCAACACATTTGCCGTTACTGGATCAGAAATCATATAAAACGCGACCGGTAGTATGAAATACGACATTGAAAAACATGGCCTTCTCAATCAGCATATATCAGCCTTATTTCAACTGACACCAACCTTCAACGCTATCTAAACTGACTCTCCATAACCATCTCCGGAAGAGCTCCTTATGATATTCATTTCACAACACGGTGTTACGCATGAGGCGATAAGCAGCCGCGATTACTTTGTTTTTTCCTCGTAATACCCGTCATATAACTGTATTCATGGGCTAAACCGTACAAGTTATATATTAGCGTACTTTTTTAAGAAGAACGAATACGATTTCAGGAAGGACAAATCTGCGATAGGGGAAGGGCCGTAACTAAATGTTTGTGAGAGCTTATGGCTCAGCCCTTTTGCAGCATGTGCGGTTTTTTAGTATAAGTAAGTCCAATGGGAGCAGCAAAACAGTTCCCCGAACGCACTACTATAGATTGCCCATGTGACCAGTGATGTGTGTGACCAAAAAATGTGACGGTCCAACAAACACTTGGGTGGTTCGGTGCTTATCCTGAAAAACAATAATCGTTCCGTGATTTGGCAGAGACTATTGACACGGCGGCCATGCCGATAATAGCAATAAAACAGCCAATAATGCCAAGTATTCCAGTTGCAAGGGGGTTGAATCACGAGACTTATGACGTCAGCCTACAAAATTTGCGATCGCGACCATTTTGAACTTTGTCTCCACTTCGAACTTTATTTCTATCCATTCTCCGTCTGTTTACAAGAAGCTAAGTTTGTTTGTGTTGAGGTTTTACGGCCCAGTCAACCCAACGGGGTCATGTCGAGCGCGGTTTACAAGCTAAGTATGAGTCGTTTTGTGCATAAGGTACACTTTGATGTAGATGTTAGACAACACATAGACTTTACGTTCTTTTCATGTGATAATCTAGAAGAAAAACTTCGACACAATAACGTGTTTGTTCGATCGGTTTGTAAATTGTTGTTATCTTTATGTTTTTTTGTTTTTTTTTTTTTTTTTTGTTTTTTTTTGTTGTTTTTTTTTTTTCTGCTTTTCATAATGTGCAAAAAAAACAAGACCAAAAAGAAACAAAGACAAAAACGTACTAACGGTCAAAATCTTTAGGAAAAATCCTGAAGCAGTAAAATGGATTTCAATAGCGAATGATAGTGTATTGTCGTTGCACCTGTCACCGGCATACACTAGTTTTCGGTATTCGGAAAGCATGGCCCCGCCCATCGGGGCCCACGAAATATATGGGCTGCCTTAAGCCTCCATGGCAAAGCTGCTAGTAACTAATCAGGACCTGAATTCATGTGATCGGGTCGGGTAAAAGTCCCACAACTTTGGAGGCAATGTCTCTGAACTACTGAAATATTGTTGACTTGGACGTTATATCGCATATTGTCTGTTCATGAAGGGTTTCACTGTTTTATTAATATAGTATTCTTGAATTGTTCTTTTAGTTAAGTTAACGCCATTTTTTCCCGACAGCGTGCAATGCAAAAAAGGTAAACCAAAATAAATTGAGATAAAGTAAATGAAATTGGAAACCGGACAAAACAACTTTTTACGATGACAGGTAATTTCGTACCCGGATGATTTTATTATTTCCTACCAGTGTGGTCATGTCGTACCCATTTACCGGTTTTTGTTGCATGTACCGTAAATTATAACTAGTTCCACAGTAGAAGACCCAGTCAGAGATACCAGACCTCGTAATTAGGTCGCAATACTACTGTTTAACATTAACGCATACTTCTTCATTTTATCATTGATGATATATTTTCTACTTTTGTTTATTTACTTTTTATTTTATTTTTTTATTTTTTATTTTTTTTTTTTATTTTATTTTATTTTTTTTTTTTATTTTTTTTTTTTTTTTTTTGCATTTGTATTATTGCAATCTTCAATGGAAGATGGTTCAATTAAGGTGAATAAGCGTATAATAATGTTTGCTTTTACGCTGTTTGATCAAGCTTAAAGTTGTGTGTGCCATGCCGTGCCAAAGTTTTATCTATTCCTAATTATCCACTTTCTCCACCCATTTCAACGTATTTTACAGATTCTATTTGATGGACAGAAACACTACTATTGTTTGATTGATCCTTCGTTTGCCTGATTTATTTATTTATTTATTTTGAATGATTAAATAATGTGTCAGGAATTGGACATTTGTTTGTATAAAAAGCAAAAAAGAAAAAGAAAACATCACGAGCACGCCTATATAGTTTCGACCCTCTTAAACCCCACCTTTATATAGTAAAACTGGGGTTTACAGGGGTATACATTATTTTACTTACTTCTGCTCAAAACCCTAGATTGTGGGTACTCGTTAAAACCGCCTGGCCGAGGCGGTTCTAACGAGTACCCACTATCTATGTTTTGAGCAGAAATATGAAAAACATCAGAGTTTTCTTTTTTTTATCTGAAAATTTTCAGTTTTTAGAGGTAAACTTTTCTATATATTTGAATAGGCGTGTTTTTGTAATGAACCAAAAAAAAAAAAAAGAAAAACACAACTAAACAATCATCTTCAAAGCATTAACAGAATGTCATTCTGTAGTATACGAATAAACCAGTGCGTTTTAACAACTTAATCCTAACTATAGCCAGTCCATATGACAATGAGTGTGGTATACTAAGTGAATGTTCTGGCTTAAACTAAAATATGGAAAATATTGTATTGTTGTAAATTATGTTGTATTAGAAGCAATCAAAGTAAAGTTTAAACTAACTAAAATAAGGGAAACACAACTATTGTAAAAAGCAAGATGCCGAAAAAACTGATTAATATCGAAATGACATAGCTTGTAAGGGGTGATCTTATCCCAGCTAGCATTCTACGTAAATCTATATCGGGCCGTCATCGGCCCGTCAGCTACCCTGACGGCCCGATGACGGCCCGATATAGATTTACGTAGAATGCTGACAGGGTATGTCCTTACCATACTTAGCATTACATGCTTAGTACATGCTGATAGGCATGGTAGGCGAAGCATACTATAATACAAAGTAATGCCCGATTACACCCCATTTATTTTGGGTCATGTGGAGCTGTCTGACCATTCCTAATTTTGTCTGTGTTTATATCGACTTTATGATTCATTTTTTACTATATATGCACAGCTCATGCCCAATATATTTAAGACGCAACGAGAGAAAACTTACTTTTTGACAAGTGCATCCAACGTAGACTCAAACCAGCCTGTGCTTCCGAATAGTTTGATCAGAGTCTTCGTTATCCGTATGGAGAAACTCCAAATTGATCCCAGTGAAGACTATGTACAGAATGAGATAGTACGCAGGCTGATCTGAATCTTTGCTGGATGCACAAATCCGAAAGTACGTTTTCTGACGTTGCGACTTATTTGTTCCATAAAGGCGTTTATGGACAGTTTGGCGTGAAACGCGTCATGAAAATAAGCGTGAGAAAGTGGCAGATTAGGTTTGTAATGATACTTTCTGAAGAATGTTTTAAGGACAGTTTTGCATGAAACGCGAGATGGAAATGAGCGTATGGCAGAGAAAGTGGCAGATTAGGTTTGTAAAAATACTTTCTGAAGAATGTTTTAAGGACAGTTTGGCATGAAACGCGTGATGGAAATAAGCGTAGGACAGAGAAAGTGCTAGATTAGGTTTGTGAAGATAGTTTTTCTGAAAAAATGTTTTAAGGACAGTTTCGCATGAAACGCGTAATGGAAATAAGCATAAGATAGAGAAAGGGCCAGATTAGGGTTGTGAAGACACTTTCTGAAGAATGTTTAAAAGACAATTTGGCATGAAACACGTGATGGAAATAATTGCAAGACAGAGAAAGTGCCAGATTAGGTTTGAGAAAATAATTTCTGAAGAATATTTTAAGAACAGTTTGGCATGAAACGCGTGATAGAAATAAGCGTAAGACAGAGAAAGCATCAGATTAGGTTTGTGATTAGGAAGTTAGCTAGCTGTAAAAGTGCTTTAAACCCCCGGTGGTTTGCTCTACCGATCGTTCTAAGGCGGTGGTCCCGGTGTTAGTCTTACTCTTTGTTGTTTTGTGGTTTATTTTACGAGGCGATTTGTTGTATGTCTTACCATGTGTCATTTTGTTCTTGTGCTTTTCAGTCCTTTTAGTATTGCGATTGCCTCGCTTGGGGAAGAGAGAGCTAAACTTGGTGCTTTTCGTACGTTTGTTCGGTTTGTGCTTGTTTAGATTTGTCGGTTTCCTCTTCCTCTTGGGTTCTGGGAAGGGATGCGGTTTGTGATTGTGGCACTCCCTGGACTTTTGTCTTACCTTTTTTATGAAAATACTTTCTAAAGAATGATTAAAGGACAGTTTGACATGAAACGCGTGATGGAAATAAGCATAAGACAGAGAAAGTGGCAGAGTAGGTTTGTAAAAATACTTTCTGAAGAATGTTTTAAGGACAGTTTGGCATAAAACGTTTGATGGAAATAAGCGTAAGACAGAAAAAATGCAATATTAGATTTGTGAAGATACTTTCTAAAAAATGTTTTAGGACAGTTCTGCATGAAACGCTTGATGGAAATAGGCTAAGACAGAGAAAGTGCCAGATTAGGTTTGTGAAGATATTTTCTAAAGTATGTTTAAGGACAGTTTAGCATGAAACGCGTGATTGAAATAAGCGTTAGACAGAGAACGTGCCAGAATACTTTCCAAAGTATGTTTTAAGCACAGTTTGGCATGAAAGGCGTGATGGAATAAGCATTAGACAGAGAAGATGCCAGTTTACTTTCCAAAGAATGTTTTAAGAACAGTTTGGCATGACGGGCGTGATAGAAATAAGCGTAAGACAGAAAAGGTGTCAGATTACTTTCCAAAAAAAAAGTTAAATGAGAGTTTTTGCATGAGACGCGTGATGGAAATAAGCGTTAGACAGAGAAGGTGCCAGACTACTTTCCAAAGAAGGATTTGAGGACAATTTGGTATGAAACGCGCGACGGAAATAAGCGTTAGACAGAGAAGGTGCCAAATTACTTTTCAAAGAATGTTTTAAGGAGAATTTGGCATGAAACACGTGATGGAAATATGCGTTAGACAAAGAAGGTGCCAGATTAGGTTTGTGAAGATACTTTCTGAAAGGTATTTTCAGGACAGTTTGGCATGAAACGCGTGATTGAAAAAAAAAAAAAAACAAAAAAAAAACGTAAGACAGTTCCAGAGAAAGTTCCAGAGTGGTTTATTCTACGAGGTGATTTATTTTATGTCTTACCTTGTGTTATTTTGTTTTTGTTTTTTCATTTGGTTTTGTCTGTTTCCTCTCTCGCTTAGTGTCTGGGATGGGCTGTGGTTTGTGATTGTGGCACTTCCTGGACTTTTCTCTTACTCTTTTTTGTAAAGATACTTTCTAAAGAATGTTTTAAGGACAGTTTGACATGAAACGCATGATGGAAATACGTATAAGACAGAGAAAGTTCCAGATTGGGTTTGTGAGAATACTTTTAAAAGAATGTTTTCAGGACAGTTTGGCATGAAACGCGTGATGGAAATAAGTGAAAGACAGAGAAGGTTCCAGATTAGGTTTGTGAAGATACTTTCTAAAGGATTTTGTAAGGACAGTTTGGAATGAAACGCGTGATGATAACATGCGTAAGACAGAGAACGTACCAGATTAGGTTTGTGAAAAAACTTTCTGAAAAATGTTTCCATCACAATAAAAAAAGAAATATACATTAAATATTATGACATAGTTAAGTTATTCATCGTTACAGACCTACGAGAAAGTTCTGGAATCTTTCGTATTGCCTGTTATATATTAACTAATTCATAAACAATTAATAGCAAAAAACTAGTAAACAGATGGTGCATTTTGTAGTCAAGTTAGTCATTTGTATACGCCCACGAGAATTTTCTGGATTCTTCGGTATTGACAACTGAATTAATACTTTATACTTATGAAATAAGTAAAGAAAAAGGCAACAAAATGTAATCAGATGGTGTATTTTTTTAAAGAATAAAATTAAAGAAAATAATGGAATTGCAAACAAAACAAAATCCTGCTAATATCGATGTATTTTTATTAGGTAAAGGATTATGCCCTTCCTTTTAATGGAAAGGGGTACATTTTCAAGGGAGAAAACATTGTCAAAATTCTTTTATCATCCTTTTGAAAACTGGTATATTCCAAAAGGAAAAAAAAAATATGCCCACTTCGATTAAATTGTTAAATCAAATTGAAACAAAACAGAAAAGAAAATAAAAATAGTAAAAAAATGTATTTAATAATAAATAAAGATACAATTTAACCATTTGTTGTCTTGTTGATGAATAGTTTAGCATACTTAAAGTGTTCTTGGAATCATTTCCTACTTAAGCCATTAGAGCTGATAGTAAAATTTACCAAATGACATTTGTGGGACGATTAATTATTGTGTGGACGATTAATTACAGTCTATCATGATTCCTGCCTATTAATATATAGCTGACTAACATTTTCTGAAATAGTGATAACAAACAACAGCGGAACCTCAATAGGTCGAACACCGATGGCTAGTTTACCATGGCTAATTTGTACTCGTTTTTTAGTCCCTACAGAATTCTTTTGACAGCTCAGAAAACAAATATTTACGGAAAATTTCTTATTTTATCATGCAGTTGTATGTTGTTTGTACTCATTAGAATCGTCACACCGAGGCAATTCTAATAAGTACACTACATACCATTATTGTATCGAAGATCGACAAAAAATGTCCATGGTCCCAAAGATGTTCGAGCCTTTGAAGTTCGACTGTATTGTTTAACTCAATAAAGGGCAATACTGGTTTATTCGATTATATGTTCCTTACATTTCAGCTTTTTTTTCTCAAACTACTGTTATCTCAAACAAAACATTATGGTCCCTTGGAGTTTGAGATAATGAATTATAATGATTGACTGTAAAGTTATATAAGATTAGCTGAATGATAATTGACTGTAAATGTATATGAGATTAGCTGTATGGTAATTGACTGTAAATGTATATGAAATTAGCTGTATGGTAATTGACTGTAAATGTATATGAGATTAGCTGTATGGTAATTGACTGTAAATGTATATGAGATTAGCTGTATGGTAATTGACTGTAAATGTATATGAGAATAGCTAGCCTGGCCATTGGGGCCTATTAAAGTATAAAGTGTTTAAGGTAAAACATTCGTCCTGGACATTTTTTCTACATATATCATCTCCCTTATCTGGCAGAAACTCGTAGTCTAGCTGAACAGCCAAATCAGAGAGAAAGAAATTCACAAAAACAGGATTTTGTGTAACGTATAAATCATTTTATTTTGTATTCAAAATCAGTTAGATGGGAGCCAGTCTATAGAATAGTCGATGTTTACCAGCTTCGATACTGGCAGTATCAGAACTACATATTCGTAGTTCGTTACGTGAAGTGAATTTCAATGTATATTTCATATGCTTTAATTAGATTGAACGAAGTTTTTATACACAATCATGGCATGACGGATGGATCAGACAGTTGGACTCGGAGTGATTTGAAACACTATTGTCAGCTGTATAAATGAATTGCTGCCTCGCAAATTGTTGATTGTTTTCCAATGCTCTGAAACCAGTGGAACTGTTGTTTCACATGCGATAAAAATCGCCAAATAACCAAGATATGATGCGCAACGTTAGGAAGCGTACCTTTGGATATGTGCGCCCAGGGAAGAGTTAGATCAGCCTGCACATTCTAGCAGTCTGATCAGAATTCAGTGGGCGCATTGTGGATGCATAGTGTCTTCATGCGGGCGATTTACGTCTTCGTTTGGCGCACATGTCAGACGGTACGTTTTCACACATTACGGCCATCATGGTTTACTATGATATATGAATTCTCATGCATACAAATGCTTTTATAGTTGATGCATGTACCAAACAATAGCAGTACTTGAAGTTTATACTCAACATGATAAAATATGGTTCAAGAATGTAAGAGAGAGGCTAGGATATACACTGCACTTTTATCCCATATGAGCCGTACAAAAAAGAAAGAAACAATGTCTTTCGCACATATATGACCAGCTAAGATCAAGCCATATAGTCCGATCATGCCTTTTGCTATACGCCGTCCTATTTTAGAGTACCCAGTTCGCAGGCTGATGTTGACCTTAGTTGTCCGCAAAAGCCTCGAAGATATCTGGAAAGTACCGCGCCGCTGATTTATTATCGTATTGTTTTCTTTCTGGTTGAAGTAAAGGTCTTTTCTTAACCAAAAGCTGAAAGCCTGTTTTACTATTTTATATAAAGGCTGCATCAACAATACGTGCCTCCGGGGCATGCGCGGGCAGTGAAGGCCCATATCAGACTGCACGGACGCGCATCTGATCAGGTCCTTCTCTGTCCGCTAGCACAATATTTGGATACTATAGAATGTATTAGAACAATGCCCGTATGATATTTTGCGCATGTGCAGGATGATGTAAATCCGCACATTTTGCGCATGTTCGAAGGCACTTTTTTTGCTTGACGCGGTCCACATAAAGACCACATCAAGTGATATCATGTCTTTAAGCATATGCGGACACTGAGGGTCAACTTCACTCTGCGCACCCGCAGTCTGATCAGAGACCTTGCTGTCGGCTTACATTATTACTGAATTCTGCAGTATAATGTATTAAAACAGTTTGAGGGGCTGGGGGTGGGGTGCGGCTAGATACCCTTGCAGAAGGTTGGCGGCGAGTGCATTTCTGTAATTTTTGCTTTCGTCTCTACTTTAAAAGGAGAAGGGCATAATGCGCAGGAAAGCAAACAGGAAGTCAAAACATCTGACGCCCTTGAAAACCATTGTGTAAAAATGCCAACTGTGTCCATTTTCCATAACGATGATAAGTGTGCGCAGGTGGGTAGGTTGATCTGAAATGTGCATTTCACTTTCAGTTAGACATTTTATTTAGGCACATAAATGGAAAGTTAAACGGCATGCAAAATACAACAACTGATATTGCAATTAGTAGAGATAACGTCTTATGGCGAATTGTAGATGCACATTAGACTGATCTAAGCTTTAATGCGGATCCAAAATTTGCATCAATAGTCATCAAAATAGAAATTAAAGTCTGATAAAGGTTTGCAAAAGAGACCATCCGTGTTGACTCATTATATAGACTTCAGCACAGCTAAACTAGTGTGTACAGTTGTGCAGGTCTGCACTTATGCGTACGTGTTTGGCGATGTCCGCCAACAAAATTACTGATTACTGCAATATAATGTATCTAAATGGTTTAACGGTCATGATGAGACTGTGCTGGTTGTTACATTGATTATAAACTGCGCATTTCCCAACAACTCGAAAACATTATATTTACACACCTATGTAAAGTATACACGTTTTATCCAGATGAGGTGGAGGAACCCTATGCGGACCGAATATATATATATAGCAGACAGTAATAATATATTTCAGATTTGTAATAATACACATTTCATCGAAGTTCAAGGGATTCAAAAGTGCGAAAAGAAGCCAAGGCTCAACAAATCAAAAACGTCTCAAGCACCATATCACAAAGTCAATATCTGGTGTGTCCACCGTTAGCAGTAATGCATGCGTTGCATCGCCGCCGCATGGATCCGACAAGAATGGTGATAAACGCCTGAGGAATACCGTTCCAGATGCGAACTAACGCGCGGGAAAGCTCAGCCAACGTCACTGGCTGATTTGGCAACTGACGTAGACGACGTTCCATCTCATCCCATGCGTACTCTATCGGCGATAAGTCTGGTGATACCGCAGGCCATGGCAACACATTAACATTCTGCTGAGTAAGAAAATCAGTCACAACGCGTGCAACGTGTGGTCTGGCGTTGTCGTGTTGCAGCGTAACGGCATGTTGACGCACAAACGGGACGACGTGGGCTTGCAGAATCTCATCGCGGTAGCGTGCACCAGTCAAATTTCCGTTAATGACCACAAGAGGCGTTCTTGCGTTTCCTGTTATTCCGTCCCATACCATTATACTGCCCCCGCCAAAGAGACGACGTTCAACAACACAGTTACCCTGGACCGACCATCACTGCTATCCAAGTGGAAACGTGACTCGTCTGAGAATAGGATACGCGCCCAATCTCGTCTAGTAAAGCGAAGATGGGCCCTGCACCATGCAAGGCGAGCAACACGGTGACGTCGCTGTTGGACCGGACGGATTGCTGGACGCCGAGGGCGAATGTTCCGTTCACGCAAGCGGTTTCTCACGGTTCTTGGACTAATGTTCCTCAAGCCAGGAATGCTTCTAGCCGTCAACGCAGCAGTTTGAAGTCGGTTACGAAGATGCGTCACACGGATGTAAGTGTCTTGACGTAATGACGTCACACGTGGACGCCCCGATCTGCGACGGTCCCTGGTGTTACAGATTGCTGATAACGTCTCCACAAAGCAGAAATCGTGTTCCTATGCACGCCAAACAGTCTGCTAACCTCATTTTGGGATACACCAGCCCGAATCATGCCAACCGCTTGGTTGCGCTGAGCTTCGTTGAGTCTAGGCATTGCTTACCAACACATTCAGGAGGAATAAATTTGTTTTTTTTTCTGTTTCACTTGGATAAAACGGTTTTACACAAGAGTCAAAAAGATTGTAAAGACGTTCACATTTAATTGCTAGCCACGAATATGCTTAATCCTGCACGTGCACAAGGACAACGCAATGCACATGCAAGGACCTTATTTACCAATCAATATTGTTAAGGAGTATACACATCATGTTTGTGTAAAGTTTCAAGCATAAATGGATTTTAGAATTATAGAAAATTTATTTTTTATACATGCACAGTTTCTTTATATATATATATATATATATATATATATATATATATACTAGAGCAGGACCCGGGTATGACATTAATTTAATCCATCGGACAGATTTTCAACCTGAAAAAAAGAAAGTTCCAAGGTTTATTTTTTTTATATTCTATTCAGACTTAACGTCGCATTCAACAATCTTTCAGTCATATAAAGCGACGGTGTCTGCATGTGACGGGGAGCTCAATGCTCACTTTAAGAGTTCTGCCTCATTGACATATCGTACCTCAGACACATGACGTGACATTCCACCCAGTCACATTATACTGACACCAGACTGACCAGTTCCGCTTTCTCAATGCTGAGCGCAAACGAAGGAGCAGCTAATACCATTTTAAAAGTCTTTGGTATGACTCGGCCGGGGATGGACCCCGCAACCTCCCGGGCGCAAGTCCGAGGCTCTAGTAACTGATCCACTCCGCCAGTAGGTTCGACGGTAATCAGCCTGCTGATTTGAATGGTTTTTACCATAATTGAGCCAGCGCATGACA
Source organism: Anodontia alba (assembly GCA_964016985.1). NCBI lineage: Eukaryota > Metazoa > Mollusca > Bivalvia > Lucinida > Lucinidae > Anodontia > Anodontia alba. The sequence continues at coordinate 11,131,756 of OZ024836.1, read as the reverse complement.
AAACCAACAAAATAACTGGGCTCCCAAGGAAGAATCAGATCAATATGGCATCCGCCCAGTCTGATCAGTCTTCGCTGTGCACTCAATGGGTTGCTAAGGAGTTAAAGTTTCTACGTGTAGACAGCGAAAACTGATCAGACTAGGCAGATGCGCAGGCTGATCTGTCTGCACTTGGTGCACATGTCATTGTGTTGATTTTTTCATGTGGCGGCTCATATATGCAGTGTTGCCTCCATCACGAAAACATACCTATATAATTTTAACCCCCATAAACCCCACCTTTATATAGTAAAACTGGGGTTTACAGGGGTATACATTATTTTTCTTATTTCTGCTCAAAAACGTAGATTGTGGGTACTCGTTAGAACCGCCTCAGCGAGGCGTTTCTAACGAGTACCCACAATCTATGTTTTCAGCAGAAATATGAAAAAATATTAGAATTTTTATCTGAAAATTATCATTTTTTGGCGGTAAAATTTTCAGTATATTTGAATAGGCATGTTTTCGTAATGTCTAGGACCAAAGTGATTGGGTCATTTTTGGCCCGATAACCATTGTTAAAGGGCCATCACCTATTTTAAGGAATTCTATTACCTTAAATAATAGCAACACGACTTAATGTTGAGGGTCATGAAGGCCCCTTGTCCCATTCATGTTTTTAGGCGGAGAAATAGCCCCTTGTCCCCCTCTAGATACATAAATGTATATCGGCAAGGTGGATATCCTAATGACATGAATGGATCATTTTAACAAATGCTTGTTCCCCAAATGCCTTTGAGTCTTTATATGAAATTGGGTTTGGGCTGACCCAGTGGTTTTTGAGATGTTCGAAGAGTGTGGACGATGGAGCCTACCTATTCCATAAGTTCACCTATAGAAATCAAAAGGGATTGGTTCACGAATGACAAAAAATCTGTCCTATTTGATATATTGATGAAAACTTTTCTAAATATAAGTCAACATGGGACATCTTCAAAAACAACAAAAATAGGTTACAAAAACAACCGTAATGGTTGCCATGGCAACAACAATACACTACATGGTGTATAGTAAAATTGTTTGTTTTTAATAGATTTCATGGCAGCAATCTGAGAACAATGTATATTTGTAATTTAGGGCTGCATGAGAATTAAAGGTGATGTTTCGCGCGAGTAAACCTAGTCTAAGCCCACCTATCCCTACTTAGTTTTCCTATTGACTGTTCCAAGGCGGTTTCTCTGTTACAGTTCTTCTTTGTTTGTGCGTCGATGATTTCATACGTGACGTTTACGTTGTCTTTTTTTGTTCCTGATCCCTCCTACTACGAGAAGGCTGTGCTTCGTGTTTGCACCATATCGATGGTACATTCACTCATATAGTTTTACTTTCATTAGGATCATAATAAAATTTCATTACAAAAGGACACGTGTATGCATTTAAAAGCATAGGTGTCTACGCCCACGCCGTCATTGCTCCGGAAGTACTTTATGAAATGCCATGGACCTGTCCACTTCTATTTTCCATGGACTGGTCAATGTTTTTAAAACCAAGTAGTAGCTTTCATAAAAAATAGATTGGTCAACGCCTAGCATACATTGTGTGTTATGCGTAGACCAAAGATTTATTTTATGAAAACTAATACTTAATTTCACCATAGACATACGCAGTTGGTACAATTATTCGTCTGTTGAAAGAACAGAGTGTATCAATGAAATGCGTCATAATTAAGAAGTAAATGTGGTACTGACATCAGAAAGTAATAAATGAACAGAAAATGCTAATATAATATATTTTGTATTGATAACATATTGTTTGCAGAACAGAGTTAGGCTTAACATATTGTTTGCAGAACAGAGTTAAGCCTAAAAGTGAAGACAGTATATATAGTATCATGGCATTACCAAGTACACAAGGAAAAATCAAAACAAAGCATAAAGTGTTTGATCAGGATTTTAACTGTTAGCGAAATGGTATTCAGTTGAGTTTAGACTGACCCCGTTCGTTTCTGCATTTGTCTCTTTATGTCTTTCTTAGCATCACTTTATATGTTTCTTGCATTTAATTCTTATTTGCTAAATTTTAAAAATTAACAAAACACCTTTAATCGTTTGTTGTCTGTACAATGTGTTGTCAGCGTAGAAAGGGTTAGGAGTTTTCTGTCATTTCTATGCCATTATAAGCTGATTTAAGAAATTATCGTACGATGATTATCAGATTCTTGCGCAATGGGGGTTTTCAGGGCTGTACAATATTGTACAAAGGCTACTAAAACTCAAAGCACTTTTCTTAATGCGGCTACCCCATGTTAAACTCGCTGATCTGCACTTTCTAAGGAAGCGGTTGGTACATGCATGCTCGAGTCCGCCAGGGAAACTTTCTTGTGTCTGTAACTCTTCCCAGTCAGCATTCTACGTAAATCTATATCGGGCCGTCATCGGCCCGTCAGGGTAGCTGACGGGCCGATGACGGCCCGATGTAGATTTACGTAGAATGCTAGCTGGGTTCTTGGTCGGGCACTTTAATTCCTTACAAAACTTGTTCTTAAAACTTAACAAGATCAGTATATGGCGTCTCCTGAAAATAATACCCAAAGTGCTTGGCTGCGTAAATTGTTCTCAAAATTACTTTTAAGATATGTTACGGTTTGTAGCAATTTGTATGCTTTAATTTCCTACATATTCGGACTGACAGTCAAATAGACACTGCAAATAGTGCAATACCACACTAAAGGCAACACAACACGACGTCAGGTAAGGGTCTAGACAGACTGCCACTTAGTAGCCTAGATACACAATCAGGTAGTGAAGATACAATTCGTCCAAATGAATTAACATTTCGAGGTAACACTAAAAATTAAGATTCGTCTAATCAAATTAGTGTCTAAAAATAAAGAATTATTAATTAGTTTAGATTCTACACTCATACAAAACAACGAAATAATACTTCGTATCAATGAAATAACGATTAAGTTAGTGTACGTATTCGTTTAGCTGACAATTTCAAATACCATGAATGTGAATAAACTAATCCCGGTGTTTAACTGACACAATCGACATTTTATAATTATAACAGAAATTGTTTGTAGTTCGAAACAATGATATACAAAAAAATAGTACATGTCACTTCAAAGAATTCTCTATTCATTGGTGAGTAACTCAACAATATTCGTGATTTGGATTTATAGAACAAAATATTTAGCAGACTATTTATAGAATTATGCTTCATTAATGTTCTCAGTTTTTGCGCTAGACAGCTGTTTTACAACATTAACGCATAGAACGCTTGGTGAAATTTCAGCATATTATAGTTTGATATTTTTAAATATTTGTTCCAGAAAACAGGATCTGTGAGTTACGATAAACTGAAATAAAATATGAAAATTGGCTTCGGAGAGATAGAAGCATGCCGTATTCACCTTAAATATTGGAACACTTTCGGCCATTTAGGCCTCATCAGTGACCCTTAAATAGCTTTACATAAATCCTGGAATGGACTTAACATTACGAAAACACGCCTATTCAAATATATTGAAAACTTTACAACCAAAAAAAAGGAAATTTTCTGATAAAACATTCTGATATTTTTCATATTCCTGCTCAAAACATAGATTGTGGGTACTCGTTAGAACCGCCTCGGTGAGGCGGTTCTAACGAGTACCCACAATCTATGTTTTTGAGCAGAAATAAGAAAAATAATGTATATCCCTGTAAACCCCAGTTTTACTACATAAAAGTGGGGTTTAAGGGGGTCAAAATTATATAGGCATGTTTTCGTGATGATCCATTTTACTGTCTGCTGATATACTAACACTGCAGGATGGGTAGCAAAAAATGTAGATCATAATCAGGCGCCACCCTTCTGTGGTGCCTCATCTAGGTCTACACTGTTTCCTCTGGCTTGTCCCAATATTTAGGAAAAATACGGTAAACAGTGCGAGTTATGATATAAAGACATAAGCGTATCAAGCCTTGCTGTGTGACAAAGAAAAATACTTTCATATATGTAGCTACATGTATTTGCGATATGTTTTGGACAGACAGGCTTTAGCAATGTAGCTCCAGGAAACAGCGTAGCTACTGATCGGACGCCGCAAATTGCGGCGTCCAATCAGTATCTACACTGTTTAGAACTCGCCCAGCACTTATACACATCAATAAGAAGTCAAATGGTATTTGTTTAAATATTGTGAAAAGTATGGCAGAGAGTCTGGATGTCCATATATATAAATGCAACGTTAGCGCTTATGATTATATACAAAAATTATTTATGGCTTTGAAAATCGGTTATACATCTGATTTTTAGTATATATATATATATAATTCACCTTCAAAATCGTCGTCTCGTTCCTCCTAAATCTAAAGTTGGGATGTATTATGACGCCATAATGTTGTCTGCAGTTTTTAAATGTGGTTCTGAGACTTGACATCATGTGCAAGCTTAAAAACTTGTACCTCAGTCATGTTTTCCTGGATCGTTGACCTTTTCTATATGGACGGATTTATCAGAATATATGAAATTTACAAAATATAAAAAAAAAAAACAAAAAAAAAAAACAAAAACAATTGGATAATTTAAATAAATATATATATATATATATATATATATATATATATATATATATATATATATATATATATATATATATATATACACACACACACACACACACACACACATATATATATATATATATATATATATATATATATATATATATATATATATATATATATATATATATATATATATATATATATATATAGTGATCGATTCGTGTGTATATAGATATACACGAATTTTAGATAAACATACATGTATAAACAAGTAGTATAGTATAACTTACCATTTCCATTCTTTTCCACTGTTTTTAGCCACAGTAATTAGTGTCTCAAAGAACAGGCCAATTAGAGCCCCAGCCAGGTACCAGGTCCAGAGTTTACCAGTTACCATGAATAGCCTCCATATTGCAATGAATCCATGACCAGCAAACAAAATCCGGACAAACAGCGCCCGACTTAACGTCATGCACCTCATTTTCGAATAATATAATCACGTTTAATAATCCATCTTGTACTATAATTCTATATAAGTTTATCTGCTAAAGAGGCTTTTTATATGGACACTTTTAAACTGCAGCTGAAAACGTCACATTTTACATAGATGTCTTCACTAAAACAAACATAAGCTGCATCAGGCATGATTGGTCTTAGCACGTAAGCGAATAGTTACATATCCGCGCAGTCTGATTAGGGTCTACGAGTCCCCGCGGCAGTTTCTACAGTATCCTGGCGCTTTACAGACAACAAAACCAAATGGTCGTTCACACTTCGAGGGAATTATGCCAAATTAAGATTCTGATGTTCGCTAACCAAATGCCATTTTAATATGATATCAATCGTCAAACAGCATCGCAACAAAGTTTCGACGACGCCGCAACGTCATGCGGCGACATCAACAAGACTTCGTTTTGACGTCTGTTTGCTTGATCGCAGCATATATACAGTAAAACCTCAATGACTCGAACACCGATGTCGCATTTACCATGGCTAATTCAAACTCGCTGTTTGGTCCCTAGGAAATTCTTCCGACAGCTCAAGAAAACTAATATTTCGTGATTGTAAGTTTTAGAAAAGCTTCCTATTTTATCATTAAAACGTATGTTGTGTATACTGATTAGAATCGTCTCATCGATGCAATTATAATGAATACACCCGTAACACCATTATTACATAGAAGATCGAAACAAAATCCATATACAGTTGACTCTCGTTATCTCGACCTCGCTTATCTCGAATAACCGCTTATCTCGAAGTGAAAATCTGGTCCCTGCTTAAAAATGAAAATCTAATAAAAAGTAACAAAATATTGTGGAAAAGAGGAGAAATTGCTCCTAAGGAGCAATTTCTCCTCTTTTCCACAATATTTTCAACATATGTCTAACTGCAAGAGTCCAATTACATATACATTTGTTAAATGCGGTTGTTCGATTTATTTTTTCCTCAAGTCTGCAAATCTGATATGTCGAAGTACGGATATCTCGAAGTATTTTAGAGAGTCCCTTGGAGTTCGAGATAACGAGAGTCGACTGTATTATTTCAATATGTCTCCTAACTTGGCGTTATGAATAACCCTCAGCGGCTTGAACTACCCCATATCTAGAGCAGAATTCCATAGCCCCAAAGATGTTCGAGCCAGAGATTCCACTGGTTGTCGTAAACTGTAAGGAGACTTGATATACTTGATAAATTTTCCGTCATTTTATAAAATAAATTGTCACTTTTCGCGTCCTCCAGAAAAAAAGGATCTACTCTAAAAAGAAATTGTTGTTTCCTGTAAGAGTAAACCTCTGAAAGGCGTCTACCCTAAAGGAACGAATTTGCTCCTAAGGGGAACAAGTTTTTTCCTCTTAGAATAGACCCTTTATCAGAAGGGAGGAGAATCAATCCTGACAAAGTTGCCTCCCTCCCTGAACTCTCTGATATTAAATGTCTTGAAGTTACAGTTGCAGAAACGCTCAAAATATAACAATATAACTTGACCTTTTCCGCTCACTGGTTAAATTCAGAAGACGACACAGTGATGATTTTTTTTCACAAAACAGGACTTGACATTACACATATTTTACACAAATTGACTCCATTTGAGACATTGTGCATGAAATGACAAACCCTATTTTCCTGAATCCCGAAAAAATAAGAAAAAAAATATTACAATTATGTCGTCTGCTGAAAATTTTACCCAGAGTGCTAAGAGTTAAAAACAGCATGTTCATTCACAAATGCATCTAATAGCACCTGTTGGTTCCGCTCTCCGTATCCTCTTGAATGAGAGTTTTACGAATATCCATTCAATGCATACTTTCAAAGCTACGAGCCACGGCTGATTGGCGTTCCTCACTAATTACAACTACTGCAGTTCTTCTTCTTTGCCGCCATATATTCTGCATCATATAAACCGGAACGTACGAAAACGTACCTGCGGTCACGTGCGCCCAGTCTGTCAATCTTATCACTAAAACACGCATCTATAATTTTGACCCCCTTAAACCCCACTTTTATATCGTAAAACTGGGGTTTACAGGAGTATAAATTATTTGTTTGTTTTTTTTATTTTGCAAGAAAAAAAACAACATAGATTGTGGGTATACGTTAGAATCGCCTCGCCGAGGCGGTTCTAATGAGTACCCACAATCTATGTTTTGAGCAGGAATATGAAAAATATCAGATTTTTTTATCTGGAAATTTCCTTTTTTTATTTTTTCTTATTTAAGCTTAAAAACATAGATTGTGGGTACTCGTTGGAACAGCCTCGCCGAGGCGGTTCTAACGAGTACCCACAATCTATGTTTTAAGCAGGAATATGAAAAATATCAGATTTTTTTATCTGGAAATTTCCTTTGATTTTTTTTTTTTTGGGGGGGGGGGGGGGGGGGGAGGGTTTGTAAAATTTTGAATAGGCGTGTTTTCGTAATGTCCCTAGGTGCATTTTGGATGTAAACTTTCTTCATACGGATGACGAAGATTCCGCTCATACAGCGTGTCTTATTTGACGCCATATACACCCAATCACAGGAACCTCAACGCCCGAATTCTTCCCTATGCGCATTTTGGATAGCCAATAATGCGAACTTTCTTCATACGAGCTACGAAGACTCTGATCAGACTGCGCGGATGCGCAGGCTGATTTGAGTCTTCGATGGGAGTACATGTCAGACAGTACGTTTTCTCAGGTTGTGGATCATATGGTTATTGAGCCTGCGCATGAAAACGCTAGCAAAATGGCTTGTGCGCCCAGTGAAGACTCAGATCAGCCTTGGCATCCATCCAGTCTGATCAGAGTCTTCGCTTTGCCCTCAATGGGTAGTTAAGGACCCAAGCTTTCTTCATACGGACAGCAAAGACTCTGATCAGACTGGGCGGATGCCCAGGCTAATCTGAGTCTTCGCAGGGCGCACATGGCATTTGTTTAGGTTTTGTCGTGCGCTAGCTCAATTATGGAGCAGTTTGCACACATACAAGATCCCGTGAAGCAAGTGTTCAACCACTTGCTCTTTTACTTTTGTAGTCAGATATTATTTGGAGTTGTAATCGTAAATTATTTCCGGCACTCTTTTATTACGTGTATGCGCTTTTATACCCTTCTCTGCCAATAAACAGCACGTGTAGTGCTTATGTCTTATTAAATTTAATCCTTATTCATTTTATTGCTCTCAATTTATTGACATTTATTTTATTGCCCATATTAGCTTTAATTTCGGAAGAAAGTGAAAAAAAAAATGAATAAATGAATAAAATAAAACATACGTTTAGTTAAAGATATTTGAGCTGAGGTGCAACATCTCCTGTAAGATTACAAGTGCGTCCAGCGAAGACTCAGATCAGCCAGCATCCGCACAGTCTGATCATTCTTTGTTGTCCGCCACATACTGCACTGGTTCTTTGGCTACCCACAGATTGCCCTGCGAAGGCTGATCTGAGTCCTCGCTTGGCGCACGTGCCATCTTGTAAGAAAACTTGGCCCCAGCTCAATTATCTATGTTATGTAAAAGAACACTTGTCGTCGCATGGAAATGTGGAAACTTTTATATACAAGAGAGACTTGAAATACCAGCTGGGCAAAGATAGGACTCAAAATAGTGAATGAGATGTCCAGGGAGCGCCACAATTACCATTACGAAAACACGCCTATTCAAATGAAATGAAAATTTCACCCCCCCCTACCCCCCCCCCCCCCCCCCCAAAAAAAAATGAAAATTTTCAGATAAAAAATTCTGAGACTTTTCATATTTCTGCTCAAAACATAGATTGTGGGTATTCGTTAGAACGGCCTCGACGAGGCGGTTCTAACGATTATCCACAATCTATGTTTTTGAATAGAAATAAGAAAAATAATGTATACCCCTGTAAACCCCAGTTTTACTATATAAAAGTGGGGTTTATGGGGGTCAAAATTATATAGGTATGTTTTCGTGATGCAGAACATGGCACCAACAGGAAGGATATAAGCAAAGCACTGACAGCACTTGTGGGTCGATTGTCTTTGAGTGTAGGCTTTAGAAATGGTCCTGAACGTAATTAAACCAAACTGTGCAGACCCAGATCTTCGAGGCATGGGTAGTTTGAGCCACTGAGAATTAATCATGGTGCCAGATAAGGAAGCAAATGGCGATAATTTAAGGGAAACTTTTCGATCTTCTATACAATGATAGTATGTTGAATTAACTCATTAGAATCGCCTCGATGAGGAGATTCTAAAGCGTACAGACACACCATACAATTCCATGATAAAATTTCCTTAAATATTTGTTTTCTGGAGCTATCAGAAGAATTTCGTAGGGACTCAAAAACGAGTTCGAATCAGCCATAGCAAAACAGCTATCGGTGTTCGAGCCATTGAAGTCGATTTTACTGGTACAAAATCTTCACCCTAGGTTCAAACGTTGTAAAAATACAAAATGACTTTCTAACTCAATCAATGAAAGTTGACATCACGAAAACACGCTTATATAGTTTTGACCCCCTTCAACCCAACTTTTATACAGTAAAACTGGGGTGTACAAGGGTATACACTAGTTTTCTTATTTCTGCTCAAAAACATAGATTGTGGGTACTCGTTAGAACCGCCTCGTCGAGGCGGTTCTAACAAGTACCTACAATCTATGTTTTTGAGCAGAAATATGAAAACTACCAGAATTTTCCATCCGAAAGTTTTCATTTTATGGTGGTAAAATTCTCAATATTTTTTAATAGGCGTGCTTTCGTAATGAAAAACACAGCTTTTGAAATGCATGCGCACTCGTTATATAGGGCTATAACGCAGTGCAGTACTGGGCATAAAAAGTTAAAAATAGATGTATCGCTCATTACTCATGCGCCTAACGAAATATACTCGTATTTGCCATAAATTTAGATCACCGACATGTAATATGTCTTCATTTACAGAGGGAGAAAAATCCTTGCTTTATGAATAGTCCGTATTTTTGAATCAATCATGAACAAAGTGATTTTCTTTTTTTTTTTTTTTTTTTTTTTTTTTTTTTTTTTTCAAGTTTCTAGAATTTTCCTTAGTGCGTAAAATAATTCCTTTCTAGCTACGCCACTGCTAAAATATAGGCAAATACAAGGAATAACATGTACTTTATAAAACGGATTACGCACTTGTACTTAAATGTACCCATATTACCCAATTACGCGCATTTTTACCCCGCCCAGTTAACAAGATGTTAAATTGTTATTGCCTTTTAATCTCATAAACAGTAAGAAGAAACACTCATATTTCGTAAAAACCATCTGCATCTCTAATTTGTTTCGATCAATATTCAGTGCATAGGAATATTATTTACCCTTTCGACCTACAGTTTGTTCTTAAAACTATGTTAGAATAATGCCAGGGAAAAAGAACAAATATGCCGCCAATTAATCTTTGCTAAGCTATTTAAATCCGAGCACTGCCAGCACTGGTGAGTCCATTGTCTCTGAGTGCTGGCTGGATAAAATGGTCCTGAACGGGGACTTCAGACTGTTTTATTTCACCCTTAACTGCCTGCAATTTAAGCAAACCGTGCAAACCCTGATCAGACGCTGCGTTCTGCGTTCCCTCTTTACAGGGCACTCAAGCGTCATAGTGACAAGAATAGCGCGGCTATAAATAACCTGGATTTCGTAAAAGCGCAATTTGATTTCATTGGCCAATAATAATCACGTGGACAACAACCTATTAAGAAAATTTGGTGTGCATGTATGTATACTTTGGCTGAATTGTAAACAATCGACCCAAAAACGCGGGAAATACTTTAGTGCTGGACTGGACATAACGTCATTTCTACGGTTCTCCGGTAATAGTTCATTACAAGAACACACTTTCTAAGGAATTTGTCGTCCAGGTTGAAAAGTAAAATCGCAACGTCAAAAAAAAACGCACCTTCGGAAACATGCGCCCCTCGCATTGGCGCAGACTGAACAGATTCTTCATTGAGTCCATTTTGGATACCCAAGAATGCAAACATTCGCGCGAACAACGAATACTCTGATCAGACTGTGCAGATGCGCAGGCTAGTTCGAATCTTTGTACGGCGCACTTGTCAGAAGGTACGTTGCTACTCAAATATATAAAACCAATTTGGAAACAATTTATAAAATAGTCAGTTTAATTTTTTTCTATACCCATTTGGTCGGCACACCTTGTCATATTAGCAACAGCACTTTGAATTCATTGTGTTCTAATGACCCTAGTATTTCATGTATATATTGATATTAATATTCCATTTAACCAAGACACAAAATATGTATTCCAGAAAATAGCACAAGATATTATCTGTTGAAACTTTCCCTTCATATCAAGCAATAGCGTTCCGTCAGTCAAACAATGCGAAACTTTATATAGACACTTTTATGTAATTCTGCAAACATCAATCAACGAGCTTATGCATTAACTTAATTCGCAGAATGGTACCTAGACTGGCTCCAGTCTCCAGTGACTAAATATTTGTTCTGACTTATAATCCTGTTTGATACATCCGCTAAAATAAAACATAAGGACTGGTCGCTAGATTGAGTTCACTATCAGAAGAGAAATTAGAAAAGTTTAGCTTTTTTAATGTTTTACTCTTTAGCTATTTCTAAGCTGCCATCGTTTAATTCAATAGACTAATGCCAGTATAACAGAAGCCAAGCGGTGTCCACAGATTCATAGCACCTTATACAGTGAAAGTTCAATGGCTCGAACCCTGAATGAGTCGAACACGGTCTTGAGTCCGCAGGGATTTCCTCCAAATACGATATACGGATAATTTAGGGAGATTTTCTTCTTTAATCATGTAAATGTATGCAGTGTGTACTCATTAGAATCGCCTCTATGAGGTGATTCTAATGAGTACGCACAACATACATTTAAAATATAGAACATCGAAAATATATCCCACAATTATCTCCATTGTGCCTCCTGGTGTGGCACTATTAGTAACCTTCCAAGGCTCGAACTACCGCTGTCTCGAACAAATTTTCATGGTCCCAAAGGGGTTCGAGCCATGGAAGTTCGACTGTAAGTTATTTCATAGAAGGTACCGAGCGCCGTCCAAAACTTCATGACAACACAAAGATTTCAATGGATACTGAAAACAATATTGTGAGCATCAAAACGCTATAAGAATGATTTACCTTCCCAAATTCATACTTCTCTAATAAACCTTTCTTTGTAAGCAAACATTTGCGTTTGTGTGTGCGGTTGTGATTACCATATTCCCCTTAAATATGGGCATCATGCATTTGCATGCACATGCCGGGATCATGATTTACGAGTTGCTGATGTATCAAACAAACTGCTGGAATAGTGGAAAACAGTGTAGACCGTGACCAGACGCCGCAATCCTGGTTTACATTGTTTGCTCAGGCTCGGATCATTTTACAATTTGCTGATGTACCAAACGACTGCGGAATATGTGGCAAACAGTATAAACCCTGATTACATGCCACTTTCTGCGGTGTCTGATGTAGGTGTACACTGTTTGCTCAGTCCTGTCTGTCTCAATATTTAGGGTAAATATGGTAGTAAGTATTGATCTATAAAAAAAAGACCTGAACTGTGTTAAAACGCTCCTTTACGACATATTTGGACAAGGAGGGCCTAGATCAAACTACGTGGAAGAGCAGTCTGATCCGCTTTACGAAAGCACGCCTATTCAAATATGTTGAGAATTTTACCACCAAAAAATGAAAACTTTCAGATGAAAAATTCTGGTAGTTATCATATTTCTGCTCAAAACATAGATTGTGGGTACTTGTTAGAACCGCCTCGACGAGGCGGTTCTAACGAGTACCCACAATATATGTTTTTGAGCAGAAATAAGACAATTAATGTATACCCCTGTAAACCCCAGTTTTTACTGTATAGGGGGTCAAACGTATATAGGCTGTTATCGTGATGGGGCGTTTACTGTCTGCTTACAAAATTATTGACTACATATATCATAATATGTGTGTGAGCGTGCATATGTCACACATACGAATACGTAACAAATGTGTTACATATGCGTACAGTTGAACGCATACGTAACAAATTGTTATGTATGCGTCCAAATGTACGCATATGTAACTCATGGCAACATTAATGAATTACGTTTGCGTACAACTTTACGCATACGTAAAATGTGGACAAATTAGTGTGAAGCGTTCGTGTGATATGTACGAACCATACGCAAACGTAACACCTGTTCATTACATGAAGTAGAGGTCACTATTTCAGGAACGGTTGCTGTGACTGACGTGTTTCTTTGTATGCATGTTTTTATTTGACACACGGTCCTACTTAAAATCTAACGTTTGGCATCTATATATGTAGAACAAACTTTTATGTTCAACGGAATATGTTACGTGTATTATTATAGAAAATTTCTAATTATTCGTGTTTGTTATCTGTATATTAAGCATTGCTACTCTGTAAAAGTCACGTAGATTTTACGGTATTAAATAGCAACTGACTTCCAACGCATTTACAGTAAATTTTACGGACGCCTGTACATTATTTACAGGAAAAATCACGAGCGGCAGGGCAGAGTAGGGTAAGGTTGGTAATGTAGGATATATAATAGGATATGAGCTATCCATCCTTACCCCGTCGTACGAGATGATTTCTGCAAAGTTCTACAGACCCTCGTAAAATTGACAGTAAATGCGCTTGCAGCCAGTTACCAGTATTATATCATAACATCTACGGGATATTTTTACAGTGTTTTACAGTTTACAGTGTAGCATTTAAGGACCAGTGTCTGTGTTTGGTTTACATGTAAATGTTGTTACTAGTACACGTTAACCGACAGTACAATTTAACTGACATTATATTTTATTCTGACAATAAACATCTGCTATAAGTGTACATATGCTTGTAAATGAGCCGTGTCATTAAAAAAAACAACATAAGAGCAATGTAGACCCAGATTAGCCATCATATTGCTGTTATAACATCTGATCAGGCTTTACACCATTCAGATACCTATGGGCAAAATGAGTGGTAAACAGCGTAAGTTCTGATCAGTCGCCACGTCCGGTCTACACAATCCAACTGTATCTTTGCAATTTTATAAGATGTGAATATTTCGTATTGTTGCCACACGTGTTAAATTCGACATGTGACACTCATACACATATGTAACTGTTACGTATGCGTACAATTGTACGTATATGTAACATATCTGTTACGTATTCGTATGTGTGACATATGTGCACTCGCATATGTGTCATCTATATGAAAGGTCTTTATAAGATTATGCGGCTTTGCATGCTGAGATGGACCGTTGCTGTTCGAACATGCTCCGAAGACACCCACTTGCATTCACATGACAGGTGTGGCTCTAAGATACTCTCTGACCCAGTCAGCATTCTACGTTAGTCTATATCGGGCCGTCATCGGCCCGTCAGGGTAGCTGACGGGCCGATGACGGCCCGATGTAGATTTACGTAGAATGCTAGCTGGGTGAGGGTGTTCGAGAAATTGCCGCATTTACTCTACGCATTCGGAAAGACATGTCTGAGCAAATAGTGTAGACCCGGATTACATGCTGCAGCACTCGCGCCTGATCAGGGTCTACACTGTTTGCCACTTTTGTCTGATCAGGGTCTACACTGTTTGCTACTCACCCAATAATTTTAACACACCTTTATAGGTAGTAAAATGGACTTGATTTGTTAGCGGATAGCGGATAGCAAAGAAGTAGGCCCTGATCAGACTGTACTGGTGCACAGGTTCATCTTGGCCTTCGCTGTCCGTATATGCTCTAAGACACATTTTTGCTTTGCGCGGCCCACTTATAATCACCTGGTGTAACTTTTGATAAACGACTAGTAGCTAGTCTAGCCATGCCAAAAGAAACACGTTTTCACCTGGCTAGGTAATATCACGTTCTAGGTTTACGTACTAAGCACTCATTTCCACCTACAAATACATCTTCAAATACATCCATCCTCTATTGATGTTTCTTACACCCACCCGTTTGATAAAAAATCACCTGTGCTTTTTAATTGCTCTCTTAATCTTGGATAAGCATTAGCATCGGTCCAGGTAGACTGGTTCCAGTCTCCAGTGACATATTTTTCTTTTAAACACTGTTTGATAATCAACTAAATTTAAACCAAAAAAATATTAGACTACAAAGGCTGGCTACTAGTGGCCAATCTTTATCATCACGGAAACATGCCTATATAATTTTGACCCCCTTAAACCCCACTTTTTATATAGTAAAACTGGGGTTTATAGGGGTATATATTATTTTTCTTATTTCTGCTCAAATCATAGATTGTGGTACTCGTTAGAACCGCCTCGTCGAGGCGGTTCTAACGAGTACCCACACTCTATGTTTTGAGCTGAAATATGAAAAATATCAGAATTTTTTATTTGAAAATTTTCAGTTTTTGGTGGTAAAATTTTCAGTATATTTGAATAGGCATGTTTTCGTAATGTAGTCATGATATTATTTTCTTAGTTTAGTGACTCAAAGAGAATTATAAGAATAAATAGTTTAGTTACTGGAGAATGGAGCAAAAAAAGGTAAGAGAAAAGTCCAGGGAGTGCCAAAATCAAAAACCGCAGCCCTTCCCAGACACCAAGAGGAAGAGGAAACAGAAAAAAAACAAAAAAGCGCAAAATCGAACAAAATTGAAAAAAGCACTAAGATTAGCTCTCTCTTCCCCAAGTGAGGTAATCGCAATGCTAAATGGACTGAAAAACACAAGAACAAAATAATACAAGGCAAGACATAAAACAAACCGCCTCGTAGAATAAACCGTAAAGCAACAAAGAGTAAGACTAACACCGGGACCACCGCCTTAGAACGGTTAGTAGAGTAAACTATCGAGGGGATTACAGCACTTTACGGCCAGCTAACGTCACCCTGGGTTCCGATGCCCCTCTTAATCACAACTAGTAAAACAGAAAGCAAAATAGGCAGATGTTGAAATTGACCAAAATGCTAGCATCACAACCAACTAGTAAAAGATAAAGCAAAGTGGGCAGCTATTGAAGACGGTGACCATAATGATACCATCACAGCATATATATAAAAAAAAAAACAAAAAAACAGAAAGCATTTGCAATGGTTCAAGCGCCGTTCTATGAAGCATCATCTGGTATGCACATACTTTGGGCAGTCTTGAGATAAAGCAAAGATCATATTTATACTACA
Organism: Anodontia alba; assembly: GCA_964016985.1. Taxonomy (NCBI): domain Eukaryota; kingdom Metazoa; phylum Mollusca; class Bivalvia; order Lucinida; family Lucinidae; genus Anodontia; species Anodontia alba. The sequence goes on along the minus strand of OZ024836.1, from coordinate 11,115,606 downwards.
GTAAAATATTAATGACTTGACCATCACTGGTTCGTTTACCGTGACTCGTTCTGAGTCCCTAGGACATTTGTACGTTAAATAGTCAGGAGCTTTGCTACACTTCATTATGTTCTACTGTACCAATGATTTTAAAAGCGGACAGTAAAGGTTAAGATCAGACGCCGCATTCTGTGCCGTCTGTTCTGGGTCTACACTGATTGCCAATGTCCCTTTTGGCACAATAAAGCAAGCCAATTGGTCGGACTACAAGTACCAAAAATACTAATTACAGTCCTTCCCACAGGTCTTATTTCTGGCAGGAAGACTGTAAGGCCCGTTTAACTTAAGAGGAAGCGGGATTCACATTCAAAGGCGGGAATCATGTCAACATATTTTTTTTATTTTTTTTTTATTTTTTTTTTCAAAAGGGCGACTGAAACGTTTTAAGTGTTGTCTTCCCCGAATATATATCTAGTCCCCTTTAAAACTGTACATTTGTTAGTTTTGCATACAAAATGAGCGCAAAGCGAGAAAAAGGCTCCTCGAACTTTCACCGAATCAATATTTTAATGCGCATGCCCAGTCCCGTAGCGACTTCCTCCTCATGACTGGCCGAATATTCCTCCTGCCCTACCGCTGAAGTGAGCGAATAGCATTGGTTCAGGCGAGACTGCGCGGAAGCGCAGGCTCGTCTGAACCATTGCTGTTCGCATGTTACATGTATAATGGCTCTTTCCCCTAATGAGGCTAAAATGTATGTAGTTTTCATTTGTCTGTTTGTTCCATTTGCTTGCTTTTCAGCGGGCAATTTCTTGCAAATTGACTTCCCAAGAGGAAACTATTCGTCATAACTAAATGGAAGGCCATGAACGTATCGATAAATAAACAAATCGCGAGAAATCAGCATTATCTCAAACAACTGTTTGAAGTCCGTGTTCATGGTCAACATGTTTCCTTGTACTTCGACTATTGTCTTAACGATACTACCCTACATTCGATATCTTTCAGATAGTCATTTTTAGCGTGGCGCTTTAATCACAAGAAGTAAATCTGCAAACTATTGTTATTATTGATTCATTTCTGGCGAAATAATGTGCACGATACTGGTTAACCGATTAGAGGACTAAGCCTGTCCAGTAAACGTGCGGTTAGGTAAACTGACCGCGCTCGACATGACCCCATTGGGTTGACTGGGCCGTAAAACCTCAACACAAGCAAACAAACAAATTGTAATGATTCAATGCAAAAAAAGCCTTTCTGTCGTAGCTACCCATGAACAAAACAATTGTATTCTGTTCAGCATTTTTTTTTTTTTTTTTTTTTTTTTTTTGTAATTCGAAAATTTGCATTTCCTCATAATAAAAAAAGAATGCAAATTATACTAAAGTTGATAACGCAGGTAGTCTGCATGCAAATTCAGACAAATTCCACTTGTTCAAAAGTTCTAAAAAATAATAACCATTGAAATTCGACTGTATATGAATTAACAAACACGACATGGCTGGACAATTCAAATGCGGGGGCTGATATACTCTTTCCAAGAATGCATCTAATCCATTGTAGTCTGGAGACCCTTAAAAGGATAACTGACAAACAGTGCAGATCCAGATCACACGCCGAAGAACGCGGTGTCTGATCAGAGTCTCACTGTTGGCAAATAGTTCAACCGTTTTCGTCTGGGAATATCTAAATCACACAGCTGACATACCTAAGATTCCATTATATAGTGCGGGGAGTTCATTCAATCTACAATGGGCTAATGACCATTTAAGGGTAGAAAGGGGAAATGACAAACAGTGCAGACCAACATCAGACGCCACAGAACTCGGCGTCTGATCATGTTCACCACTGTTTGCAAATAGTTCAACTATATCTAAGTCACATAGCCTGACATACCTAAGATCAAAATTAGACTCTTCCGTTATATAGTTCGGGGGAGTTCATTCAGTATACAATGGGCTAATGACCATTGATGGGTAAGAAGGGGAAATGGCAAACAGTGCAGACCCAGATCAGACGTCGCCGAACGCGGCGTCTGATCAGGGTCAGAACTGTTAGAACACAGGTAAACTATTTTTCTCTAGGAATATCTTACGCACTTAGCCTGACATACCTTAGATAAAATTAGACTTTCCCGTGTCCTCTTCCTCTTGGTGTTTACATTATGAAAACATGACTGTTCAAATATATTGAAAATTTTACCACCAAATAAATGAAAATTTTCAGATATAAAAATTCTGATATTTTTTCATATTTCTGCTCAAAACATAGCTTGTGGTACTCGTTAGAACCGCCTCGCCGAGGCGGTTCTAACGAGTACCTACAATCTATGTTTTGAGCAGAAATAAGAAAAATAATGTATACCCCTGTAAACCCCAGTTTTACTATATACAAGTGGGGTTAAAGGGGGGGGGGGGGTCAACATTATATAGGCGTGTTTTCGTGATGCGATGTGTGATTGTGGCACTCCATAGACTTTTCTCTTACCCAATATTTTTTCTACAATGGGCTTATGGCCTTTTCTATCATGAACTACAAATAAATATTAAGCAACACAGAGTTCAGAATATACGTTTCTGGTATTCTGGTATTACGGCTCGTTTCATGATTATTGCATCTTTAATACAGGGTTGGGTCATTAGAATGACACAGAGATCAGATCAAATATGTATGGGCGTCTCTCATCTGATAATGTAAACTAGTTATTTATACCACGCCGTTAGTATGCGAACAGGTGTTTTGATGACCCATTCTGTGGGTGGGTATTCAAAGTAAAGCTACATGTAAGAAAATGTGGTTTTATTATTCGCACGTGCTGGGAGAAAATCGACTGATTTGTCCATGCAAAAACAGCTGATACAAAGGGTATAAAACAGTTCGCCAAAGACCTACCTAGGAATTATTTAATATGTAAATAGAAAGCCCTGTATACTCGTTTTTTTAGTTTTTTTTTTTTTTTGTTTTTTTTTTTTTTTTTTTTTTGTTTTTTTTTTTTTGTTTTTGTTTTTTTGATTGTTTGCTTTTATTTTATTTTTTCAAGATGAGGCGGTTCTAACGAGTACCTACAATCTATGTTTGAGCAGAAATATGAAAATTTTTAGAGTTTTTATCTGAAAAGTTTCAGTTTTTGGAGGTGATTTTTTTCAATATATTTGAATAGGCGTGTTTTCGTAATGTGATTGTCAGAAACCAGGATAGAATTTGTCAGCAGTATTGTACGGAAGTGTATATGGCCCATTAGATCAGGACTTATATCTCATCATCTCAGGAAATTGTATATTAAGAAAATAATTAATTTGTATAGAAATGAAGAAAAATATCTTAACTTATTAACTTGTTTTTTGTATATTTGATGTAAAAAATTCTAGATCTGTGTATTTATTATCAGTATGTATGAAAACTACAATTTAACAAGGTACGAGTATATATTGCATTTCGAATTAAGAAAGATATTTTATAGTGTAATAAAAGATGTTAAGATATATTAGTACGTCGTCTTCTTCCTTTTGGGCATGTCATTATGTTTCTGAAGATCTTTAGAATCTTAATAAAATGTTATCGATAAATACGAGCTCGTAAGTAGTTTTTTTTTTTTTTTTTTTTTTTTTTTTTTTTTTTTTTGTGGTGTTACGGTCCTTTCAAGGTTATTTCACTTATTTCGAGCCGATCGTTAATCAAATGTGGGCAAAAACCGAGTACCCGGAGAAAAAACACCCGACGTTCCGTTGCAGAACTTGGCGGCTCACATGTGGCCCGAGCGAGGCGCGAAACAGGGCGGTGAGGGACCTAATGATTAAGAGTCGAGTGGTCATTTAAACTAGAAATAGTGTTTGTAAAACACTATCCCAAACCATATGCTTGCCCCTTAATGCTGAAATTTTCAAAGGGCCACTAATGAAGAAAAATTTTCAGATTTTTTTCAAAAGTTAATGAGGTCATCTGCTCATCATTCCCTATCAGCCTGTCAAGTTTCAAGGCAATAACTTAAACAGTTTTTGAGATATCTTGCTTACAGTATTAAAATGCCGAATTGTTCAAAGGACCATAACTCAAGAAACAAGAAAAAAACATGGGTCAGTTATTTGTCATTAGGAACCTATATATGAAATTTCGAAACCCTAACATACATGGTTTTTTAAAATATGGCAGGCATCAGCAAGCGTGACGAATGGATGGACGAACCAACAGACAAACAAAGACAAACCAATATGCCCCACCAACTTTTTCAAAGTTGGGGGCATAAAAATGAAGGCTTTACTACAGTTATCCGTTGCAAACGGTATTATATTCCATATTGGATGCCAGGTGCCCCGACCCCTCAATCCCAATTTCACACCTACCCCCTTCCCATCTCCCCCGCCCCCTTCTACCCCTCCACCTCACCGCCCCTTGTTTTGTCTACTTACATTTTCTTAACCTTTGCTAACCTCAAAATGCTTTATAGGAAATGATTACTATTTGGTGTAAGACTTTACATCAGATTTTCATCATTTTTATCACCCAAACATGTAAAAACAACACTTATTGTTAATTATCACTACATAATGTTACTTGCTCTAACGTATCTTGCTCGAAATTCGTCATTATGTATACATGTAGATTGTTTGTGGGAGAGGAACTATATAAGTACTTGTGCTTTCGTTCTAATCCCAATTTGTATAATGACTTCATCATGTTGTAATGATAGTTATGTTACAATAAAATATGTTTAAACCAAAAATGAAGGCTTAAGCTCTAATGTTTTTAAGATATTTTGCTGACATGGTAAAAATGCCCAAAGTTACAAAGGGGGTTAAATCATGAAGTATTTTTCAGAATTTATTCAAAAGTTAATCAGGTCATCTACTTATCACTACCAATCTTATCACCAAATATCAAGGCTCTAGCTGCAATGAGTTTTGAGATATTTTGCTGACTAGGCAAAACTGTCCAAATTTACAAAGGACCATAACTCGTGAACTGGTTTTCAAAATTTATTGAAACGTTAATCTGGTAATCTACTCATCACTAGCAATCGTATCACCAAACAGCAAGGCTGTAGCTCTAACCGTTTTTTGAGATATTATGCTGAAAAGATAAAAATGCCCAAAGTCACAAAGGGTCATAACTCATGTATCGTTTTTATGAATTTATTCTAAAAATAATTAGGTCATCTACTTGTCACTAGCAATCTAATCATGAAATATCAAGGCTCTAGCTCCAACGGTTTTTAACCTATTTTGCTGACTAGGTAAAAATGCCCAAATTTACAAAGGGCCATAATATTAAGTATTTTTCACAATTTGTTCAAAAGTTAATCCAGGTCATCTAATTATCGCTACCAATCCTTTCACCAAATATCAAACTCTAGCTCCAAGGGTTTTTGAGATACTTTGCTGACAAGGTAAAACTGTCCAAATTTACAAAAAAACATAATTCATGAACTGTTTTTCAAAATAAATTCAAAAGTTAATCATGTCCTCTAGTTATCACTAGCAATTAAATCACTATATACCAAGGCCCTAGCTCAAATGGTTTTTGAGATATTTTGCTGACAATATAAAAATGCCCAAATTTACAAAGGGCCATAACTCATGAAATATTTTTTCAGAATTTATTCAAAAGTCAATCAGATCATCTACTCATCACTACCAATCTTATCACTAAATATCAAGGCTCTAGTTCTGATGTTTTTTTAGATATTTTGCTGACAAGGTAAAACTGCCCAAATTTACAAAGTGCCCTAACTAAAAAATTGGTTTTCAAAATGTATTCAAAAGTTAATCAGGTCCTCTACTCATCATAAGCAAATAAATCACTACATACCAAGGTTCTAGCTCTAAAAGTTTTTGCTATATTTTGCTGACATGGTAAAACTACCCAAATTTACAAAGGGCCATAACTCATGAAGTATTTTTCAGAATTTATTCAAAAGTTGAAAAGGTCATCTACTTATCACTACCAATCGAATCATATTGTGTGAAAGTTGAATCTCAAACAGAAAAAAGTTGGCAGACGCTATTGGCGAGTCCGATACAGAGCTGACTCAACAACTTGTGAATGGAAATGAAAAGATGTGTGATGATTTTGAATGAAATTAATTTCTTAAGAAAAAAAAAAAAAAAAAAAAAAAAAATGGTTATTATATGTGCAAAATGTTACCTGTTCTGGATTTATTGCAAAAACAATATATATTCCGTTGTCGGGAGACTGATTGATTGAGTTTGGGTTTATCAACACGTCAACCCTTGTGGGTCATTTTGTGTCGTCTCCCAGAGAAAGGGAGAAAAGAGATAGTATAGATAGTAGAGGAGATGACAGAGAGGGACAGGGAAGCAAAAAGAACAGGAATGAAAGTGAAGAAGCAGAAGAAATTAAAACATTCCCCCTCTACCCTTACCTGCTACAAGGATAGCAGGCCTTGCCCAACTGTAAGCTAATCTCAGTTGGACGCACCGGTTACGAAAGATACACGAAGCCTTCGCCACACCCAACCACTCCCCTGATCGTTGTCGGGAGAAACAAGCATTGTGCGATATAAAAGGATCTTCACGACATCGATTGGTGCCAGAACCAGAAAACACCAACAGAAATGAACGGCGCTTCATGAATCTCAAACCGTTTAAGAAAATGTTTAGCGTTACGAAAGTTAAAGAGGCCGAAGCAAAGGAAAGGATTGGGTTGGATCAAACCTCTGTTTTGCAGAAACTGATGAATGATCGTGTTGTGAGGCAGTTGCAACACTAACAGGAATTTCTTGCAAAAGAAGATTTTAAAGCAAAGGAAATATCAGCAACTATTAACTTACCAAACTTAGAAATGATTCTTTTTTTTTTTCTGGTAATAAACTCACATAGACATACTTTTAGGATGCATTTGAAAGTGCAGATCATAATAATAAAAAAGTTATCAAACATTAAAAGTTCAAGTATCTGAAAAGCAAACTCAGTGGTGAATTAAATAGTACTATATTAGGTCTGGCCCTGTCAAATGAAAAATTACAAAGTTGTTATTAAAGGATAGATTCGGAAATGAACAGAAAGTGGTTTATCTATAGGGCTGCGGTTTGTGATTGTGGCACTCCCTGGACTTTTCTCTTACCTTTTTTTTTTTATCTATACTATAATCAAATGATCATCGCGAAAACATACCTATATAATTTTGACCCCCTTAAACCCCACTTTTATATAGTAAAACTGGGGTTTACAGGGGTATACACTATGTTTCTTTTTTTCTGCACAAAAACATAGATTGTGGTACTCGTTAGAACCGCCTCGCTGAGGCGGTTCTAACGAGTACCCACAATCTATGTTTTGAGCAGAAATATGAAAAAAATATCAGTATTTTTATCTGAAAACTTTCAGTTTTTGGTGGTGAAATTTTTCAATATATTTGAATAGGCGTGTTTTCGTAATGTTAATATAGCTTTAGCTTCCAACAAAACAGGTAGTCTAAAAGAATTGTTTGGCAATATGGTAAGACACCTCCGCAGTTTAGAAGGGTCATAACTCATGAAGTTTTTTTCAGAACTTTTTCAAAAGTTCATCAGATCATCTACTCATCACTACCAATCTTATCATTAAATATCAAGGCTCTAGCTCTGATGTTTTTTGAGATATTTTGCTGACAAGGTAAAACTGCCCAAATTTACACAGGGCCATAACTCAAAAACTGTTTTTCAAAATGTATTCAAAAATGTAATCAAATGATTAATCTAGCTTCAGCATCCAACAAACACAAGTAGTCTAAACGAATTGTTTGACCATATGGTAAGACATCTCCGCAGTTTAGAAGTGCTCAGACAAAACATAAATCAAGATGTGTTTGTGTCGATGATTCGAGCAAAACTGCTCGAAGATGTGCTGCTCCAACTATAAATTGTACACGGTATTACGAGCCAAGAAATGAACGTGAAACCAGCAGCAAGCTTTAAATAATTTACAATATTTATTAACAAAAAAAAACAAAAACAAAAAAAACAAACAAAAAAACATAAGACAATTTTCAAGACAGAAAAATATGATTAATCGGTACCTTTCAAGTTTAATTGTCACAAAGTCCCTCAGAATTATTCCAAAAATATTTCCAAATCAAATCCTTTGAATAACAGTTTCTGATCCCACAATTTGAATAACATGAATTCAAATTTAAGTTCAGAATAAATATAATATTAAAGTAATCCAGTATAGAATAATTTCCAGTGAAAGTACACAAAGATGCACATATGATTTTTTTCTCCTTATATAATATCAAAGAACATTCTTTGAATAAAAACTTACTAGAGGCATCACTTATTGTCTAATTTTGGCAAAAAATCTATCAAATGTTCTATGACATACCAAAAATAGCTCAATTCAGAACATTCCTTCTGGAAGATTCCAAAAAGAACATAACAACTTTTTATTGTAAACATTTTTTTTCAGAAAGTTTTATAATATAGAAACTTGTAGTAAACATGAAAATAATGATACTTAAAATAAGCAAACACCCAATATATAACAACGGTGCAAAGAATAAGTGGACATTCTATTCTTTAAGAGACAGACTACATCAGTGCATAACTGAATGTAACGTGCAGAGAAGAAACATTATCCGCGGAATTCAAAACCAAGGACAAATGATCAGGGTAGAGCTGAGGGAGGGGCATATTTCGCCCATCTGCGAATAAAGGCATACAAATCAATCTCGGCCAGATAAAAAAGATTCAGCTTGGACGCTCCGCTGCAAACAAACAATCAACAAGAGGTCTGAGTATAATGAAGTCATCAGTTGGATCTGCAGAAGCGCTAGTGGCCAGCACGAAGCAAAATTTGTAATGCAAGGTATTATGGTCAGTGCCGGTATTGTGCCGCAAGACACTGGAGCGACGAATGTACAAAAAAAGGTAAGAGAAAAGTCCAGGGAGTGCCACAATTACAAACCGCAGCCCTTCCCAGACACCAAGATAAAGAGGAAACAGACAAAACCAAACAAGCGCAAATCGAACAAACGTACAAAAAGCACTAAGATTAGCTCTCTCTCTTCCCAAAGTGAGGTAATCGTAATGCAAAAAGAACTGAAAAACACAAGAACAAAATAACACAAGGTAAGATAAAACAAATAGCCTCGTAGAATAAACCACAAAGCAACAAAAAAATGAGATTAACACCGGGACCACAAACACCCAACTGTTGCAGAAAGAACAAAATGGTTAAGAGATAATTATTTCAAGAGTTTAAAGGTCAGTCACATGTCAAAAGAGTGTAAGAAGAGCAAGATTTGTGTACACTGTGGGGAAATAAATGCTCATCAGAGAAATTTGTGTCCAAAATGTTCAGTTTAAGTGTTTTAGATCCCATTTATCAAGAGAAGTTTAAGGATTGCCAGTAAAAAATGTGAATGTAGAAAATAAAGTGCTAATTTCATCAAATAAAATGGTTTTAATCCAAACAGCAAAGTCAGAAATCAGAACCCAACCAAATTTAAAAGCAGTGCTGTACGAATTTCACTTGATTCCAGATCACAAAGGACATATGTCACTGACAGATTGGAGGAGCAATTGAAACTTGCCCAAGAGAAACAAGAGGAGATAACGCTAGTGACGTTCGGGAGTGATACTCCAAAAACTATTAAAAATCAAAAATAAAATTAAATATGAAAAAATGGTCAATATCTTGAGGTCAGAGCAAATATTGGTCCGGATATAAGTGGAACTGTGCGATGAAAGGCAATGAGGTTTAACGAGTCAGATAACTTAGAACACATTGCATCAAATCTTGACTTTTTGCTCTACCGACCGTTCTAAGGCGGTGGTCCCGGTGTTAGTTTTACTCTTTGTTGCTTTGTGTTTTTTTCTACGAGGCGATTTGTTGTATGTCTTTCCGTGTGTCATTTTGTTCTTGTGTTTTTCAGTCCTTTTAGTATTGCGATTACCTCGCTTGGGGAAGAGAGAGCTAATCTTAGTGCTTTTCATACGTTTGTTCGGTTGTTCGGTTTGTGCTTGTTTAGATTGATCGGTTTCCTCTTCCTCTTGGGGTCTGGGAAGGGCTGCGGTTTGTGATTGTGGCACTCCCTGGACTTTTCTTTACTTTTTATTATTTGAAATTTGAGAACGGGCGGTATCATGTTAGATGGCCATGGAAATAGGATGACCCAGATTTGCCCATTAATTGGGAACTTGTCATGGAGCGTTTGAAATCTTCAATGTTAAGAATGAAGAATAAAATAGAGCTAGTAAAATTGTACGACTTTATTATACAAGATCAACTAGCTAAAGGAGTTATGGAGTTATTAAAAAGGTTGATGGACATTGCTCTGGGGGAACTAAACATTACTTTCCACTTCCTCATCACGCTGTGATTGATCCTCCGAGGCCAACCATAAAACTCAGAATAGTTTATGATGAGTCAGCAAAATCAAATAGGGAGAATAATAACTTAACCCTTGTCCTGCTGAACCCGGATATACCCTGCCTTTACAAACAGTGTAGATCCAGATCAGTTGGCTTCTCAAGAAGCCAACTGATCTGGATCTGCACTATTTGCCAATAAATATGTGAATTTATAGCAACAATACAGATCGAGTAGTCTGATTGGCTGAAAATTAGAAGTGGGCGTGGCATCTTAATTTATTCAGCAGGACAAGGGTTAAATTAATGTCTGTATAGCGGTCCAGTTTCGCTAAATAATTTGTGTGGATTGTTGATGTGATTGCATACTGTAGCTAAAGTTTCGGATATCGAAAAGGCTTCCCTCCGGATCGGTTTACAACCTAGCCAGAGATATGTTATCAGGTTCATTTGATTGAAGGATAGAAAACAGATAAGATTTGATCGTGACAATATTCAAGAGTATCGACCGTGTTCCGTTTGGCATTATATCGTCCCTTTCTTTTAGACACAACCATCGAAAGTCATCTGGAGATGTATGCAAGTATCTCACAGAAACTTAAGGATGACTCCTACAATGTTATAATAGGGACAAGCACTGTTCAAGAGGCAATTCGTCTGTACCATGAATCAAAAGCGATTTTAAAGACGCATCCATGAACCTTCGAGAATAGATGTCAAGCCACAGACAATTAAATGAGTTCATAGAAAGTAAAGATAAGCAGTTGTCTGTAAATAGGTAAAAGTTTTGGGTCATGTTTGTACCATTGATACGGATTCCACACCTTTGAAACATCTAATGTTCTGTTAGAATTAGTGAAACAAGCCAAAAGGAATGTTTTGAATCATAGCATGTGATTCACTTTTAGTTGAGTAGTGGGTTTCGAGTAAGAAAAGTGAGTTTTGAGTTAGGAAAGTGAGTTTCGAGTGAGAAAAGTGAGTCTGGAGTAAGAAAAGTGAGTTTCGAGTAAGAAAAGTGAGTTTCGAGTTTGAAAAGTGAGTTTAAAGTACGAAAAAAGAGTTTTGAGAAAAAAGAAAACGAAAGAAAAATGAGCTACAGAATAATCATTACAGAAAAAAATCTGAATGTGCATACACATTAATCTGACGTCAGAGCTAACTAAAGTAAGATTCATGATTAGTCCACTAAAGTGAATGCTCCGTTGATGCGATTTGCGTTCACGTCACATTGTTTACATCCACAAGGACACTAAGAATTCCCAAATAAAGATGGTATGCCCAAAACCAATTTTGTATAGGGATTTAATAATAGCATTTGCAGGGGAGATAATATAAACGTGTTTACTGCACACATCTTATGCGGTTCAATCAGCCTGTCAAAAAAAAAAAAAAAAAAAAAAAAAAAAAAAAAAGAAAAAGAAAAAAAAAAAAAACGAAAACAAAAAAAAAACATACGTTATTTCCATCTTGTACATAGTAATCCATTAATTAATTTGTTTTAATTTATTGTGGCTGCAGACTTTTCTCTTTTACATTTGAACAGACAGTGCACTCTCCTCTAAATTCACATATGACTTTCTGATCACTATAAATTCGGTGTAATGATGCAGTCGATGTGAGGTTTGCTAGGGTCTTCATTGCATGGTCTAGCTCACGTGATGTAGAACCTTTAAATTATGATTTCAGTCGGTGCATTAAAATTTGATGTTATAACTTAGCAGTATCCGGATTCCCATGCCGTATTCTCAGGAATTGAACAATGGGAAGTTCATAAATTAAGACTTGTTTAGCGGAATGCATAAGCCATTTGTAACCATTTCTCCCACCTATCCTAATCCACCAACGGGTATAGGAGGGGGTAGCGGAGATAATGTGCAGGGTAGCTCCTAGCAGTGTCGGGCTTGTGTTGTTGCATAAATGTACTCCCGGAGGAATTTACTGTATAAAAAGAGCAGTTCTATCTCTCAGCAGGTCTCCGCAGAGCAGGACTGTAATGGATAAAATGATTATCCTTCCCGTTGTGTCCAGCTGAGTTTACATGTTCTCTCAGACTTGTAGACGCAAGATTCCCCTGTTGACAATACTTTCCGAAATTTCGATTAAGACAAGTGAATTCCGAGTAAATAAAGTGAGTTGCGAGTTAAAAAAGTGAGTTTTGAGTAAGAATAGTAAGTTTCAGGTAAAAAAAGTGAATTTTGAGCTAGAAATGAAGTTTCGAGTAAGAAAAGTGAGTTCGAGTAAGAAAAGAGAAAAAAAGTGAGTTACATAATTAATTCTGAACATGCATTTGTGTCAGTGATCAAACTGACGTTTGAGGTAAATAAAGTAAGATTCAATTAGGGTCCACTAAAACGCATGCTTCCTTGATGCGATTTGCATTCACGTCACATTGTTAATACCCACAAGGGCACTAAGGGTTTCCAAATAAAGATGATAGGCCTAAAGCCAATTTTGAATAGGGATTTTGCATTGGCAGGGGAAATAATATAAACTTTGTTTACTGCACACGGCGTATGCGATTCGTATCAGCTTGCCAAAAATAATAATAGTGAAAAAAACACAAACAATATTTCCATCTTGTACATAGTAATCCATTAATTAATAGTTTTAACTTATTGTGGCTGCAGAAAAGTCACTTTACATCTGAACGGGCAGTGCATCCTCCTCCACATACTCACAGGTCTGATTCACTGCAAAATCAGTGTAAATATGCAGTCGATGTGACCTTTGCCAGAGTCGTCATGGCATGGTCTCGTTCACGCGATGTAAAATATGTGAATGATGAATTCAATCGGTGCATTTAAGTTTGATGTTATAACTTAGCAGTATCCGGATTCCCGTGCCGTATTCTCCAGAACTGAACAATACGAAGTTCATATATTTAGACTTACTTATTTACTTATTTAGCGGAATGCACAAGTCATTTGTAACCACTGCCCCCGCCACCCCTACAATACATACGGAAATGGGAGGGGGATAGCGGAGATAATATGCAAGGCAGCTCCCCGCAGTGCCGTGCTTGTGCTTGTGTTGTGCACAAATATACCCCAGTGGAATTTACTGTATGAAAAGAGCGATGCTATGACTGTCAGCAGGACCCCGCAGTGCAGGGCTTTCAGCAAGGCTGTAATGGATAAAAAGTTTATCCTACCCGTTGTGTCCAGCTGAGTCTCTCAAACTTGTAGACGCAAGATTCCCCTGTTGACATTTTTTCTTCGAAAGTTCGAGTAAGAAAAGAGAGTTTCGAGTAAGAAAAGTAAGTTTTGAGTTAGAAAAGTGAGTTTCGAGTAAGAAAAGTGAGTTTCGAGTAAGGAAAATGAATTACAGAATAATTATTACAGAATAAATTCTGAACATGCATATGCAATAAACTGACATCATAGGTAACTAAAGTAAGATTCACTATGGGTCCACTAAAACGCATGCTCACTTGATGCTATTTGCGTTCACGTCACATGGTTTACCCATACAAGGGCACTAAGGATTCCCAAATAAAAATGGTATCCCCAAAACCAATTTTGAATAGGAATTTAATAGCATTTGCAGGGGATATAATATAAACGCTGTTTACTGCACACAGCTTATGCGATTCAGGAAATCACATTGCTGTTACTTTAACCAGGAAATCAGATTTTGTAGTGTAGCGTTTTTACTTTTGCTCGGTAAATTTGCAGTGTGATTCGTATTTCGTGACTTGCATGCAACACTAGACTTGATTTGGACAAGAGGTTCAGCAGCCATTGCTATATGACATTGACAGGAGTGGCAATAGCGCCGCACGTCAGAACTTTCAAAATGGCATCTTAGTGTTTTAAGAAGCATTCATTATTCATTTACTAACTATTTGCACAGAAGAAAAATTCAAGACCACTCTATAAATATTCCACAGTCAAATGTACATGTGATTAAGCTACCGAATCCGGCCTGGGCGGGCTTAGAGTTTATTTAGACCTTTGTAAAGTGTATCACTAGTACTCAGTGCCCAGCGCTCCTTTGCAGCGTCTGTTCGTTCCTGTTATGGGTCTGCTTGAGCCGCTGCTCCGTCGGCATATCACACGATTTTCTTGATTCATGTTTCATGCTAATTACGAAAACACGCCTATTCAAATAAATAAAAAATTTCACCTCTATTTTTGCCCTCAATGGAGGCAGTTTTTCGTATATAAACTCGTTAATTTTGATTAAGTTTTTTTAAAAAAATCTATGGGTTATTAAATGTGGTAAAAAGTTAACTGTATTCTGAATTTATTGCGAAAGTTATATATTCCGTTGTCGGGAGAAACAAGCATCGTGCGATATAGAAATGATCTCCGCAACACCACCTAATGAATAGTTTGTTTTGTTTTTAAGTCAGGGCCATCATAGAGTCTGAACCCTAACCCACTGGCGTGCAATGAAAGAGGTAAGCAAACTGGTCAACCGTGGTTGAACTAACCGCTATGCTTAACTTGCTAGCAGACTGTTTTATGACATCAATGTTATACTCCTTTCGTATACCTTATGATATTTTTATGATAATTTTACTAAAAGATCTGAAAATTCAGGGTTTCCTACAATTGTTGTTAACTTAAAGACGAAATCACCATAAAATTTAGGTTCCGACAGGCCTTGTAGCAGAAGTCATTGTTTTTATTTCCAAAGAAAGCGAAAGAAAAATAATTTCATGCGTTTTTATAGCAAATTCATTTAAAGACACAAGACAAGTGCTGAACTACTAGTATCTGTTATTTAGTGTATCAGAAACCACTGAGCCGTGGCATAACGTTTCTTTCAATATTGCATGTGCGCTCAGCGAGGTTTCAGATCAGACTGCAAATCCCCCAGGCTGATCAGAGGTCTCGTACGACAATCTCTGTATAGCCATGGATCCAAAACGTCTTCAGGTGGACATTGAAGACTGATCAGACTACTCGGATGCGTAGACTGACACGACATCACGAAAACATGCCTATATAAATTTGACCCCCTTTAACCCTTTTAAACAGTAAAAGTGGGGTTTAGAGGGGCATACATTATTTTTCTTATTTCTGCTCAAAAACACAGATTGTGGGTACCCGTTAGAACCGCCTCGGCCAGGCGGTTCTAACGGGTACCCACAATCTATGTTTTTAGCAGAAATTTGAAAATTATAAGAATTTTTATATGAAAACGTTCAGTTTTTGGTGGTGAAATTTTCAATATATTTGAATAGGCGCGTTTTCGTAATGATGCAATGTTGTAGGAGAAGCTGTACCCTGGCTCATAATTATGATGCATTATCAAGCGAGTAAATCAACAACAACAAAAAAAAAAAAAAGATTTGTCTTTATTTTATTTTATTTTTATTTTCAGTATGATTCAGATTTCAAATATAAACGAAATGATTTAGCCCATATTATTCGGGTAACCCCGCAAAGCATTACGAAAACACGCCTATTCGAATATATTTAGAATTTTACAACCAAAAAAGGAAACTTTTCAGATAAAAACTTCTAATGTTTTTTTCAAATTTCTGCTAAAAACATAGATTGTGGGAACTCGTTAGAACCGCCTCGGCGAGGCGGTTCTAATAAGTACCCACAATCTATGATTTTTAGCAAAATAAGAAAAATAATGTATACCCCTCTAAACCCCAGTTTTACTATAAAAAGTGGGGTTTAAGGGGATCAAAATTATATAGGCGTGTTTTCGTGATGGGGTAACTGGCAAATAGTGTAGGCGCAGATCAGGGGGCGTCTGATCAGGGTTTATACTGTTTGCAGGAATTACAGGAATTTCTATAAAAAAGTAGTAATTCAAAAAATAAAAAAAAAAGACCCTGCTTTTGGAAATAGACCAGTCCACAGAGTTGTGATAGATGAGACCATTTGACGTAAATGGGTTGGGGAATGAATTCTATGAGTTTTCCTTGATTCATCCATCTGCAGGTAATTTTCAAAATAGCATTTTAAGCATAATTGTCTGTAAAGTTCCTGGTATATGCGCTCCTCTCCTTCAGTCCTTTACTCCCTACAACAGAAAATGAAACCAACGTTTACATAATACATTGCGGGCCATGCCGCCTAAACATACATATTCACAAATTCAGCTTCTTAATTTCTAAAACCCCGTTCTCCAACTTATTTTTTTTATTTATTTTTTTTCATCAATATTAAATTGTGCACTGGGGAATTATGCTGTGCCTCACATCACGAAAACATGCCTATATAATATTGACACCTTCAACCCACTTAAGTATAGTAAAACTGGGGTTACCAGGGGTGTACAATTTGTTTTTCTTATTTCTGCTCAAAAACATAGATTGTGGGTACTCGTTAGAACTGCCTCGCCGAGGCGGTTCTAACGAGTACCCACAATCTATGTTTTGAGCAGAAATATGAAAAAATATATTAGAGTTTTTCTATCTGAATATTTCCAGTTTTTGGAGGTGAAATTTTCAGTATGTTTGAATAGGCGTGTTTTCGTAATGGAATAATTATAAAGCATCGTTAGACAGCCCTTTGTATGTGGAGGCTGTGATGCGGTAAGGGTCTGTCTTGCTTGCAGCAGGTGGGGGGAGGGGTGTTTCTTTGTTGTTTTTATTGATTTATTTATTTTGTTTCTCTACTGCTATTAGCTTTTCTCTTAATCTTCTCTTTGTCTTTCTTCTCCCGACTCTCCCTTCTGTCCTCTTTCTCCCTGTCTCGGAGCTGACAAAAATGACCCACAAGGGTTGGTGGATCGCTTAAAAACAACAGCCTACTGAAAGGGGCGGAACCTTTATTTGTGAGATCCAATCGTGTCCGCCATTTGTAAAATGTATTCTAATATCAACATTAAAGTACAAGAAATGACATAAGATGTTATGAAATAAAGAATCTTATGACTACGGTAGAATATATCCATCACGAAAACATGCCTATATAATGTTGCCCCCTTAAATCCCATTTTTATATAGTACCACTAGGATATCCAGTGATATACATTATCTTTCTTATTTATGCTTAAAATATAGATTATAGGTACTCGTTCTACCGGCTCGGGAGGCGGTTTTAATGAGTACCCGCAATCTGAGCAGAAATATGAAAAACTATCAGAATTTCTATCTGAAAATTTTCAGTTTTTGGTAGTAAAATTTTCAGCATATTTGAAAAGGCATGTTGTCGTAATCGTGCAGGCTGATCCTCGTCCTCGTTGGGCGCACATGTAAGAAAGTGCATTTCATCACGAAAACACGCCTATATAATTTAGACCCCCTTAAACCCCACTTTTATATAGTAAAACTGGGGTTTACAGGGGTATGCATTATTTTTCTTATTTCTGCTCAAAAACATAGATTGTGGGTACTCGTTAGAACCGCCTCGCCGAGGCGGTTCTAACGAGTACCCACAATCTATGTTTGAGCAGAAATATGAAAAATATCGGGTTTTTTATCTGAATATTTTTTAATTTTTGGAGGTGAAATCTTCTATATATTTGAATAGGCGTGTTTTCGTAATGTCTGACGTTGCGGTTGAAATAGAGGAGGAACGGGGCGTACTTATCTTACTATTCGCAGTTCGTATCTGACATTATAAGGACTCTTTTATAACGTTCTGTAATTTACACCTCTAAACAAGGGAATCGTAGACTGATTCAGGGCCCCTATTTACACAAAGTATAGGTGCCGTAGCTATCTTTAAATTACAATAGTTTATTTTACTTATTAATGTATCATTATACTAATCTTATATTTGCAAGTGATTAAATGATATAACTGTTCAGGTGTGGCGTCGATCTACACTGTCTGCCATTCAGTTTTCGGTTTTAGACTGAAACCCCTATTTGCATTAGTGGATATCATCAAGAAAACACGCCTATTTGAATATATTGAAACTTTCGCCACCAATAATTGGAAGTTTTCAGATAAAAACCCTAACATTTTTTTATAGTTCTGCTCAAAACATAGATTATGGGTACTCGTTGATGCGGTTCTAACGAGTACCCACAATCTATGTTTTCAGCAGAAGTAAGAAAAATAATGTATACCCCAGTAAACACCAGTTTTACTATATGAAAGCGGGGTTTAAGGGGTTCAAAATTATATAGGTATGGTTTCGTGATGATGTCCAAAGTTAATGATAGGACAGTCCACTTCAGCGACTCAGGGATCAAAGGGTTAACCCCTGTCATGCTGATTAAATTAAGATGCCACGCCCACTTTTAATATCCAGCTTATCGGACTACTTGATCCGAGTTTTTGATAGAACTTCACATATTTAAAGACAAACAGTGCAGATCCAGATCAGTTGGCTTCTTCGAAAGCCAACCGATCTGGATCTACACTGTTTGCTAAGAAAGGGCATGTCGTGTTTAGCTAGAGAATGGTAAAGATGTCCAAACAATCAGAGTAAATCAAGCATGGCATCTTATATAACTTGATTCATTCTAATACCCACCTTTGACAGCATAGTATTGATCCCGAGGGGGGCAAGGGGCAATCGGCCATCGGTTCTTCATTTAAATGACACTGCCATCTACAGACACACAGGTTAGCTGAAATATGTATTGTTGCAAGTATTAGCCTTCAATTAAAAGCTTAGTCTGCGCTTAGCACACACCTGTAAGCTTAGACTTAGAGGTTTGTGAAAGCTAAAACTTGGTTATAATAACATTGAGCAATCCATGCAAAAGAGTGCTTCCGCAGCAATGCAAAACTCTAATATTGTCTATGCCCATGGCACAGAGATAAATTATTTTTGTTTTACGCAAAAAATAGAAAAAAAAAAATACACCAAGGTATCGCTTTTGAAAATTGTGGTAGAAAGATCAGTTCTCCGTAAATTAAAATCATAAAATAACCTATATTGAGGTCAGTGCCTCGGCACTATAATCTTCGAAATGGTGTTGTTTTTATGAATGAATGCTATCACGAAAGTGTAAACGGGCGAGCCTGCGCATGACTGCCACATGTCTCGCCGGTGTCTCCCCTTTTCGGGACATGATAGAATTTTTTTTTCTCACGAGAAGTTGGTCACTCATAATTAAGTTATCCATTATTGCTACAATTAATCACTTTTATCTTAATTTTCCGTAAGTAACATTATTGCTTAACCCTCCTTCCTCTGTGTTTCTGAAATGGACTGTGCCATCCTTGGATTTGGATACGCCAATCAATTTACAATATTGAATTGATAGAACGGTGTATTCCACAAAATCACACAAAATTGAATTTTCATTTTTTAATGTATTGTAAACAACCATTATTTGACTTTTTTGTCTCAAATGTTCCGTGGTGAAAAAACTCACACGTGCAGTGAATCTGCATTTAACAGAGTACGACTGCACATTTTAGTCAGTAATCCACTACTTGAAATTTAAGAGACAGTACCGCGTGTGACCTCGCGCTACAGTAGCTGCTCTGACCCGACGATGCATGGTTAACAGTGGCTATCGGGATTTTGTTCCACTCCTGTTCTTAGGCTCGCCCTAGTCTTTGTAATGTCTGTGGAGGGACTCGCGCACCCTAACTTTACTGTCTAGAATATCCCAAAGATGCTCACTAAAACTCACGCTGGCCACGGCAGCATATTGGTAAGCAACTAAATAATCACTACAGATTGTCACTACATGAGGTCTAGCGTTATCCTATTGGAAGACAGCGTTATGACGTCGAACAAAGGGTAACACTACTGGCGTTAAGTCGTTGCCGCGGTAACGATCAGCTGCCAGGATGCCTTCAATGAAGAGTAACGGTGTTTTGCAACCATAGCCAATGCCCG